>VBSK01000125.1:0-55639 GCA_006112555.1 Tuber indicum
GAGGCGAGACGGTGACACAGGTGTGGTGCGAGACCTTTGCCTTGGCCGGGACAGGCGGTCTATTGTAGCGAGGGCAGCTTCAGCCAGGGCGAGTCGCCTGGGGAAATGAGGGGTGGTGGCGGGCGCGCGGGTCTAACGAAGGTGTCGCGGGTTCCAGCCAGTAGCCCAACCACCGTAGTACTGGGCCGGCTTGTAGGGGACTGAGTCCACTGAGACGGGGAGGAGGCACGGGGGCCCTCTCTGTTGGGGCGTCCTCCAGTGCATCAGTTCTGTTTTGGGAAGGGAGGAAAGAACGCCTATACGCCTCCCCTTCGATGTGAGAGAGGAAGCGACCGCCTGCAGCTTCTGGACGTTACGTCTGTAAGAGGGCGAGGAGACAGTTATAGCGAAGTCGTCAACATAGGAGAGGATTAAGCCGTTGGGGACTGGAAAGTGGAGGAGGAAACGTAGTTAGATCAGGAAAAGAAGGGGGGGAGACAGGTGAGCCCTGGGGGGTGCCGACCTGGACCGGCGAGAGGACCCTAGGGGAACCTGGTATAGGAGGCGGCAGTGTCTGCCGTGCAGGAAGGATCGGACCCATGAGACGAGGTAGGGCTGAACGCCCCTTTCCCGAAGTTTGCCGCACATGGCAGCGGAGTCGACGTTGTCAAAACCTCCCTTGATGTCAAGGAAGAGCGTGGAGGAGCAGAGGCCCATACAGTGCGAAAGACGGACTTCATGTGAGAGGGTGGCAAGGGCGTCAAAAGTACCCATACCCGATAGTGAACCACATTGGTTGGGGTGGACGAGGCCAAGGGCCCGAGCAACTGCGGCTAGCCTTACAGCTACCACACGCTCCAGGATCTTGGATAGGGTTTGGAGGAGGACGATAATGCGAAAGGAGGCCGGGGGTGTCATAGGAGGCCTTGCCAGGCTTGTCGAGGACAATACCGTTGGCCTGTTTGAGGGAGGACGGGTGAAAACCATAGAGCAGGAGGGGGCCCAGGAGGGACGTGAGGATCTTTGGGTTGGTGCCGTGGACTCTCTTCCAGACTGAGTACGGGATGTGGTCGGGGCCGGGGGCGGACGAACTTGAGCTGGATGCCAGGGCTTTAGATACCTCCTCTTTCGTGAGGACGTCGAGGTCCGGAACGGCCGTAGGATAGTTGGGGGGAGGAGGACTCCCTAGGGGGAAAAAGTGGGTCAGGAGAGCGGTGTTGACAGCGATCGGGGTGTCGGCTTCTGGGAAAGTTGGGAATCGGTGGGGGGCGACCTATCGCGAAGCGTTTGGCTGTCCATACAGTCTTAGGGGTTGCAGAGGAGAGGAATTCATCCCAGTGCCTTCGCTTGGCCTGCTTGATGGCCTTGAAGTAGGCGTTGCGGGACCTCCGGGCCTCAGCCAGGGAGTCCACACAAGGGGTCCTGCGGGCACGACGAGTAGCGGCATGAAACGAGATTCTGAGGGAGGGAGGAGAGGAGGGGCGACCACCAAGGTTTGGAATGGGTCGACATACGGTTGAGGGGGGTGTGCAGGAGGAGGGTAGTGCGGAGGCGGTTGACGTTGCTGTCGAACCAAGCTGTGGCAGAGGACAAGGTCGGGGAGGGCGGGAGGCGGAGAGACAACAAACAAACTTGAGGGCGTCACCCAGGGCGGACCAGTCTGTCTTGGCCCAGGCTGGTGTGGGGCAGGGGGGCGCAATAAAGGCGTGGAAAGCAAGATGCAAATAGGGATGTGGTCAGAGCCAGTGGACGGGAGCGGGGTGGCCCACTCAGCAAAGAGCTGGGCCGCTTCGCTATTGGCAAAGGAGAGATCAAGGACAGAGGGCCTGTCCTGGGGGGTAAAGGAAAAATAAGTAAACACACCGGGGGTGTTAAGAAGGGAAAAACCATGTAAAGAAGCCAATTGAAAGTAAGGAACTGACGTTCTAAGTTCGGTGGATGAAATGGCCCGTAGTGGGTCAGAGAGAGGGTGGTGGAGGTTAAAGTCCCCCAAAACAAAAACAGGAAAACCTAAATCAGGAAAACACAACTCGGGAGCAACAATGCGCGTTTGGGAAGAGGTGCCCTTGGTGTTGTACACATTGTACACCCTAAGGCGAGTCTGTGAGGAGGAGCAAAAGCCCAAATCGGAGAACAAATCAACCGCCATCACGTTGGGAGACTGGTCTACCCATACAGGCAAGAGAGAAACAACTTCAAGAAAAGACAAGAGAGCGTAGCAAGCCACGCGGGCTTGCCAAAAGTGGAGGGTGGGGAAAAACATTTATAGCCAGGAAAGGAAGGTAAGCGTGCTCTCCACACAGGAGGGTCCTGTATGGCCACAATCGCCGGCAAGGAAGACAAAGCAGAAAAACTCTGAAATAAAGAAAGAAAAACATCCCAGCTACCCAAGCTGTTATGTTGAACGAAGGAAAGATTCAAAAGACCAGGATCCCTACCAGAGGGCCCGGGGAGAGGTGAGTCGGGGAAAGGCATCTACCCGGACAAGCCGGATGGATTTTCTGCGGTACGGGCTGGGTCGAAGTCCCCATGGGTGGGGGGGACGTTGGCCCTGGAGGAGGAACGAGTTGCTGTCTGTGGGGTTTCGGGCGGGACACGAGGACGAGGGCGGGGGGGGTTGCAAAAGGCGGGGCAAGAGTCTGTCTCGGGGTGGAGGGGCCAGCATCAGCGTCGGCATCATCAGGGCCGACATCCATGCCATCCTCATCACTTTGGCCTAGTTGTTGTGAGGCGGAGGGGTCTTTGGGGGTTGGGGCGGGTCGTTCCGGGCAGTCCCTGTCAGTGGCCGCGTGGGGTTCCCCACAGTTGGGGCAGGAGGCTGTTGAGGAGGGGCAGCAGTTGACGACCGCCTTGGTGTTCCCCGCCTTAGGGCAGGTGGGATTCTGGCAGCGGTGCGCCGAACGTGTGTGCGAGAGGGAGCAGATTGGACATACCGGGTGATCCAACTTACATCTAGGGGCCTGATGGCCGAACTTCCAGCAGTTGCGGCACTGGGTGAAGCGGTTGGAGGAGAAGGCGCGTTCAACGCGGCGTCTTCTGGAGAAGAGGTGGATAGAGGTTCCCATGGCATTGATGTCCTCGGGAGCGATGGTGACGACGACAGAGGTAGCGGACTTGGACATCCTGGACTCCAGGTCGCGGTTGAGGTATCGGGCTGAGAAGATCGTGACGCCCGTGGCGTTGAGGATGGACTCCTGGAGGAGGGGGAGGAGGGCGTCTTGGTCTTCTGGGAGGTAGGCGAGGGGGAGGGAGTGGATGGCGAGTTGGGTCTCGTTGGGGGCAGGTCGGAAGGGGAGGTAGGCATTATCGCCTACCGGGGATAGTTGATTGAGGCGGTTGGTGAGGGCCTGGTAGTAGGGGGCGTAGGAAGTGGCAGGAGTGGAGGGGTCAAGGACGGTGAGAGTGACAGAGCCTCTGTCGTTGACTCGGGCAGAAAGGGAGAGAGGTAGGGAACAGTTGGCCTCACGGAGAACAGAGGCAGCGATGTCAGGGAGGGTCGCGGAAATCCTATCAGCTTCGGGGTGGGGAGCAGGAGAGGAGCGAGGAGCGAAGAAGCGACGTTGCGCTGCTGGCAGGACAGGAGCCTCCTTAACAGGAGACGCCGTGGTGCCGGATGCGACTTGCGCAGCAGAGGGTGGCTTCGACTTAGGCCCCTTGGACTTCTTCTTGCCCCCGGCAGCGGCAGCCAGGGCGAACGAGCGAGGAGGACGCAGGTAGGTAGGATCCATGTTGCCAGGGGTCCACTCAGAGAGGGGGGGGTACTTGCCGTCACGGAAGGTTCGGGCTTCCCATGAGTTGGGGTACTTGACCGCGTAGGCCTCGGGGTTACCGTAGTTCTTGCCCGTAGCGGTGTCAAATCTGGGGGTGTCGAGGTCAAACCCATTCACTATCGCACCGGCCTGGTAGAGGGGGGTGCGGGAGGGGGCCTGTTGGGGGTGTGGGGCGGCAGGAATTTGTGCCGTGTTGGTTTGGGGGGGGCTGAGCTGAGGGAGGGAGTTCTTTCCCTTTCCGGGTGGGAGGTGGGGCTAGAGGCGCCGGGGCTGGCTGACGTGGGGGCGGTGGTTGGGAAAGCCTTTGTGACAGGTCACGCAGGGCTGACTCGATAGGGGCTAGGGACGAGAGCGAGGGGGCCTGAGCGGCGGAAACACCGTCAGCCAACCCTTGAACTCTGGCAGCGAGGAGGTCGATTCGTTCGTTGGTGGTGGCGAGCCCGTTGAGCGTAGCAACCAGTAGGGGGATGAGGATGGCCTCGCCTTCACTGAGTTCGCGAAGGTCCGACGCGATGAGAGGGGGGACAGAGGAGAAAGCATCACCAAGAACTGGCTGCAAAGACTGTAGGAGGGCCGGGATCGCAAAGACCGCGGGGTGGATGGGCTGAGCAGAGCTCGCCCTAGATTGGTTGGCAGAACCGATGTCGGACATCGGGTCGCGAAGCAGAGACTTGAAGCCTAAGCAAGAGGGGGAAAAGCGTGCAAAAGTGAGGAGTCACACCAGATGCGATGGTGTTGAGAGTGCGTAAGAAAGTTATGGTCAGGAAAATAGGGGGCGCGGAGCATGTTCTCAGAGGTACCCAGAGGTGCCCTCTTATATATCCTGCGAACAGCTTCCGGTCGGACGGACGGCAGTGACGTATATGGTGTTATGAAGTGGGCTTCATTGGAATGACATTTTAGTCATAGGACGCAACTCTTCGAAATCTCGCTAAGGACGTGCGGGCCCCAGAACGGGGCCGGAGGGGGGTGTTAGGCTCTCGATAAAATGAGGGTCTGTGCGCAGTTACCCTACCGAGAGGTCTGTGCATTTTCTTTATGCCTAACACTTTCGCAAGATGGGCAATCGCGAAAGAGAACAAGCTAACCAGGTGAAGCATGCAAAAAAGCAGAATCCCACGGCGAGACAACAAGAAATACCCAGAAGCGCCGACGGAAAATATGTGGCTAAGACTACCACATCTGGAGGAAGCGGAGGAGAACCGATGGACCTGGATGCGGTAAGGGGAGGAAAGAAGAAGTTCCAAACCCAATTCGGGATGCCGAAACTATCACCCTTGGAATATCGGAAGAGAAGAGAAGAGAACGCATGCCTCAGATGCGGAAAGAAGGGACACTTTATTGCGCAATGCGGGAATAAAGATGTCAAGATCCAAGAGATGACGATGGAAAATCCCCAGGAGGATTTAAACGACTCGGGTCCCCAGTAAATGGTGGTCGGAGGGACCAGCCAAAGGGAAAACCCACCAGGATTACACAACTATCGACGGCTTTTGATAACTCGGCACTATTCCAACACACGGACAACAAAGAAGAACAAGACGATTCCGATCACCTCATGCTCAAGATAAAGATATCAACGAACAATGGAATAACGGAGACCAACGCAATGCTGGATTCAGGGGCCACGGAAAATTTCATCGACCAAGAGTTTTGCGACATGAACCAACTCCCCCTGAAAAGGATCAGCAAACCCAGAGACATCTATGTGGTCAATGGGGAAAAAAGCAAAGCGGGACCCATTACCCACGAAGCGGAAGTATCTATGGAGATCGGAACACACAAAGAAGAGGTGGTTTTCCAAGTGGCCAATATGAGGAAGCATACGGCCATACTGGGAACACCGTGGCTCAAACGACATAACCCAAGGATCGACTGGAAACGAGAAAAGATACATTTCGACAGCGACGAATGCACGGCAAACTGTGTCGAAAAACCACCAACGGTCAATACAGTTCCAGAAGAAATTGCGATATGGGAAAACGAGCAAGCACGCATGTTGGAAACAACATGTAATGAAGGGGACAGGCCATGATAAGAACCGGGATTGCGATACAACTCCCCGAAGGAACCTATGCACGAATAGCTCCAAGAAGTGGATTAGCGGTACGTCATGGTATCATCACTGGAGCCGGAGTCATAGACGCAGACTATCGAGGGGAGGTTCAAGTATTGCTTATGAACCTGAAAGATGAAGACTACGAGATCAGAGAAGGGGACCGAATCGCCCAAATGATCATCGAAAAAATCGATACTCGGCAACTACAGGAAGTAGTTAGCTTGGAAGAGACGATAAGAGGCGAGAACGGATTCGGGAGTACTGGTACCACGGAAATAGAGCAACCTAAAGGGAAAACCCTCGATATCGATTTTATATCAGCAAAGACCTTCGGAAAACTCTATCAAAAAGGAGAACGATGTGGAGTACTCAAATGGGAGCCCGAAGAAGATGGGCCAACGATAGCCGAAGCTTCGACGATAAGTACACGGCTAGCCGTACGACAAGGAATGAATAAGCAAAAGACAACGCTTAAAGAAATGGTACCGAAGGAATACCATGGATTCCTGGACGTGTTCGAAGAAGGAGAGAAGAAGGATCTACCCGAACGCAGGCCAGAGGATCACAAGATCGAGCTAGAGGAAGGGAAGACGGCTCCCTTTATGAAACTCTACCCGTTACGAGAAGAAGAGCTCAAGGTATTAAGAGAATACCTTGAACAAAACCTGGCACGAAGATGGATAAGGCCATCATCATCGTCAGCAGGAGCACCAATATTATTTGTCAAAAAGAAAGATGGCAAATTGAGGTTATGCGTGGACTTCAGAGGGTTGAATGCGGTATCTAAAAAAGACAGATACCCATTACCTCTGATAGATGAAGCATTGGATCGACTGGGAAAGGCGCAATGGTATACCAAGCTGGACATCAAGGATGCCTATCACAATATCAGGATCGCCAAGGGAGACGAATGGAAAACGGCATTTCGCACTAGGTACGGACTATACGAATACCTAGTAATGCCGTTTGGACTATCCAATGCACCGGCCACATTCCAACGATGGATTAACTCCAAATTAAGTCAATTCCTGGATGTATGTTGTATCGTCTATCTAGATGATATCCTCATATATTCAGAAAACTTGGAACAACACCAGAAGGATGTACGGTCGATAATCACGGCATTACGACAGGCTAAAGTCAAGCTGAAGCCTACAAAATGCGAGTTCCACAAAAAAGAAACGGAATATCTGGGCTTCATCATCAGCCCAGAAGGGATAAAAGCGGATCCGGTCAAAACAGAAGAAATCGAAATTTGGAAACCTCCAAAGAGCGTCAAGGGAGTTCAGAGCTTTTTAGGCTTCTGCAACTTCTATCGAAGGTTTATAGAAGGATTTAGCAGAGTGGCTAAACCGCTATACGGACTCACGAAGAAAGGAATCAAATGGGAGTGGGGGGAACAACATCAAATGAGTTTCGACAAGTTAAGAGAGAAACTCACTACAGCACCCATACTCCAACATTTCAACCCGGAACTACCAATACGGATTGAAACGGACGCATCGAACTATGTATGCTCGGGCATACTATCGCAACTGGCGGAAGACGGATTTTGGCACCCGGTCGCATTCCGATCGAAAACCATGTCAAAAGCGGAATGCAACTACGATATACACGATAAAGAACTATTAGCTATCGTACAGGCATTCAAGACATGGAGAACCTACACGTTGGGGCACAAATATGACATCAAAGTCATATCCGACCACAAAAACCTAGTACCGTTCACCACCACGAAGGATCTCAACCAAAGACAAGCGAGATGGTATGAGACGTTGTCGCAATACCATTTCAAAATCGAGTACCGGCCCGGCAAACAAGGAGGCCAGCCAGACGCCCTCACAAGAAGGGCAGAAGATCTGCCAAACAAACAAGACGAACGGATCAAACAAAGAGAAAGAATACTACTCCCTAAGGAAAAGTATTTCGAAGAAGGATACGACAGTGGATACGAATCCATGAACGAAGTAGGCACAACGGTGCTAAGCGACGAAGGATACACTCGATGGATCAAGGAAAAAACAAAAGAAGATAAGGATATGAAGAAAATATCCCAAGCGGTGGAAGAAAAAAGAAAGGAAATGAAGGGGGTGGCGTTGGGATTATACCAAAGAAACGAGGGATACCTATGGTACGACAATCGGATAAGGATCCCGGCAGATGAAGCATTACGAACGGAAACGATAAGAAGAAATCACGACATTCCACAAGCAGGACACGGCGGAACGGCTAAAACAGCAGAGCTCATCGGAAGGTCATATTACTGGCCTGATATGCGCAATGATATCAAACGATACGTCAAGAACTGCGAAACATGTCAGCGGACCAAAGCAGTACGTCATGCACCTTATGGACTGCTGAAACCACTGGAAGCTCCTGGAAGACCATGGCAATCGATAAGCATGGACTTCATCACCGGACTACCAGAATCAAAAGGATGCGACGCAATATGGGTAGTGGTTGATCGTCTGACCAAGATGGCACACTTCGTGCCATGCAATACCACTATGGATACGACGGGATTATTCCAGTTGTTTAAAGACCAAGTCTTTAGATTACATGGCCTACCAAAAGACATCATTTCCGACCGTGGATCACTATTCACTTCCAATTTGTGGAAGGAAATAACTCAACATTTGAAAATGGACCGGCGGTTAAGCACAGCATTTCATCCACAAACCGACGGACAAACAGAACGAACAAATGCGATATTAGAACAATATCTACGGGCATTTGTGAACTATCAGCAGGACGACTGGATAGATTACCTCGCTACGGCAGAATTCGCATACAACAATGGAAAACAAGAAACTATTCAGATGACACCCTTTTATGCGAATTATGGATATGATCCAACGTTCGATCCGGCAAAATACGATGTGCCGACAAAGATAACGGAGGTCGAGAACATGCAACAACTGCACGCGATATTACGAGAAGAAATCTATCACGCGCAACAACGACACAAAGAATCAGCCGACAAACACAGAAAACCCGACCCGAACTTAGCCATAGGAGATAAGGTATGGCTAATACCAAAAAACATACGAACCACGAGACCATCAAGGAAGTTGGACTACAAGAAACTAGGACCTTTTACGATCAAAGAACGAGTGGGACTGAGAGCATATAAGCTCGACCTCCCGCGCTCGATGAACAACACTCATCCAACATTCCACATCAGTTTTATCGAACCCTATCAAGATAACTCTTTTCCCTCACAAAAACAACCTCCTCCTCCACCGATCGAAATCGACGGTGAAAAAGAATACGAACTCGACGAAATCATCGATTCTCGCTTACACTACGGAAAACTACAGTACCGCGTGAAGTGGACCGGATACCCCCCTGAACACGATCTAGAGTGGTATCCAGCCGACAACTTCGAAAATGCAACCGTGGTAACGCGAGAATTCCACGAACGAAGCCCTGGCAAGCCAGGCCCCGAACCCAGTACGATTCAGCGACTGGGTGGAGGTAGACAAGAAAGAGGAGGACCTCACGAACGAACAATGGGTGAACCTGGCGGATCTCAACCGCCCAGCAAACCCATCCCACGAACACGACTTAATGTCGTGGACACACTGCTACGACGACGGGTGTCCCACCCATTACGGAGACAAGGTCGGAGCGAACTGGTTCCCGCGGGAACTCAGCGGAAGGACTTCAGGGACGAAGTCAAGGAGAAGGGGGGGCAAAAAATCCAAGAAGGTCCGATGGGCGGACCAGGAGACGGAAACGACGCCAACCCCCCGAGCGCAGAAACAACGCCAACCCCGGAACCGAAAACTCCCTCAAACACACCAATCTCCTCCACGAGTCCCGAACCTCCCACATCGCCACAAACCACCGAGCCCGACACGATCGAATCACTCCAACAACAGATCCAGCGGATGCAGGAGACGATCGACGCGCACGAAATCGATGCCCGCCTATATCGAGGGCAAACGAAGATGTGGGAGACAAAGGGGAGACGGTTGGAGAGGGAGAACGAGAGGTTGGCGGGGAGGATTTCGGCGGAGCAAGTCAAGGCGGGACTTGCAGAGCACGCGATGAAGAGGTTGCGAGAGCAACTGAGGAGCCGGGAAGCGAAGTACCAGAGGCTTAAAAACCTCTTGTACGAGATTACCGGGGGGATAAGGAGGAGCGCTAATCTCATGTTGGAGATAGCGGGAAAGAGCGGGGAGTACGATTGGTTGGCCTAATGGGACTTAGGCCTAGGGAGAGGGGAGCTATTGTCACGATTCTAGATCGGACATAGTAGGTTTCATTAGTTAGTTAGTAAGTTTCATTTGTTACGAGATTGGTTTATGAGTTTCCTTTGTTACGTAGTTGTTTTATGTTATGATTTATGTTTTTACGCACTTGACCTATTCAGAGGTCATGTGATTTATGATGGGCTATGCAACGAGGCAGACTGCAAGGCAGACTCGTTGAGGTTTCATTTGTTATATTTCACGCACGAGACTTATTTAGAAGTCACGGGGCTGCATAAGGAGGCTATGCAACGAGGCTGTGCGCAAGGCAGACTCGTTAGGTTTATGTTATGTTTTATGTTATGTTTCACGCACATGATCTATTCAGAGGTCATGGGGCTGCGCAAGGGGGCTGCGCAAGGCAGACTGGCAAGGCAGACTGCCTTTGGTTTGATTTGTAAGCGGGTTGAGGGAAGGACTATATAAGGAGTCCTCGGAGGCGAGTTAGTTAGTTCTTCACGCAACCATCTAAGTTATTTTCCTACTTATTGTTTTAAGAACAAATTTACTTTATTTTATCTACCTCACGATCGTTACACAAACTTAGTAGAATAGGAACGCCTCTACGACTACTAAGTGTAACAAAAGAAAAGACAATAGTGTGAACGCACACTATACGAGAACGACGAAGAAAAGTAATAGTGTGAACGCACACTATTAGTACGAAATATATAAGTGTCATAAGATACTATAAGGGAAGTATCGTTGCCTGTCGCGTGAACTGATATAGGAACAGGACCCCTTAACATATCTCCACCAATACTAATGCTGAGTAGACGTTCTTTACACCATTGGAATGCTGGCGTCGAGTCAAATATTGCTGTAAAGTATCAAGTACTGTGCCCAAAGGATGGCTGAGGAATCTGGGGTCAAAATCAGTACTTCGCCAGGGTAAACATCACCTCCATAATAGCCAGTAGCTCCACCAATACTGATGCTGTTAGGCGGAGACAACCTGTATAGACTTACGGTTGTCTAGGCCAATCGGGATTCTTTCGTGTAGACGGAGATTTGCCTAAGAAGGCTTGGAAGCAACTCGTTTCGTTTATGACTACTAAGAGTGCAAGAAAGTATAATAGAATCGTAAAAACAATATTATATTGTTAAGGTCTCTTCTCCGTTGCTTGATGATGTCTTAAGCTTGGGAGGCACTTCGATATTTATATTCCACGTCTGAGTGTTCGCGGGCTACATCTATCTAACATACAAAATATGTACCTCTTTGAATTTAATTCGCAACGTCGAGTTCTCCATGACAGTGCGAACACCGGGAGACCCTGAAAACTATCACACCATCTTCGGTAATTACTATTTCCTGCCTGGGAGACATACCTGTCACCAGTAGTAATTATCCGATCCTCAGAGTCTATAGACCTGTAGCCGAGTTCTCAAGTCGAACTCTGTTGGCTCCAATAGTTCTTTTCGTTACCAAGAGGATCAGTCTTGATACGAGACTGCATCTGTAGATATGCCGGAGCCGATGACTTCTAGTTGTGATAACTCAACAACTAACCGATAGAATTTATTCCGATGACTCTCTTCTTGTAAGGGAGAGGCCATTCTATTGAATAGTCTCATAATTCCTCGGTCGGCAACTCCTGGTTGTTCTTATGTAGAGGGGGTGGACCTTCGTGTTGTGTTGGTTGTAAATCCCGCAACTGCGGTACACCTCTTATCATAGTTGCAACACTCCTCGAAGCTCGTTGGCTTCTTTGGTAGTATCTCCAGGAGCTCTAGACTCTTTCTAATCGTCGAAGGGTGGATGTGAATGCATTGGTTCGTTATCCCGAACCTTCTAACATTCATCTCATGACCTTGTGCGTAAACGTCCCGTTACTTACGGCCCATACCATATATGTCATATCTTTGAAGCCTAGTAACTCCCTAAGTAGATGACGGATTGACTTCGTTCCACTTCCCAGGTCTTGCCAGAGGTCCCCTCTTATATATCCTGCGAACAGCCTTCGGTCGGACGGACGGCAGCGACGTATACGGTGTTATTCTGACACCTTTAATTCTGTGACCATATAGTCACAGGACGCAACAAAGGTTGATGTGTATGATGACGTGCGGGCCCCGTAAGGGGGCTGGAGGGGGGTGTTGGAGACTAAGATTCTCGGTTTCGGGTAAAGTTACCCTGCCTAAGGTATTCCTAGGCTATCGGAATCGGGTACTCCTAACAGATGCCGAGTAGACGTTCTTTATACCGTTGGTATGCTGGCGTCGTGTAGAATGTTACTGTAAAGTATCAAGTACTGCGCCCAAAGTATGGCTGAGGAATCTGGCGTCAAAGTAAGCATCTTACCAGGACACAAAATAGGCTGTAACTTCTTGTAAACTCACAGTAGGCAGATGTTTTTGGGTGCAATAGAAAGCTGAAATCGAGTAGAATGTTGCCCTAAATTATTAGCTTTGATGGTAAAGGGACTGAGGAGGAATGGTAGTTGACAGACCTGTTGTTGATGTACGGACCGTGCTGTTGTGTGGTTGTCCAAGTGTTACTCAACGCGTCGCAGTCTGAGAAAAACTTAACAAGCACCCAAGTTACTGTGTACTCCCACAATCACAACTATTACTCACTTTTACATTCTACCGGTTGGCCATTTTGGCTGCCAGATCCTTCAAGAGACTAAAATAAAATTTAGTACGTCTCATCTCCTATTTCAGTGGATATTTTTAGATTTGGTCATAGTGTTTGAGTCCGTCAGCGCTAAATATACCGATGGCTGGTATTTGGCTTGTTATCATAATTAAGCCTCTCTGTCGTCTTGTATCAGGACATCAGCAAGGATCAAGGTCAACCTAGCCAAATTAGCAGTTAAAAATTATTGCATCCTCGCTTAGGATAAACTCAGGCCGTTGCTGATACCACCTGACACTTCAGGACGTCCCAGACGCCACCAGACACTTCAGGACGTCCAGGACGCATGGGACGCCGGTAACTGTACATGTGCATCAGGACATAGAGCTGACGCATCTGACACAGGGTTTTTTTTTGCTGATGCACAACTATCCCTTGTGTGGTCTGAAACAGTCAATTCCAGACCAAGATGCACTATTCCTTGTAGAAACAACACTTTTCAAAATAGAGTATAGTAGAATGGTGATACTGCAACCTCATCTCTCACAACTGCCTGTATTGTAAAATATAGTAGCTTCAAATAGCATCTACAATGAAAAATTCAAAACAATCCTGAGTGCTACTTACAGCCTGTTCTACTAATTCTCAACCTCAGAAAACACAAATGGTTTGAAAACCGCCCAGGAAACATGCGAAAAAGCATGTAAAATGGGCCTTACAAGAGGTAAATGAGAATGAACTTAACTTAAGCAACCAATTTAGCAGTGCCGAACCAATCACCTACTCCCCATATATACCACTTGGCCCTTGAGTAGACTATTAGGGTCAGCTCCTATTACCATGGGAGGATGCCGAAGCAACAATTATCAAGGTTTTTGAACTCTTCTAGGATGAGCAGGCAATTGATCAGTTGGTTATGGGAATGAATCAGTATGTGGAGGAAAAGGGAGCTGGGGATAGTGTATTCGGAGTGGTTCTTGGAAAACCCAGGAAAGGGGTACAGAGAGGATGGAAAAAGGTAACCGGAAAGGAGATGAAAGTGTTTCTTGCACTTTTGATCTACATGGGTACCAAACAAGAATAGGAAGTTGCAGCTTTTGGACAAATATATGGAATAGCTCCATGCACTGAGCAATACCTCTTAAGTGGTTTAGTCAAATAAAGCGTTACCTTCACATCTCAGATCCACAGTTACAGCTTTCTCGGTCTCAGTGGTATTATAAAATGGAGCCCTTAGATAGTCGTATTCGTAATTGATCTTAGCAATATTACCTTCCTTCTTCTAATGTTACTGTAGACGAAATAATGATACACTTTGGAGGACGTAGTCATCATACATACTGTATGCCTAGCAAGCCTATTACTGAAGGCTATAAGGTATTAACCTTTTTTTTAATATTAAATCTATGGATATATTTGTAACTAAGTACAGGAAATATATGATATTATACTGAGGTATGGCTTATATAGATATTCGCTTTATGTGATATGGATTATACATATAATTGAATATTTGCCTCTTGTTCAGAATCTTTTGCCGAACATGTTCCCCAGCCAGATCTTACACCCATGGGTGCAACTGTTTTTCAACTTGCTACAGCATTACCATATATTACATCTGGTCTACATTTTAACATATATATGGACAACTATTTCCCCTCAGTTGTATTTCTTGAAAGGTTGAGAGAGATAGGACTTGGTGCCTGCGGTACTGCACAGGTAAATCAAAAGGCCTTTCGGCCTCACCTTCATGATGGACATTTACAAATTACTTGGAACAAGGTATCTGGTAGATCAGCTAGTCTACATGGCTCTGTACTTGCTATTTAATGGCAAGATAATAGTGCTGTCCATTTCCTTACTACCATATATAATCTTACTGATCGTGTTATCTCTGAGTGTAAAAAGCCTCAAATCAGCAGCAGCAATGAGCCTATGATTTGTCGAACGTTTGAACTACCAGAACGAGCTAAAGTTCCAATTCCTGCGGTCACTCATGATTACAACCAATATGAGGTCGGAGTATCATAGATGTGGCCGATCAGTATCGTAGCTACTATTTTACTCAGTTGAAATGTTTACGAAATTGGCCTCCTATTTTTTATTAGCTATTGGACACAACCGTTATTAATTCCTAACTTCTCATGTGACGGCTTTCTCCCTCCTACCAGTATCATGGCAGTTCTGGCATGTTTAGGCTTTTGCTTGCAGAACTACTTATTACGAGATATGGACAAAAATTTCGAAAGCCTCGAAAATCCTTCTACACTCGTAAGACCAGCATTCCCCGGTAGAGCAAACAGCAGCAACGAACAACGCTTCTTCCTGCTACCGGCACTAAAGCTTATCACCAATTTGTTCGATTGGAAAACTCTTGGCGGGGTGGCTGTACTCAATGTCACTTTGTATTGTGGGATATGAACCAGAAAGGACAATGGGCACTACGTACTAGCTATCAATGTCTGGGACCTGGTTGTGGCTTTTCTCTTTGTGAAATGTGTTATGATAAGAGGCACGCTGGGCTTTCTCTTTCATAGTTTTTTTTTTTGATCAATTCTTAATTCTTTTGCTTCTGTCCTGCACTTAATTTCCGTATAATGTATTGGATTACCTATAGGGCATGGAGTTTAGTAAATATGGTTCGGGTAGGTGATTAGGCAGATCAGAGGTTATTGCATATGAGGTATGAGACCGTTTCTTTCGCATCCTATGCCACTAAGCGTAGGATATAGGGTTTTAGCTTTTGTTATTTCTTTCACATTCTATGCAATTAGGCATAGAGTAGTTCACTTGGGGCAGAGGCTTGAGGGATCGTAGTGGATCATGAGATATCAGGATGGTTCTAGATTGTTTGAGATCATGGTTCATTCAAGTTGGCTGTGTTGTGTTTCTTTAAAGTTTGTTGAGTTTTGGGAGTTTGAGAGATATATCACCAATCCTGTCCTTAGCTAGGAGGTTGGTTGTCAGTCAGAGTTTGTCCTCCTTTCGTGTTCATCTCCACTTATGATCTGTTGTGATTTCACCCTCACCACTTCATTCTTCATGTTTCGTGTTTCCTTTGGGTTTCTATATAATGTGATGGAAATCTTTTACCAGTAACATTGCGCCCATGATCATTTGATATCACTTGGTTGATTTATAAGCGCCAAGTCCCCCCATTGAGGTTTAGTGTGCGTTGGTCCGAATTTGACTGTTTCAGACCGCCCAAGGGATAGTAACAATATTGCTTTAATTTCGGTCTAATATCGGATGCCTATAGCTCTTTATTTCATGCTTGAAATATTAGATCAATTTTTTAATTAATATGACTAAAGTTTTACCCTTTACTCTTTTAATTAAGAGAGGGTCAACATGCAAAAAGTTTGTTCATCATGTGATTCTAGTGGAATTATGTATAATATTATAATAGACCATGCTCAATCGAGTATGTGAGCTTGCTGTTCTAACCTTTGGTAGAGATAATTCAGTAACGAGAGGGGGATGCCAAGGCACTCCAAATTTCGGGGTGTTCGAGTTATGATACCCAATCAAACTTACCAGTGGGGCACTAGTGTTAAGAAAGACGTTCGTGAACCCTTGATGAGAGGGGAAGGAGATCTCAAATGGTCTCTGTAGTCGAACATTTGTCCGAACTAGTCATGTCGACTGTGCTTTCTCCACAGGTTTTTTTGTGGGTGTTTAGGCGCCGCTCCTCCATATGAGCGCGCTTGCTCCGTCTGATCTATTATATTATATCATAGCACCAATGAGCGGGCGCTAGGTAACCCACTCACCAAAATCGCGAGGCCATTCCGGGCCCTTTCTAGTACCTATGCAAACACAAGTTCTCCACTACGTCTTGTTTGTGTCTTGTAAATCGCACTTACTCGTCATAACCTCTCGGCATTACTAGAGACGCTGGGAGATCTGGTCTGTGGGCGATAGATAGCTGTCAACATAATCCCCCTATCGCCGAGACTGTCAGAGGAGAAGTGGTTCCCACTGCCGGCTATGCCTCGAGGGTGGGTTTCAGATTTTGGCGACTGAGTCGGAGTCACACTCCGTGGTGGCCTTAGTCATCTGCTAGCCAACCAGAACTATTGAGTACCTTTTCTAGTGATTGGACTACTCATAAATTTCTGTGTCTTGGTGCGCGACTTCAACTTGGCCGCATGGGTATCATACGAGTACAGTACAGTTACCGGCACCTGTCCTCGAGTGCCTATCGAATAGATGCCTTAGTGTACAACGTGAAGTCTGACCCCCCCGTGCCGGGGGACCGGAAACGCCTAGGGGGCCGAGGGTAAAAGATTGGATTCGAACCAATGAGGCAAAAAGAAACCGCAGCCAGGCCTTCAGACTGAGGAGAATCCGATCATTGATCTCACACGATCACAATCTATCAAAAGTTTTATATAATAAAGTCTGCCTTACGTACTAAAGTTAGAGATCATCGACTATAATACGAGGTGTGGTTCTTACTGCTCTTCGGAGCACTACCTGTTATTCGCACTGCCCCATACCGTGTTCGGCGCCCGTGATGTCATGTTTGAAGTATGGATAGATACTCGAGTGATCATCCATGACTAGACCACCGATTGTGAATTTGGGCTTGAAAAAAAAAAAAAAGCCCCGCTCGGACATACATTGTGCTCGAGCGCTGTTGCGTGTCCTTCTAGTATATCATGCATATCTTTCTGCCGCCTCCCACCCTTTTCGAAATCGTGGATGGCTAAGGCTTTAGGGAAGCTTATGTTATGATACTCGACTTGACTCGTATCATATCATATCATACGAGGTATCTGTTTGAATCCTCGTTTACCACGGGGACGGGGTAGGGTTCTCTCTCTAGCTCATTTCGAGCCCTGAGCTTGTATCATGGTGCGTCGAAAGCCGGAAAGAAAAGAAAATGAGTAAAAAAACCATTTTTCTTTCTCTCTTTCTTTTTTTTAAAAAAACGTTCCCCTTTTACATTAACTTATCGTACGTTATAAATTATTATTGATCACTGTGTCTACCATTCTTGGGTTTCATCCGATAGCGCTTTTTTCCAAAGTCCGACTTACACGTCCCTTTGGGGCTCATGTCCTCCTGCTTCTATCGTGGGTACGTCTGACTAACCATAAAGTCCAGGATCGGAAAATGGATTTCGTATTGGTGACTAAAGGGGCAGCTAGCAGTTGAGCCCGTCCTGCTAATTTCCTAATGAGTGATGTTAGAGTTATGATAATAGTTATGCTGTCTGTTGTCTGTATATCCTGGAGGTGTTGTGGTCAGGGTTTTGCTTGGAATTCATCACACGTATTGGGTATCCTAGATTCTATGTACATAGGCTATATGCACCATCTTTCTCTTCTGTGTTTAATCTCTTCAGACTAGCCTTCCCTATACACAATACATACACTCTTCACTCTAACAACACTTCATCTTAAAAAGTAGTCTCAATTTGACCACCCTCCTGCCCAAGGGTAATTCCATTGCCTAGTGTAGTGGCTAGCAACTCGGTCCGGATTGGTATCCCCCACAATGGGTGACGGCTGAGATCCTGCCGATTGCGCAGGAGCTGGATAGGTTTACTATGACAAGAGACGATACATAATTCATAGAGTACGAGACACTAGCTTGAGGAGATCACGTCCATCCATCGCCTCACAAGTTTATAGTCACCACCCATTATTGGTTAATTCTATTGATAGAGATCTATCTCGTTTATACCTTCTAAGCTAAACTGGCATGTTACAACACTCGCATTGTGTCATGCTCATCTACTGCCCCTCGGCCTTCGACTTAACCAGCCCCTTAACCTCCTCCTTCTCGACCTCTTTCTTAAACTCGGGTCTGGGCAATTCAAACCCGCTCACAGTCCTGGCGTATGAAATCCCGCCCAAGCGACTCACGGGCTTGAGTACCGCAGGGTCAATGATGTTCCCTTCCGCGTTGAGGGCATCTTCACGGACATGAAAGTTGACACCTAGAACGCCCCATCCACCCATTAATCATCCACTGAACCAATTCGGAAGGGATATAACCACACACCTTCAAGAATGACCAAAACCCCAGAACCCTTCCCACTCCCTGGACTAACCCACTCATGATGAGCCCGATACACCGCCTCGGTGCTAAACACACTCTCGGCGACCCTATCGGGCCGCACCTTTGTGCTCTTTGCCGGGGTCAACCCGCTGAGCGCCCACTCACTGACCCCACGCGGCGCATCGGTACTCGTGTAGTTTGCCGCCTCCAGGAAGAACTCGCTGATGACATTGATGGTGCACTCCTTCGTCTCGAGGATGTTCCTACAGGTGTCTTTTGGATTATCCACTCCGCCGCTGAAGCCAATGCAGAAGATTGGGGGGTCGTGGTTCACCAGGGCGGTGTAACTGAAGGGGCTGAGGTTTGTGCTCAGGCCGTCGGGGGAGATTGTTGATACGAAACCGATCTTTTCGGGAATTCATTAGCCTGTTTATGGGTTCGTGGGGCAGTGGAAAGGAGGGGAGTACAGGTCTGGGAATTATCCCCGAAATCAAAAGTTTGTAGTTATCGACCGGCCTTCTCCCCTCGCCGTAGGGATCGATCTCGATAGTTTTGTGGTTCTTCCAGTCGTCATTGTTAGCGCCTGAGCCCGGGACCCAGTCGGGTTTTATGGTCTTCGTGTAGGTGAAGCTCGTGCCTTCGTCGAATGGGGGACGGGAGGATTCGACGGATTTGAAGTCTGGCTGAATGGGTGAGTTAATGCTGTTAGTCAATCAATTGCTTTCTCTTTCTCTCTTTCTGCCGGAGGAGCGGGGGGGCATACATGTGGATTCCGCTTAACCCCAGCTTCAAGTCCAAAAATTTGTGCGTTTCCAGTCATTGTTGAGAATCTAATGTGTTTGCGAAGAGTGTATGGGCGGGAAGGAAGAAGGATACGACGGAGCATTAGAGGGTTGGTTACGTAGAATTGACCCAAGCTGGGGTATAAGTTAGGTTGGTTGTTGGGGGTTTGATACTGTATGTAGCTTACCAAATCCCACCCAACTGATTACAAAGCTAGTCTTAACTGGTGATTACTTAGTATTTAGACTATAGATATTTAGTGTCGCTCAACACAAGGCATTCATTACTCGAGTACCGTACTTAGGGATTAGTTGGTGGCGGGTGTCACTTCAAACCCCCGTCTGACATCTATTGTACTAGTATCATGACGGGGGCGTCATGCTCAACAATCCAAACGACAAGATTGTTACTCGGTTCTTGCGATCTGCTTCGTAATAGTGACACAAGTGCTTGTAGACTACAGTATATCGTATTAACTCTTGACACTGCGAAGAATAAAATATCTAGCGATTGATACCGGTACTGTACAGTACCCGGGTAGCGGAGGGCGGTGGCTATCTTATGGTGCCGGTCACCCATCAAGAGCTCCACGGCACGGGAAAAATATTTAACGTCATCCCGGCCTCGGCTGCGAAAATGCCCCGGATTGACCGAGCACGAGCCTATCATATCAGAGCATCATATCCTAGACTGAAAGACTGAACCCTGACTTTCACACCGACCTCGCTCCGCTACCCCTTCATCGAGCGGTGAGGCTACCGAAAACGAAACATTGGCAGGAAATCTTCCAGGGCAACCTTAATTGAACCCCATTTCAGTAAATACTGCACTATACGTCGAAAGCACAATAGAAACTGCCGAACTTCCTGTGTATTATTTATTCGCTTTCTTCGAGGCTGCCAAGTCAATGTCCGGGTGCGGGAAAGGCTCGGGTTTGTGTTGGATCTCAGTAACTAGTAGCATTGTGGGCTGGCGCGGGTATTGATGGAGATTAGAGGTCTGGAGGAGATAGTGGGAAGTGAGAACAGACGGTACGATACTGTGCAGTATCAATACTTTGAAAAGATTTCTCGTTGCCCGAGCTATCGCAATCTCCGAATCCCGAGCCAACGGTTGGTGAGCGCACCGCGAGGCTGGTTTCGTAGGGCCCGGTTTTGGATCGGCTCTACTCGTAGTTCGCTGGGTCCGAGAAAGGCTCATCCATGATCACTCGTTTCTGGCACCTACAAGTGATTTGCGGCCGAGGACAGTACCGTACCTGAGTGGCCCCTCTCGGCAGCCTATGGAGTTATGAGTGTTGAAGAATTACTGGCGATACATTTCTCCCAATGGTCTGGGGTTGGGTGGAGAAGATTACTGAGGATTGTAGCTTCGGTAGTGTTGAAGGGATTGGGGTGTTGGGATTGGGCAAAAGATGTATCATGGGCGTGGTGCATAGTAGAGCCGTAGGTAACGAGACCCATCCTGCCAAGTGTGGACACCTGAGAGAGAGGGATTCCTGGTCCCCTGAAGTTTTAGCCTCAGCCGTTTCTGTATGGGGGAGGTTTGAATGGTCTGGTCTGGGATGTCATTGTGGAACCTATAAAGCACAGTACAGTATCTCATACGGCCATGAAAGAAGAGACAAATTCCGGGTGTCCCCACAAAAGTGATTCATTGCAGGAGATTCCCAGGTCCTTTGGCGGGTATCAAAACATTGATCCCTAGATACTCCGCTACCTGAATGTGTGGTTTGGTGGGAATTCTTGAGGGTCCTAGTAAAATGAACTTGAATTATGATAATAATATTATGATACTCATGCTCCCCCTCGTTTTTTTTGCCACCCCGGTGTGGTTCTGCTGTATTGCGATGAGGTACAGTGGGCTACCAAAGACGAGCCATATTCCAAGAACTATAGCACACCGGCAAGTGGATTCCTGCGTCGTGCAAAATGCGGGCAAAGGTGGGGCTGAGGTTATGGAGTGCCCCCGGGGCCCGACTTTCATCAGCATAAGCAGGATCGCAATAATAACTTGGTCCTAATTCTCCTCAATTCCACCCGAGCGCAGCGAAAAAAAGTTCCAATACCGATATTGGCACTGCGCCCATCCGAGTCCTCTCCCAATTCAGGGCCAAGCTGAGCACACGGAGAAACTCGTGTTGTGTAACTGCAGTTGAGATTTCACATGATTACTTTTGTATGTGATCACGAGGATATCAGATGCGATGGTGAGTAGTGATCACAAGTGTGGTTTCTGTGGCCCCCGAACCATCCGAGAAAGGGGGCACAAGGAAGGGGAGTGCTAACGTGGGTCCCATGAAATGGGTAGAGACACCTTAGTCCGAAGCTTAGGGAAGACTGCTACCCTACGAAGCCTAACTTATCTATCAGAACCGCTGGTGACAGCCATACCTCGTCTTGTGATATCTCCCCCCCATGTCCGAGTATTGGGAATCTTGACTTCTAACCCCTGCGAATCCACTCCAAAGGAAGAAGGAAGGAATCCCATTAAACTTCTAAAAACAAAGGACTCGAGTGATTTCCCGTGAAAGGGGTTTAGTGCAGGGGTACTGAATCATACTGTACCCCTCCCTGCACCAACTTTAATACTCCCCGACTACTGTACTGCACATTGTCGGTAACTTGAGCCTTCTTAAACCCGTTCCCCTTCATGTTTTGTGGGCATTGTGGCCACGGTCCTCCGTTTCGAATCCTGTTGCAAGGGTGAGTATCTCAATACCGCACTTTCCGTAATGCGTCGTACTGGCTGCTGTTTGGATCATTGGCAAATCGAGAGGTGAAAACATCCGGAATGGTTCGGCTTAGAGGCATCCAGCCTCCGGCCTTGAAATCTCTTTGTGAGAGTTTTTTTTTTCCGGTTGAACAACTTTTGGTGCGTGCAATGACACTTTTTTTTTACATGCAAAATCGCTTGTTGTGTCGGGAAGTCGGGGTCCGGGGAGCATAGGCGTGAGGTTGCTATTGTACCATATGCCGGAATGATTTTGTTCTTTGCTCAGGGAAAAGTCTTTTGGGTGAGGAGTTGTTGCTGGGCACGGTATTCACTCTCGGAGCGGGAATTTATGACATCGATCGATGGTCGAATCAGAAGATTTGTCTATTTGAATTTAGTGTGCGATTCCATATTATGCTGTATGATATAAGAAGCAACGCGCCTGAAGGTTGGTCCTCCGTGAAATGCCGAACTGGCGGTGAACAATTCGAGTGGTCTACCGGAATCCAGTGTTGCAATGGAGAAAATGTTTGAAAAACCACCACCGATTGGAGGGCAGAACTTGTCAAATGTCAGGCCGCACCCATCGCGAAGAACTGCGACCTCTCAAAGAGACATTCACTTGACGACTCAAATTAAGGGGTAATGTAATCGCAATAAAAATAACCAGAATAAACGAATAAAGCTTTAAGCAGATTGGCCATTGTTTTTCATATTGTTTTTTTCTTCTATACCTTTACTGTAACTCAATTTTTAGGGTGGATGCTTTTGATGCTGGAGATTTATGATACCACTCACCGGGTTTTTTTTTCTTGCCAAAAACAGCATCATACCGGCATTTTAAGCAAGGAAGGTCTTATAAAATGAAGAAGAAGAAAAAAAATCCGAAGAATTAAAGCTAGCTTGGATTTATTTCTCGGAAATTTATTCCCAATTTATTATTCCGGTACCAAATGAAGCCTCCACGATGGTATTATACCGGTACTTTAGTTGCGGCGAATGGGTGGACGATCTTCTGCAAGTGACGGCATTTCAAAGCTTTCCCCCTTGTATCATGATTCTGCTCAGGACGGATACCTGCGTAAGTGATGTCCTGTTGGCATTATATCATGCTCAAGGAGAACAGCTACAGAAATATTATACCCCAATGAAGGCATACTAACAGTATGGTATAGCCATTTAAATAATAATATTATGGTAATTCCTCGCGCAGGTTTTGGATGACCCGAATCATAGTTTTGCATCTTGCGCTAGATGTGAGAAACTTTGATAGCTTGTATGATAATATTATTATCATAACTCATCTAAAAACACCACAATTAATCGAAATAATAATATTATTATCATAGCAACACGAGCTTCACAACCGCTTAGGCTTTTTCAGTGAAACTTGTGTGGGTTTCTCCACCCTCATGTGAGTGCTGATAGCTACACGGGTAAAGGACTGTCCTATGGGATATTGCGAAATATGATACCAGGCAAGCACAGTACCTTTTCCATAGAGAGCCAATGCCGGTATGTGATTCGGGGTATGATATCTTTTATCATACCAATGTCACCTCCAATCCTCCCAATACCCTGCTCCCGAGATATCTCTGTAGAGCTTGACTTTTTTTTATCGGGAAATTTTTAATAATATTGTGGTTCTGAAGGGTTAGAAGTTTTTTTTTCTTCTTAATGTACAAGTACCAGAATACTCATGGCTTTTGGCGCCAATATCGTACATGTGACACTCTCGCGCATCTCTTGGTCCCGATTTGAGGCCCTTTGTGTTTGCGTTGTATAATATTATAATCTTGGACTGTTACATTCCCTTTGCCCCCCCCCCGGCAGAGATGGCGCTGGGCGTCGGTCGATTATGAAAGGTGAGGCTCGAGAGGGGGATCGACGGCGGGTTGGAGGGCTGAGGGGCACCTTATCGTCTGCCGTTAATTTATCTTTGTGCTCATCGTGTCATAAGTTACGACATAAGCTAAATTTAATAGCCCCTCACCATAATAATAATATTATTATGGTTCTCCATCCCTCTTCGGACGCTCACCGTGCAGAGCCCCATACAAACCTTGAAGGACGCCATCGGATTCACACATTCTTCTACGGGATTTGCGCCTGAGAAGATGTACAGTACTGCACTGTACTCGTATCGTACTAGGTAGACTACGGTACCGTACTTGCCCAGCACTCGTACAGTACAGTGCAAGGTTGTGCAAGCTACCATAGAGAACTGCAGGATGCTATTGGCCTCTCTTGTTCAATCAGATTTATTACATTTTTCCCCTCAAAGCCAGCTAACCAAATCTAATTCCGGTAGCCAATGTGAAGAGCCTCTTAAAAGCCTCTCGAATCTTCTTGCACGAGATGATCTGACAAGTTACACGGCGCTTACGCCCCCCCCGCGCAGCTATCCGCCATCCCCGAGCAATCAATCCAAAATAGCCACCAGCCTCTCCATCCCACTCATTCCATCCCGGAGGATCTTGAACCTCCCTTACCCCAACCACTTTTTCTCCACCGACGCCAAACAAATCTCCTACCCGAATATGGCTCCTCACTAACCTTCCCCCCACGAACCTCTCTCCCTCTGCTCTTGCACCAACTCCCCGCCGCCGTTATGTCACTTCTTCAGAATCAAGAGTGAGCGACCTCACTTTTCAAACCTGTAGTTTCTTGTCACTTACCTTTCCTCCTTCTAGCTTTGTTCTGTACCGCATTCGTAACCGCTACCTCCACTGCGTGCGAGATGGCGTGGGCGAGCGCCTGATCACCGTAAACCCGGCAGTGCTCAATGTCCCCGCATTCAAGAACGCCGGTTGGGGATGTCCCTCGGAGATCCGTCGCACATATTCTCCCCCGATACCTGTTGGCGCATCAACGGAGTACTTTACCAGTCGAGCGCCGCTATCCAATCGGGACGCAGATAGCAGTCCTATACCCTCACTACAGCAGCATTATCAACAACAGCAAGTTGGAGGTGTGGATCTGGGAAGGTCGTTCATGAGGCCTGGGCTTGCCTCACATTTTTCGAACGAGAGCACTGATGCCGTGGATACGGGGTTTACAGGGAATACGGGGAGGTTGGAGGAAGTGAAGGAGAGGGTGCGCAGAGAGCATCATGGGGATAGGGAGGACGACAGCTCCGACATGAGTGAGGAGTCAGAGGATGAGGAGGCGGGGACTGCGTATGCTCAATCGTATTCTATATGAACGTCCCGTTGCTGATGCGGACATAGTCCCCCGCAAAAGACGCAGTTCGATTTCGCAAAGAAGGAAATTCCTCAGCGCCCCCGCTCGGGGTCATCACCGCTGCGCTCCGCCCCTAGAGCCCCAGACTCCTCCACAACCCGCTCCCGCGTGCGCCGAATTCGTGGGGGCTCACATGGGGACGTAGACTTTAACGGAAAGGTCAACCAGCCCCCCGGCAGCTTCCAAGAACCTTCGGAAGATATCCTCTCCAGTGGCCTATTGGGTGTCTCGGAACGACGACTCCACGCCCAGATCACAGACAAACTCCACTCATCCCCGAATTCCTCCTCCCTAACCCATACAAGTAGTTTTGGAGACGACGACGACGACTCGGACGCAAGCAGTCTCGACTCGGACTTTACCGAAACCGCAGACTCAGATCCCACAAGTGTCTTTTCCAATGGGGGAGGTGCGCCGTCGTCGCCGGGAATATTTCACGCTTTACCACCACCCATACGACCGGTTTCCATGATTCAACCGGTATCTATACTAACGCAGTTGCTCAAAGCAAAAGAATCGGAGGCTGCGAACCCAATGGAGGATTATCAACAATTCGCTGGGAAAGGGGAGCTGGCGCCAATAACACTGAAGCTGTACATCCCGTATTCCAAATCCTCCTCTCCGTTCGAAGTCATAATCAAGCGAACGCGAAAAGTCCAATCCGGAGATACCACAGTGGCGGAAGCGATCGGGTTCACGCTGTATAAGTACATTGAGGACAAGAAGGAGCCAGAATTACGGGACGAGTTGTGCGACATAAACAAGTGGGTACTGAGAATGGTCGATGATGGGGAGCCAGATGAGGATTTCCCGCCGTTGGAGAGGACACAACCGATTACTGCTTATATAGCGCAGGGTGGACGACGGGGCGGAAGGGGTGGTGTGGCAAAATTGGAGGGGGAGTTTGCACTTGTGGAAGCTACAGAAGAGCAATGTTTGTTTTTGCAGGTTTTCCTTATCCGCATGGGGAGTAGCTAATTTTTGGCGACAGATTTGGAAAACGAAAGGACAACACCGAATGTGAACCCTCCAAAGAAGGCCATTCTAGCCACCACCACCACAACCACCACCGCCGCCACCACCATCACCCAAACACCAACAATTCCAACGACAGAGATAATCCCCCCAACTCCTTCAACCCCCCTCCAAACCTCCTCCTCCACCTTCCCCACCATCCCCCCCACCGCAACAACCCCCACGACCCCCACGGCACCTACCAAAACCCTCCGAATCCACATTTCCCCAACCTCCACCTTCGCGCACTCTATCCCTCTAAGCGTGAGCACCACCACACCCCTCTCCACCGTCCTCCAGCAAATCTGCCAAAAGAAATCCCTACAGCCCGAGAACCACATCCTACGCATCACCAACGCCCCCACGCTGGCAATCCTCCCATTAGACTCCCCCGTCAGCGCATTGGGAACCCAAACCGACCTAGACCTTGCGCGGAACCCCACCCTCCCCCTCCCCCCCCCTCCTCCCCCAGCGCTCGAGACACCGGAGCTGGACGTGTACGTGCCGCCAGAAGCGGATTACCAGCGCTTCACACTATACAGGAAATCGACGACGCCGATTTCCTTCTTGAGCAGGCATTACGAGAGGGTTCTTGCCATCGACGGGGAATATTTGCATATCCAGTCCGTGAGGAAGACCAAGAGTGTACATGTTAGCACCATCATTGGCGCGAAGGTTTGTGGTCGGGGGGGTGTTGGGTTGAAGATTTTTGTGTGGAGGGGTGGAGGGAAGGAGAGCAAGTTTGAGTTTGAAGCTTCGAGTGCTGAGGTTGCGGAGGAGGTTGTCGGGGTTGTTAGACGGGGGGTTGAGGGGTGGGGCGGTGGTGTGCGGGGGGAATGATCACTGGGGAGAGTGATATTCTATGATTGGGTGGGTTTTTTCTTTCTTAGCGGGGTGAAACATTCGCATTCCAGTTGTAATAATATCATAGCAAAACGATCGGGCGAGTGAGCAAGAAAGGTGTAACGTGCACTATATATGCGCTAGTACGAGAGTAGCAGAAAATCTAAAAAAAACAACTAAAAAACAACTAAAAAAAGCAACTAAAAAAAAACGGAAACATTATTGCCTCCAAATGGCCCCCGCCATATCAACCACCTTCTTCATCTCCGCGACATCATGAACCCTAATCACATCTGCCCCGCCCGCAACACACGCCGCCACCGCCCCCGCAGTTCCCCACGTCCTCTCCTTCGCAACTTCCACGCCGGTAACCGTGCCGACAAACTTCTTCCGACTAGGCCCCACAACCCAGGGTAATCCGATCCCACCCGTGACCTCCGCAAGCCCTCTCAGCAACTCCAAGTTGTATTGCATACCCTTGGCGAACCCGATCCCGGGGTCCAGCAATATATTCCACCTGCGCACGCCCGCCTCCTCAGCGGCGCGAACGCGCTCCCCAAGCTCGGAGATGACGGCAGGGACCACGCCGGTGGGGTAGGATGCTAAGGAATTCATGGTGGAGGGGGTACCCCGCATGTGCATCAGGCAGATGGGCACTGCGAGGTCCGCTGCTGTTTTGAGCATGTCCTTGTCCAAAGTTCCGGCGGAGATGTCGTTTATTAGATCCGCGCCGGCGGATATTGCAGCTCTGGCCACCACGGATCTGTATGTGTCTATGCTTATCACGGTCTTTATGCCTGCGTCGCGAAGGGATTTGATTGCCGGGATCACCCTTGATAGTTCCTCTTCTGGGCTTACTTGTGCGGCACTCGGGCGGGTACTGCACCCGCCTATATCTAAGATGTCGGCTCCCGCAGCGATCAGCTCCCGTGCGGTTGATATAATGCTATCGTGTGTATGCTGACCGCCGTCAGAGAAGGAGTCTGGGGTTAGGTTTAGGATTGCCATTATGTACGTTTTTCGGTGGGGGTTTGAAGGGTCGAGTGGGGGGAGGTGTGGGGAGAGAAAGGCAAATGTGCGGAGGGGCGGGGTGTCGGGCGGTGGTAGGGGCACGGCGTTCAGATGGTGTTTGAAGGCGGTGGAGGTTAGTGGGTGGGGTTTGTTGGGGGATATACTGGTCATGTCAGTAAATTGCTGGGATGGGGAGGGGAAGAGGGGGAACGTACTCGCACAGGGGCCGGAGAACGAATTCGCGTTCGAGCATTTTCGGATGCGGGATTGTGAGGTGTGGAGTTTCGAGTACAAGATTGTCGTAGAGGAGTATGTCCAGGTCTATTGATCTGGGTCCGTTCTCGATACTTTTTAATCGACCGAGGAGGGATTCTATATCCTTTAAGGTCTTTAGTAGGACGTCTGGGGATAGTGTTGTCTCTACCTGTTACATATTAGCATCCATACCAATACCCACCGCCGGATGTGAAGATGACCTGAATAACCCCATTCAAAAACGTCGGCTGATCAAGGTAATACATCGGGGCACTCTGATACAAGCTGCTCGTTTTCTTAACCTTTATCCCCCTTTTTTCTACTTCTGCGACAGCGTCTTTTATGGCTTGAAAGCGGTCTCCGATATTACTACCTAAAGCGATAAATGCATCATGATTTCCCTCTACTTCTGCTGCGGCTTCTTCTAAAGCAAAGAAGGACCTCTCCCTGGTAATCTCCACCCCCGGCCCCTCTGCGAACGTCAGAGCACTCGGCTTCTCCGCCCGCACCGTAATCTTCGGAATCCCACACCCGATACAAGCCCCCTTCGCGACGGCCGTAACAAGCGCCTCGACCGTCTTGTAATCCGAGGCTTCGACATGCTCTGTCACGTACTTAGCCACGGAACGGAAGTTATAATTCGGGTCGAAATTTCCACCCTCAACCACCTGTACGGGCTCCCCGGGGTTCTCTTTGTGCATCGTCAAGTTGATCACAACAGTCTGTTTCTCTTCCCGTTCCCAGGGGTTCACGCCAATGATTGTTACAAGCCGAAGGTCCTTGACGAAAACTCGGTCACTACCTTCAGCGACTACTTCTCCCTCGTTATTCTTCCTCCTGGTAATTGAGATCCCGGCTGCATCCGCGCGGAGCAGCGCTCTCGGTTTCTCAACAGTGACCCTAACCCAACCAGCGTTGATGTCCGGGCCCAAAGCAGTGCGGGCTACGTCCTCTGCAAGGTGCTCTAGAGAACTGAATGTGTCGTTTTCGACGTGCGCAGTTACAACCTTCGTTACTGTGCCATAATTTATGGAGTATGGGAGGTGGTCTGTTGAGCCGGCGAGCGCGATGGAGCTCTTGAGCCAGAGGCTTAGGAGAATTGGTTGGGGATTTTTACGGCCCCAGGAGTCTACGCCTGTTGTGGCTTTCCTAAAGCCCGGTTCCATTTGTTAGCAATTGCCATTGCAGGACTTCAGTAGAGGTGGCATACAAATTCAAGGAACGGACAAATATCAAATCATTCCCATCCTCGGAGGATGGCGATTCTTGCATGGCTTTGGTGTAGTTCCTTCTCTGGGGTAAGAATTGTTTCAGCGTTTGCGTGAAGTAGGCCTCCTTCAGCGGAGGAGTAGGGAGTAATATGGTGGGTGTGTGATTAGGTGCACGGCGGGGTAGCAATGCGATGACAGGCCGGAGAGTGAGGGGGGGGAAGAGGATTCGAGAGATCATTCTGAGGATTGGTTGGTTACTTTATGATCTGTTGGTGTGGTGAGGAAACGAAGAAAACCCAGAGTAACAGGCGGGCTTCTCGTATAAGTCGGTATGAGATCATTGCGGGTTTGGGCTATCGGGATTTATCCCATTCGCTGGCTCCTCAGGAGGGATGCCCGCAGAAGGGACCCACGATGTAGGGTTCGTAGATCTTTTTTCTTGGTATCATAATTATCATAATTATTATCTACTCAAGTAAACTGGTGTTTTCAAATAATATTTAGACGCGGGATAGTTTCATTGGTTCTCCCAGTCAGTACTTGCACAATGGTTAAGGACAGATTTACCATCAATAATAGGATCGGGTAGTGGTCATGTGTGTGGTATATTTTTTAAGTGTCGGATGAAGATGGAAGCCTTTCAATGATAGTCTGCTCTATTATCGTACATACCGGCATCATATTCACCTGTTACAGCCTCGGTAAAGACGCTCACAGCATGATTCCAACCTTGAATCCAAGTGTTACCCCCAGTCTACTCATAGTTTATGCAGGGCTTCCCAATTCTCGTCCCTGGACTCGCCAGGGAATATAACCGTTGAACCAGCGAGAAAACGTGATTGACCAGTCAAAGAGCCGCATAATTATTATATTCGAGTACGGCTCTTGGTCTCTGATCCTTCCACATTCTCCAACACCCCTCCCTTCAACCATCACCAAAAATGTCTTTAAAACGGCTCTTCACCACATCTCGGTCACTGACCCACGAAAACCCATTAGTATCACTCACTACTGATATTCTTTACCACATACCAGAGGTGCACAATCTGACTGCTTATCTGCTGTGGTCTCTTCTAGGGCCTTCCCCGGTCAGGATCTCCACCGCAAATCCCACGAATTCTGCGAGGTCTCCCAACAAAGAGGCCCATAAAGGATGTTTCCAAGGTGGTAGCCGTTTCCTCCGCCAAAGGCGGTGTCGGAAAATCTACCATTGCAGGTACGCCCCCGCCCCCCCGATCCCCCTGACCACTCCTCACACAGGGCGGGTGACTTGCATGCTTACTTTCCCCTCCCTCCATAAAGTCAATCTGGCATTAGCCTTGGCGAGGCAAGGCAAACGCACAGGAATACTAGACGCGGACATATTCGGCCCTTCCATACCTAAATTATTGAACCTGTCGGGCGAACCCAGGCTTTCCTCGCGTACGTATTCCTCTTGCCACACCCCTGGCCCTTCCGCCACAAGGGCGGAGAAGCGTTTTTGTTGATTTTACAGATAACCAATTGATTCCGCTGAGTAACTATGGCGTTAAATCCATGTCTATGGGCTATCTGGCCGGTGAGGAGGCTCCAGTGGTCTGGAGGGGCTTGATGGTCATGAAGGCAATGAATCAGATGCTCAATGAGGTCGAGTGGGGTGGGCTCGATGTTTTGGTTCTTGATCTCCCACCAGGAACCGGTGATGTTCAACTTAGTATCACTCAGCAGGTCGTAGTAGATGGTATGCACGGATCTCATTCCCCTTCCACTTCAAGCGAATTGCGTGCCGCTGCCAACTCAAAAACGCCGTCCCCCATGAGGGGACAATGCTCACCAAGGACTCTTATGAAGAACAAGGGGGGTGTCGCTAAAGTTCGCAAAGTGGAATGCGTGCATGGAGGATACTAACTCAGACAAACAGGAGCTTTGATTGTTTCCACGCCTCAGGATATAGCTCTCGTCGACGCAGTCAAGGGAATCAACATGCTCAAGAAGGTTGACGTTCCGGTGAGTTCTTTGCCGAAGGAACCCTCCACCCAGATCTAAGCCGAATGACAATTCTTAATTCAAAATATTACCTCCCCTAACTTTCCTCATCTAGCTATTAGGAATGGTGCAGAACATGAGCGTATTCACATGCCCCAACTGCCAGCACGCTACTCACGTTTTCGGAGCGGATGGTGTCGAGAGAGAGTGCAAGAAACATGGCATAGAACTGCTTGGGGATATTCCTTTGCACGCCTCTATCTGCCAGGATGCTGACCGGGGGAAGCCCACTGTAGTATCTGATCCTACCGGAGTACACGCTCTCGCCTTTGAAGGGATTTCTAAAAGGGTTAGCAGAAAGCTTTTCGGTTAGCTTGAGATTTACAGGCTTCACGCAACAGAGCGGCAAACACTTCTCATGTCGTACCACTTGTATGGCAATTTCACCTCTAACGGAGTTTATCCGCCCGTTCCCCGAGACACCTGGAGGCGGCAGGCGGTCCGTAGCCAACATTAGGGGTTTCCAAATCCTGCCAAAAATGTCATTTGTTTCGCAAGTTATTTCAGAAGTCGCAAATCTTCCCATTAACAACGCGCCTCTCAAGAGAGCGATGTACTTAGATACAATATACTCGAGTAGTATTTGTAGTGTAAAATATATGCATACGGTACCCCCCGGCCCCACCCTGCGGACTTGATATATTGTGGTACGCTGTGCAAATGCACTCTTCCAAGGTTCGCAAGGAATTAACTGTCTGTCAGCACCCTCCTCCATCATCGCCAATATCATGATATCTATCACCATCCCATGTACCGTACCCTTCCACAGTATCTATCCGGGAAGCAATTCCCCGGCAGTCTTGCAAGAGTGGCCAAAGAATCATAGCGGCATAGCACAGTACAGTGCCGGTACCTGCAGAGCGGTGCTGTTTCACCTATTTGCGCCGTACGCCGGAGGGGGGGGGGTAACTAAGCCAAGCTTGCTCGCCCGTATTCTGCATCTTTCCTGCCCTTCAGTTACGTAGCAGAAGAGTACTGTACTGTACCGGTACTGTACGAGTAGATAATGTCTCAGCCGCCTTTCCGCACTACAGTATTATGAACCGGCAGATCTCGAAAGAGGCACAAACCAAGCTACTCCGAGGGGCACGGTACGGTACTGTACCGCATTACCATAGAACCGTACGAAACTGGTTGGATCGAGGATGGAAGTGTAGGGGACGGTGAACTCGATATGTGGCGTGAAGTTTTTATTTCCTTGAATGTGAATGAATCCACACAAGCTATCTCTCCGGCTCAGGAAAAAGTGTTTGTAATGGGATTATGCTTGATTTGTTTCCCGCCGGGGAGGAGTGTGGACTACGAGTACTGCGCCTAATTAGCACCTGGCACTCAGATCTCTCTCTCACGCTCGTTTGGTTGCTCCGGGGTTGGTGCACCCAATGCAACCTAACTAAACAAAGACCTCACAAACCGGCACCGGTATGATAATAATATTTATGATAACGTTAACTCTTGGCAGGGCCACACACTGACCTGTGTAGAGTCTGCAGTTGAGTGAAAAAAGTTTTAGAAAATTTTACTTGGCAAGAGCCCCACAACAACAACCACCTTGTCACTAACAACATGATAACAAAAACTCAATTCACAAATGCCACCCAAACAATGACCTAGACTTGATCACACAAGCACAGAGGAGTGTGGTGAAGTAATTAGGAAGTGAGTTGAGAGATGGACCTATCAGGAAATCGCCAATGATGTTGGTGTATCAGTTTCCACAGCATACTGTATTACTACGAGTTATGAGAAAGAAAGAAAAATCCACCAAGCCCCACATTCCGGCAGACTACCAAAGCTTTCTGAAAGAAATAAACGATACCTGTAGTTTCTATCTATGCAAGAGCCTCATGCAACAATAGCAGAAATCACGGCTAATTTTGGTCTTATGGTGTCCAAGAGACTTGTGGGTGATACACTATAAGAACAGAATCTATGGGTTCGAGTATGTTGTAACGTTCCTTGCACGTGGTTAACTAATAGTGACGGGTAATGATACTTCTCTCCTTAATTGTTATCTTGTCGGATATAACAGTTCTTAGATCTGTTGATCTACGTTATCACAGTTCGTCGGATAACGCCTATTAAATCCCAACTAAGATATGTTCACCTTACGTAGGCTTGTGAGAAATGTGCCGGATATGTAAACGCGATAAAGAGTGTAAAGATGTTTTATTTGTAAAGTAATAAGTAAGGAATGTTAGGCGGTAGGCGAGATCAGACTTATCGGTCGGACTAGGGCCTGAATCTTTGATCGGAGATTGTCTAGGAAGACTCGTAAAGTAGTAAAGAATAAAAGAATAAAGATTCCTAGTTGTAAACTTATTATATTGTTAAGGTCTCTTCTCCGTTGCTTGATTCCTCTAACTAACCCGGAGACCTTAAACCTATTTATACTAATCTACCGGTACTTAGTATTCCTATACTAACTTGTACCGAGGAGCTTTTAACTTTAGTTTCTACTAAGTGCGAACACCGTTTAACCCTGAAAGCTCGTACACCACTTCAACCTTAATTGAAACGAGATATTTATCTTGAGCGGATAGCGTCCTATCTCCCAATAATCTCTTTCCAATCTCTAGGCTTAAATGGACTAAGTATGTAAATGTAGTCCGAATGGCTATCATTCCAATCGTCCCTTCTGATCAAGAACTAGCTAAGTTCGTTGTCAGGAACTGGTGCATAATTAATATATGCATGCATGAGTCTCGACACGCCAGTATCATAGAAAGGCTTCATGCATCCCCAGTCTTCCAATTCAAGTGTGGTTCCCCTCGGACCTCCTGCCTCTAAGAGGGACCCCTATTGGAGCCGTCCGACATACACCTAATCTTGAATGGGTATTGGTAACTTCTGGTGTAATCTGATAGCGCCGGAGGTCTTGTATCTAATTGATAGAAAATCCCTCAGTCGGCTATTCACTTATAGTGAGTGGTCTCATATGGTTCGCGGTCAGGGAGATATAAATTAGAAATTATTACTTTAATTCCTATATAGCTTTGCCGCAACCATCTTATCGAGTCACTTGACCTTTATGGTCATATGGGTGACCTTTCCACTTATGCTAGGTCTTATATGCCTAACAGGAAATTACTTAGAACATTCAATCTAAGTTATTTATACTTGTACCGCCGACTCCGGCATACGACAAGTCCGCGCCGGCACAGGGTTAGCGTGAACCGGAACTACCACTAACTACGAACAAACCAAACCTCCGACACCGTACCTCAAACATGCCCGCGCCATGCCCATAACACGAACACTAAATACAAAATCATCAACGGTAAAGAAAGACCTCCCCGCCCACGCACCCGAAGCCCCTCTGGTATGGAGCCAACCACAGCTCTTATAGCAAGTCCGCATCATTCATGAACAAGAAGTACGAAGGGCAAACCCCCGAATACCAAGATACACAGGTGACAGGCAGGACCTAGGCCGAAGCCACAAAGCCGAAAGGGTGTCCGACAAAGGCAAGTTCCCCGTACAAAAAACAAAATCACTACCGCTCGGCCTGAATACCGTCCCGCAATCCCTCCCCCACAGTAGAAAACCAACAATAATTTATCAACACAGGCAGCACCAAGGCAGAGAGGACGCGACCAACATGTCCACAACTCGCATCCGCATACCAGGCCGTCGACCCTATGAACCCACTTTGCCAAGTGCCTCCGAAGAGCGTAATGGTGAGGAGGACCTGTACCCGCTGCCCGTAATCCCCAAACAAACCAAATAAACAAAAGAAATACATAGAGGTGGTGACAGACCGAAAAGGTCAGTAGGGCCTATCTCCTACCCGTGGTGCCATGCCTCCGCCCGCCGTACCCACAACCAAGCCAAAGAAACCAAACAAGCTCCACCGAACCCAGCACGCAAGACCCAAACAAGTCCAACCCAGAGGTCACAACCCACTATCCGCACAGGTGGCCATCAGCTGGCTGGTCTGACAGGAAGCTTTGCAGCACTCAGCAGCTTAACCTCAACAGCCCAAGCTAGCCGGAAACACTTAATTAGACCTCGCCCAACCTGACGCAGGCCCGACCGGTGCTCGCAGGCGTCTCTTCCCGCCAAGTCAGCCCCCCCCAAGCCCCACATACCAGATACCGCAGGTCCCACCCAGCCCCCTCAGCTCCTCAGGCAGATCAACTGCCCGACAGCCACAGGACAGCCAATACCTGACCCCACCAGGCAGCCACTGTCTTGGCTACACAAGCAGAGCCCCCTCCTACAGCACTGACAGCCGAGGGGGGCCACCAGGACGAACCCGGGGTCACAGTATAAAGGGCCGCCACCCGAAGGCAATGGCCACAGCCCCAACCCGCCCGAACCAATGTCCAGCAGGCCTAGAGGGAAAACCAGGGAACCCAAAGGCCCCCCAAGGTAGGCCCCGAAAGGCCCTACCAACACCTGACGAGAGGTGCCCAAACTGACACTTCAGAGAGGGCGGGTACCAGGATAGGAAACGAGACAAACAGAAGGTAGGCCCCACTTGCAATGGGTGTGACCGCCAACCACCATCCGTAACCACACCGACCCCTGCACTAGACCAAGCGTGGCCCAGCAACCAATCACCCCACACTATCTTGGGCAGGAGTTCACCAGCACCAGGAGGTAAAAGATTTCAGGGTCTAAGCCATCCCCACGTAGAAGCGAAGAGGTAATGCCTGACTGAACCACCGTAATGCCACTTGTACCGAGAACAAGGGAACGGTGATAAACGACATCGTAGGATTCCGATCGTGAGGATAGTAGACGAAGGGTGGGGCCGGCGAGGCCCCCGTCCCTTAAGGAATGATACGACCGGTACGACGTGTTGATACTTGGGAAGGTCACCAGTCTAACCCAAGGGCATTTTGTATCGTAAACACTAAGGACTCTGTTAAAACCCAACAAGAAACATCAGCTGGCCTAAAGAACGACACGGGTGTTTCCCCCCACAGTAATGTTTAAATCCCCCATCCCCCGAAAGCGAAACTCTGCGTGTAGACAATAGACAGAGAACTCGAAGACTTTTTACCGAAAGAGGGCTCGTAGATGCCAAAGGTGAAGAGGCTTGAAGCGAAATCATCGTGAAAATCAAACAATGATGAGGAGGCGAAAACAAGTAACTACAACGCAAAACCGCCAAACAATAGAACCTCAACACCAAAGACCTCAGAAACTACTGAGCAAACTCCGATATCTCCCCCAGAATCAAAGGCATCTAAGGACCATCGTGGTGCGAAAGGAACGCTACCGAGGCGGAGCGAAGATAGAAGTAAGGAAATTACTTAGAACATTCAATCTAATTTATTTATACTAGTACCGCCGACTCCGGCATACGACCAGTCTCCCCCACACCCCAAACTCACAAACTAAAATACACTACTACGGGCGCAATCCCGTCCCGCAACCGCTCCTCCCAAACACAAATCCAAAAATCACTACTCAAGGGGCTCACGGGCGCTCATGTCAACCAGCAACATCCCGGATTAACGCGTCTTCCCCTTCTCGCAACCCAACCGCCAACAATATACCAACACAATTAATGCGCCTCCAACACAATCTCATCAACATACTCAACAAAGGAAACATACAGTCTGTCCCAACATCCGCGTTTCTTCCGATAATGCTCCCCCATCCTATTAACCTTTCCAGCAACCTGCCGCTGGTCACAAATGGGGCACCGTTCCTGCTCAATAAATCCAAACAGCCCAGCCCATCTGAGTACGACAGCCGTTCGTAGGAAAAGCGCGAGATCGTCCCAGTCAAGCCAGTGCCGCTGCCAAAAATGGTCAAGGCTTGCCGCGAGGCAGCCTGGGTTGTTATCGAAGTGAGCAGAGACGGAGGGCCGTGTGGAGGTGCCTTAGTAGGTAATCGCCATGTCGCAGCTCGGACAGCGTGTAGTGACCGAGTTCGGAAGGAAGAACCACTTGGTGGGAAGATGCTTACTTGGAAGCACGCACTCCCCCCCAGGATGTTTCTTTTCACACCGCAAACAAGTATCAGGTGTCCCTACGCACACTCGCCTCCCATCCCTCTCCACCGTTAGTGTACCATCAAACGGGTTACCTGCGACCACCAACTCCCCGTCCACCTCCTTAATATGACGGGGGATCTCCAGTCCCAGCCACCCGTGTTCAAACGACCAGTCCTTCCATCCCGCGATCGCCGAGTCCTTGAACAAGTCCTCCATCGCCGGCCGTTTCCAGCTGTACCATTGGCAAGAAGTCCAATGATGTCTCTCCTCGCGTCCTTCACACTCGTCGTGCCCAACCAGGCCGGTACCACTGCGAATCCTAGTCAACACATAGGAATCCATCCTTGTCAGTCCGCGAAGGTGTCTGGGGGCCTTAGGCCCACGAGCATAATACCCATGTCCTTCATTAACATGCCAAGCCTCCTATTCCTTCTTCCTCAACTCACGGGCCAAGGCAGCGTGGCCTATACCGAAGCTGATCCCTTCCCACCGGAACGGCAGCAGCGGCAGGCCTGTACTCTCCTTAGCCTTCCTGTCAACTAGCTCATTGCCCTGAATGCCCATGTGCCCCAGAACCTAACCAAGGCGTGGTCGCACGGCCTCCATCAAAGGTGTCATAACTTCCCACATCTCGGCCGAGTCCCCCTCGGGCAACATATTCTCAATCATAAGTAGGGTGGGGACGCAGTCCAAAAACACATGTACCTCTCGTCCCTCACACATACCACTGACCTCCCGTAGGGCACAGACCACGGTGAACAGCTCACATTCGACAATGCTCCAAGATGGTGGCACCGAACACCCTCCTATCCTAAGCGAGGCTCCCAGTTCGAACACAGCCCAAGCGATACCAGCACCCTCGGCCATCTTGGATCCGTCAGTATATACCACCAGATCCGAGCCGCTACTGAGCTCCTTGACTTCCCCGGCGTGTCTGAGGGCCATGGCTTCCTTCCCCTTCCCGATCACAACCGTGGGATGGTAAGAAAGTACTTTGTCCGAATGTTGTCAGTGGGCCACCATGCCTTCCTCCTTCCAGTCCAGCCTGATCTGTCCGAACCAGGGATGATCCTCACAATACCGGTAATTGATGAACCGGCTATAGCACCTCCGTTGCAGGTACCTGCCCTGAATAGCGACAGGCGTAACCCCGTACTCGGCCAGCAAAAGGTTGTTAGCTAGCTTCATTGGGGTCCGAAACACCGAGCGGAGGCAATCGTCGACGGGGACCTGAATCTGCTTCACATACGACGGGTAGTCGGTTACAAACTCAAGTCTGTAATAGACGGTCGGAAGATAGGCTGCATGCACCAAACGGTAAGTCTCCCACGCTCCCGAACCCCCAATACTCCCAAACCTCCTTCCCAGCGCCGCAATCCTCCTCCTCACACCCAACCCCCTATCCAACCAATAACGTACATGAGAAGAAAGGTTAAGAAATACATTGAACCTATATCCAAGCACCCGCAGGTCCTCAGACGGCAACACCAGTTCTCCCAACAAATCCATTCCTTCCCACGCTCTATCACCAAACCCAATCCACTGCGTCTTCAACGCACTAAACCCCATTCCCCTGTCTCGCGCGACTCGGTCACAGTCGCGCAACAATTCCCCAGCATGGTATCGGGCAGCATCAAAGGAGTCAGCTGCAACCATGATAACCCCGTCATCAACATATGAGGCCACCAAATGCCGGACACCAGGAGAGTAACGCATCCGTGGTGTGAAAATGTCAGCCACATAGGCGCCGAACAGAAAGGGGGAGAGTGGCGACCCCTGGGGGACCCCCTTACTGACATGGTAAACCCGGGAAACACATCCATTGAACCGGAAGCGAATAGACCGACAACCTGTCCATCTCCGAACCCACTGACACAGGTTGGGAGGGCACCCCCGAGCCACCAGGAAATCGGACAGGAGGCCGACGTCGATGTTGTCGAACCCTCCCTCCACGTCCATTGACAAGATCAGACGCTTGTATCCCTCATTATGGCGGAGGAATTCCTGAATAACCGCCATGGCATCGTGGACACCCCGCCTCCTGCGGGAGCCAAACTGTGTCTCACCGAGGTCCAGACAGGCGGCCAGCCGGAGCAACACCACCCTCTCCGCCACCTTAGCCGTGGTCGGGAGTAGGTGTATCATGAGCCAAGATTTGACAACATCATACCGCGGCTTGTCGAGCTTGGGTATAAGCACTACCTCAGCCCTGTGCCAGTCCGGGATGTCACGTCGCAGCCCATGGTCAACAAGGCGTCGCAGTGTCGTGGCATCCCTCCTCTTCCAAAACCTTAGGAAGGGATAGCCAATGTCGTCTTCGCCGGGGCCCGTGTTTGTGGGAGATCTTGCCAGCGCCGTTTCCATTTCTTGGGCACTGTCCATCTCAATTACACTTTCAGTCCATCGGGCGGGATCACCAGGATCCAGCTGTTGTGCAATTAGGTCGCTGATCTCGGCGTGTGTGGTAGCCAATGAGCCGTCTGTCCGCACCATCGAGGGCAGCGTGCGCTTGGCTTCCAACTTTCTTGCCAGCCTGAAGATGTCGGGGTCCTTGCTTTCCGCCAGCTTGGTCCTAATGTGGTCGAAACGAGCCCTTAACAGGCAAGCCCGGTAGACACACCTTGCCAGCCTAAAGTCCTCCGTCCGCTCCGCCGTGCGCTTGGAGTATCTTTTCAGCCGAGCCACATTCAACCTCATCCTTTCTAACTCAGGCGTCCACGACTCGCACCGACATCTGCCGACGGTAGCCCGTGGGAGTGCGTCCACCACACTTCTCACTCCCCTCCACAACTGCTCATTATCTGCCTCTTTCAGGGTGTCCAGCTCCTTCCCAACCTTTCCCCACACCGCCTTCTTCCAAGCAGGCCTCCTTCTCACGAGATTGTCAGGTAGGTCCACGTGGAGTCGGATAGTCTGGGCAGCGTGTTCGCAGCTGACCACATCAAGGTACTTGTGCCGTAGTTATGGCCGTCGGTATACGCAGAGATCAATCATTGATATGTCGCGGAACGTTGGTCTATCAGGAGGAGTCATGTTCAGCAGCCGTGTCGCCATCCATTCCCGCAACCATCGTCCGCAATGTTCCTGCCTGGCCATCTCCGCCCGTGGGTCCCAGTCTCGATGTCTGGCATTGAAATCACCAAACGCGATATCCGGTTCCCCGACGTCCCCCAGCCCTGACTGATATTCGGCCTTGGTGTGTGTAGGTGGGATGTAGACGCCCGCGAGCACCCTCTTCTCACCCTTCTCCCAAAACCCAACCTGAGCACAAGCGCCCTTATGTCCAACAACATCAAACAATCCGCACAAATGCGAGCGCACAAACACTTCCACCCCCGATCCAATAACAAAGGAAAACAACTCCCAACCATCAACCTCCACCAGCACATGTTGTCCCCCCGAATCCACCGGAGGTTCCAAAACAAAAATTAAATCAACAAATGAAAACAAATCAAACGCCAGCGCCCGATTCCTGCCACTCCTCCCCACGTTTAATGCCATCGCCGTGATACGCATTAAAAGGGGGCCTCAACAGATCCGCTCGGGCCACAGGGGCCAAAGTCACTTAAAAAACCCTCAGAATCCTGGGCGAACCACATGGTATTGCCCCTCTTGGGAATGTGTTTCATCTTCTTCAAAATACCGCGCTTGGGGGAGGGGGAAGGGGGGGGTCGTTCAGGCTCCTTACCCCTAGCCTCGGCAGACTTCTCCCGCGGGACATCCTCCTCTTCCTCATCACTACTCACTTCCACTACCCTGGGAGTTGGTGACCGTCCCCTGCTCCGGCGCCGTGGCCGTCTGCCCCTCGCAGGTCCCTTACCCGCAGCGTCGGGAACTTCAGATGATGAGGGTGCGGCAGGGGCCGCCGTTGTTGCGGGTGGGGAGGATACGGGAGTCCTAGAGTCAGTTCTCCAGGCAGGACACTTCTCATATCCAGCAAAGTGATCGGTCCTATCGCACAACCAACACATCCTGCGGGTGTGCCCACATGCCTCCCCCACCCCTCCGGGTCACCCCAGAGCCTTACACATGTGCTCTCTAGACAGGTGCTCCCCGTAACAAAATTGACATCAGGAAGGAAGGGCACAGGTAGCCTGAAAGTGGCCCACCTGCAAACACTTACCACAAACCTTCGCCGTACGGTGCTCAGTGAACACCGTAACATTCCGGGTACCCCCCCGAAGGAAGATCCTCCCAGCCTCCAAAGCAGCCTTAGCCGCCTCATTCTCTTCCACCACAAAGCGAATACCGCAAGACACGGCGTTGGCCTGCCTCATAGCGTGGATGGACCCCATGATGTCGGGGCGGGACACAGTGACTATGCCGGGATTACCTAGCTCCAAGTCAGTGCGTAAGCCATCCGAGGCCTGCTCCCCAATCCATCCGTCAACCCTCCAGATGGAACCACGGCCGGTGTCGGAAAGGGGGACGCCTGTGACCATGATCTTAACCTTCTTCACGTCCTTCTGGAAAACAAATTCCGGGAGTGAGAGCTCCTTCAACAGTGCCAGCCGGGCCTTGTCAAGACGGTTTCCAAGTTCGGCAGCAGAATGGGCCGCCAGGGTGAGGAAGATGCACCCAATCTCGTTCCGAATATGCCCAGCATGAATATAAGGGCAGGTGCCCCTAATCTTCGGTGAGTTGGACAGGGTGACGTTAATGCGGGCACGGATGGCCTCAATTGTCACACCCTCTGGCAGGGCCACTTCTTTGCGGGTGGCGAACCACATTGTGATGTGCCTTCCCCTGACGTCTGGGGTAGGCGAGGACTGGGGTGGAGCCGGCCTTGGTAGCGGCCCCTGCTGACTGGCGCTGCGAGGAGGGCCGTCGCGAGGGATCAAATTAGGCACCACATTGTAGATCCTCCTAATGGCGCCCGGCCCTGACGAGAGGGTTTGCACCGTGGGTACTGGGGCGGCAGCAGCGGGGGGTGTAGCCTGTCCATCAGTAGTAGTCTTCCCCTGAGTCTTGGCCGGGGTCGCCGATGTTTCCTGGCCAGCCTGAGCCGCCATCTTTCTCCTCCTCCTGGCAGCACCACTCAGGCGCCTGCCGCTCTTCCTTTCCCTCTTCTTCCCATCCTCCTTCTCCTCCTCATCCTCCCAGCTCACCTTCTTCTCCTCCACAGCTTTTCCAACCTTCAAGACCACCCCTCCGTTACTGGAAGAGCTGCCACTACTGGTGCTGTGGGAGGAGGCCGCCGAAGCGGGCCGAACCGGGGCTGTCTTGGCCCTCAGTGGGATGGCGGGTTTGGGCACGTAGGCCATCTTTTTCACCATATCCACAAAGGATGTTTTAGTAGCAGGGGCCACCGGAGCAGCACCCTGGCCCTTGCTAGGGACTTCAGTAGGCCCCTCTGACGAGGAGCGGGGAACAGGGGTTGTCCCTGAGGACTCAGGAGTCACGGAGGGGGAACGACGGCGGGGGGCCAACCTACCCTTAAGGGTGGCAATTTCCTCCTCCTGCCGGCCAACTATCTCCGAAGGTTCGGACCGCATTTTCCAAGCGATGAAACCGACGTCCCACCCACATAATGCGGACCATTTCCACGATCTCATCTTTCATCCAAGTCCGGACATCCTCCACAGTGTCAGGTTCCTCAGACCCGTCCGCGCTGGGAAGAGGTGACAGAAGGGGCTGGGTGTTCCCGGACCGGATATCCTCAAGGCCCTCCAGCATGGACCCTACAATACTGCCAGACCTGGGAGCCGGGGAGGGGCACTTACCAGCCGCCATCATCTTATCCACTTCGGCCATGATCTTGTCCACCCTAGCCATGGCCGCGTCAGCATCCTCTGGCTGGGTCTCCGGCAGCGGCACCTCCAAGGGAGTGCCCGTGCTGTGAGGGATGCCGAGTGATCCTTCCAAAATACCCCCAGGCGACGTGGGAGGTAGAGAACCGTAATCAGGAGGGTGCGAGCCAGGAACAGGCGTGCACGGAAGACTGGGGGCGTGAATGCTGTCGCCCAAACCGGTTGCTTCCGAGTTCCGTCCTTCCTCCAGGGCCATGGGGGTGTCCCGAACAATTACCTCCGCCGAGGGTACCACATCCTGGGTGATCAGCAAAGGGGGGACGAGAGGGGAGAGTCCTCAATAGTGGAAGGAACTAGCACGGGGGGGGCCAGGCGCTTCCGGTGGGGGTCCAGGGCATGGGAAAATTCCTCATCCGGGACAATCTGTTTCTTCTGACCTTCGTTGACGTCAATCGCCTTCATAAACCGGGGCTCAAAGAAGGGACTGGGGGCCGGGGCGGCACGCTTGCGCGGGGAGGAGGTGCGGGCACGGCGTAGCGTTCCCTTTACCGGGGGGGCATAATCCTCATCGGCAGGCTCGTCCAACTTGAACTTCCCGGTGGTGTAAAGGGCATTTTCGCCAGAAGACAGCCCAGACAGGAAAGAGGGGGTGGAGGCAGTGGAGGCTCGCTTAGCGCGATCCCGAGCCACTATCCTATCAAATGCCGCTCGATGCACGGAGGGAGAGGTGGACCATGAGCTGGCCTCAACCGCGGTAGTGGTCGAGCCTAGTTTGGCCGGCGGGAGGAGGGACGACTCCGGGATGATAACCTGCGAGTGGGTGGGGGAAGAGGGGGTTGGCACGGTCGGTGTGTATACGGAACCGTGATCGGAGTTAAACCGATTGAAGAGGCCTGTGGTAGAGGCGTTGTCCAAGCCACATGTGGCTAGACAGCACTTCCCAAACAGGCAACCCTTCACAAAAGACTCCACCTCTTTCATCGTGACAAGGGCGGCTGTAGCAACCGACCCCCTCACCAAATCATCCAACGCCGGGTTCACCGCGTTGGGGCAGCCATGTTCATGGGCGAAGGACAGAAAACCATAGTCCCCGCCAGGCGCAGCGTACGACCGTGTAGTTGTAGGGATGAGGCCACGGACAGCCTCAGAAACGGGCGCCAGAGACAAAGCGACGCGAGCCGTCTCAAGCGAGGAGGAGGGGTTGGAGTCGAACCGAACGGGGGACGACATCCGCGTGGTGGGGACAGAGTCTGAGGAGGAGGAGGCAGACGAAGTTGCCATCCTCACTCAAGCCTGTGTCCAGAGACTACCGGGATCAACCACGGATAACTCCCTCTGGAACACCTTCCTAAGCGAGAACAACTATTCTATCACCCAGCTGCCGGACAAACGAAGATGGAAACGATGTAAACCGATGAAGTTATTGTAAGTGAGGCGAAATGCGTTGCGTGAGGTCGAAGCTCGCTACCGAGGCGGAGCGAAGATAGAAGTAAGGAAATTACTTAGAACATTCAATCTAATTTATTTATACTTGTACCGCCGACTCCGGCATACGACAAGTCCCCGCCGGCACAGGGTTAACGCGAACCGGAACTACCACTAGCTACAAACAAACCAAACCTCCAGCCCCGTACCTCAAACATGCCCGCGCCATGCCCACAACACGAACACTAAATACAAAGCCATCAACGGTAAAGAAAGTCCTCCTCACCCCCGCATCCGAAGTACCTCTGGTATGGCACAAACCGCAGCCCTTGTAGCAAGTCCGCATCATTCCTGAACAAGGAGTACGAGGGGCGAACCCACGAATACCAAGATAAACAGGCGACAGGCAGGACCCAGGCCAAAGCCCAAAGCCGAAAGGGTGTCCGACAAAGGCAAGTTCCCCGTACAAAAAACAAAATTCCACTACCGCCCGGTCTGAATACCGTCCCGCAAACCCTCCTCCACAGAGGAAAACCAACAACAATTTATCAACACAGGTGGCGCAATGGCAGAGAGGTTCCGACCAACTTGTCCATAACTCGCATCCGCACGCCAGGCCGTCGACCCTATGAACCCACTTTGCCAAGTAACTCCGAAGAGCATAATGGTGAGGAGGACCTGTACCTGTTACCCGTAACCCCAAAACAAACAACCTTAAACAAAGGAAATACATAGAGGTGGTGACAGACCAGCAAGGTCAGTAGGGCCTATCTCCTACCCGTGGTGCCATGCCCCTACCAGCCAAACCCGCAACCAAGCCAAGGAAACCAAACAAGCTCCACAGAACCCAGCACGCAAGACCCAAACAAGTCCAACCCAGAGGTCACAACCCACTATCCGCACAGGTGGCCATCAGCCAGCCGGTCCGACAGGAAGCTTTGCAGCACTCAGCAGCTTAACCTTAACAGCCTGAGCCAGCCGGAAACACTTAATTAGACCTCGCCCAACCTGACGCAGGCCCGACCAGTGCTCGCAGGCGTCTCTCCCCGCCAAGTCAGTCCCCTCCAAGCCCCACACACCAGGCACCGCAGCTCCCATCCAGCCCCCTCAGCCCCTCGGGCAGGTCAACCGCCCGACAGCCACGGACAGCCAATACCTGACCCCACCAGGCAGCCACTGATCTTGGCCACACCAGCAGAGCCCCAACCCCGAGCACCGATAGCCGAGGGGGGCCACCAGGACAAACCCGGGGCCACAGCATATAGGGCCACCACTCGAAGGCAACGGCCACAACCCCAACCCGCCCGAACCGAAGTCCAGACAAGCCGAGAAGGAAACCAGGGAACCCGCAGGCCCCCCAATGTGGGCTCCAGAGGGCCGCACCGTAGACTGACGAAAGGTGCCCAAACTGACGCTTCAGAGAGGACGCGTACCAGGATAGGAAACGAGACAAACAGAAGGTAGGCCCCACTTGCAATGGGTGTGACCGCCAACCACCATCCGTAACCACACCAACCCCTGCACTAGACCAAGCGTGGCCCGGCAACCAATCGCCCCACACCACCATGGGCAGAAGTTCACCCGCACCAGGAGGCAAAAGATTTCAGGGTCAAAGCCATCCCCACGTAGAAGCGAAGAGGTGACGCCTGACTGAACCACCGTAATGCCACTTGTACCGAGAACAAGGGAACGGTGATAAACGACATCGTAGGATTCCGATCGTGAGGATAGTAGACGAAGGGCGGGGCCGGCGAGGCCCCCGTCCCTTAAGGAATGATGCGACCGGTACGACGTGTTGATACTTGGGAAGGTCATCAGTCTAACCCAAGGGCGTTTTGTATCGTGAACACTAAGGACTCTGTTAAAACCCAACAAGAAACATGAGCTGGCCCAAAGAACGACACGGGTGTTTCCCACCACAGCAATGTTCAAATCCCCCATCCCCGGAACGCGAAACTCTGCGAGTAGACGAGTAGACAGAGAAGCCGAAGTCTTTTTACCGAAGGAGGGCTCGTAGACGCCAAAGGTGAAGAGGCTCGAAGCGAAATCATCGTGAGAATCAAACAACTATGAGGAGGCGAAAACAAGTAACCACGACGCTGCACCACACGACAACCTCAACACCAAAGACCCCAGGAACTACTGAGCGAACTCAGATATCTCCCCCAGAATCAAAGGATCAGAAAGCTATCGTGGTGCGAAAGGAACGCTAACGAGGCGGAGCGAAGATAGAAGTAAGGAAATTACTTAGAACATTCAATCTAATTTATTTATACTTGTACCGCCGACTCCGGCATACGACAAGTCCCCGCCGGCACAGGGTTAACGCGAACCGGAACTACCACTAACTACGAACAAACCAAACCTCCGACCCCGTACCTCAAACATGCCCGCGCCATGCCCACAACACGAACACTAAATACAAGACCATCAACGGTAAAGAAAGTCCTCCTCGCCCCCGCATCCGAAGTACCTCTGGTATGGCACAAACCGCAGCCCATGTAGCAAGTCCGCATCATTCCTGAACATGGAGTACGAGGGGCGAGCCCACGAATACCAAGATAAACAGGCGACAGGCAGGACCCAGGCCGAAGCCCAAAGCCGAAAGGGTGTCCGACAAAGGCAAGTTCCCCGTAAAAAAACAAAATTCCACTACCGCCCGGTCTGAATACCGTCCCGCAAGCCTTCCTCCACAGTAGAAAACCAACAACAATTTATCAACACAGGCGGCACCAAGGCAGAGAGGTCGTGACCAACATGTCCACAACTCGCATCCGCATGCCAGGCCGTCGACCCTATGAACCCACTTTGCCGAGTGCCTCCGAAGAGCGTAACGGTGAGGAGGACCTGTACCCGCTGCCTGCAACCCCAAACACAAAATAAACAAAGAAATACATAGAGGTGGTGACAGACCGAGAAGGTCAGTAGGGCCTATCTCCTACCCGTGGTGCCATGCCCCCGCCCGCCGTTCCCACAACCAAACCAAAGAAACCAAACAAGCCCCACAAAACCCAGCACACAAGACCCAAACAAGTCCAACCCAGAGGTCGCAACCCACTATCCGCACAGGTGGCCATCAACCAGCCGGTCCGCCAGGAAGCTTTACAGCACTCAGCAGCTTGACCTTAGCAGCCCAGCCCAGCCGGAAACACTTAATTAGACCTCGCCCAACCTGACGCAAGCCCGACCGGTGCTCGCAGGTGCCTCTCCCCGCCAAGTCAGCCCCCCCCAAGCCCCCACACACCAGGCATCGCAGTTCCCATCCAGCCCCCTCAGCCCCTCGGGCAGATCAACCGCCCGACAGCCATAGGACAGCCGATACCTGACCCCACCAGGCAGCCACTGATCTTGGCCGCGCCAACGGAGCCCCATCCCCCAGCACCGTGTAGCCGAGGGGGGCCACCAGGACGAACCCGGGACCACAACATACGCGCCAGCATCCAAGGACGCCGGCAACAGCCCCAGCCCACCCGAACTGAAATCCAAGCAAGCCGAGAGGGAAACCAGGGAACCCAGAGGCCCCCCAACGTGGGCCCCAAAGGGCCACACCGTAGACTGACGAAAGGTGCCCAAACTGACGCTTCAGAGAGGGCGGGTACCAGGATAGGAAACGAGACAAACAGAAGGTAGGCCCCACTTGCAATGGGTGTGACCGCCAACCACCATCCGTAACCACACCGACCCCTGCACCAGACCAAGCGTGGCCCGGCAACCAATCGCCCCACACCACCCCGGGCAGAAGTTCATCCGCGCCAGGAGGCAAAAGATTTCAGGGTCAAAGCCATCCCCACCTAGAAGCGAAGAGGTGACACCTGACTGAACCACCGTAAATGCCACAAGGACGTAAACTCCAAGGGAACGGTGATAAACGACATCGTATGATTCCGATCGTGAAAGTAGTAGACGAAGGGCGGGGCCGGCGAGGCCCCCGTCCCTTAAGGAATGATGCGACCGGTACGACGTGTTGATACTTGGGAAGGTCATCAGTCTAACCCAAGGGCGTTTTGTATCGTAAACACTAAGGACTCTGTTAAAACCCAACAAGAAACATGAGCTGGCCCAAAGAACGACACGGGTGTTTCCCCCCACAGCAATGTTCAAATCCCCCATCCTCCGAACGCGAAACTCTGCGAGTAAACGAGTAGACAGAGAAGCCGAAGTCTTTTTACCGAAGGAGGGCTCGTAGACGCCAAAGGTGACGAGGCTCGAAGCGAAATCATCGTGAGAATCAAACAACAACGAGGAGGCGAAAACAAGTAACCACGACGCTCCACCACACGACAACCTCAACACCAAAGACCCCAGGAACTACTGAGCGAACTCAGATATCTCCCCCAGAATCGATGGATCAGAAAGCTATCGTGGGCGCGAAGGAACTCTACCGAGGCGGAGCGAAGATAGAAGTAAGGAAATTACTTAGAACAAAGCGTGAAGAGCCTATCTTCCTCGGTCGGATCGACCTCCTTATATAGTGCTCTTCCGCCAACCCTAACCCTGATGACTCAAAAGTGTAAGCCTCGTGAAAAACCTTACCAAAGTCATATGACTCAAATGAGTCATATGCGCGAGACCCATGACTCATAATCGAGTCATGTGGGAAACATAACAAATCATAACATAACCAAGTCATATGACTCAAATGAGTCATACGCGCGAGACCCATGACTCATAATCGAGTCATGTGCGAAACATAACAAATCATAACATAAACATGTCATATGACTCAAATGAGTCATACGCGCGAGACCTATGACTCATAATCGAGTCATGTGCGAAGCATAACAAATCATAACATAAACAAGTCATATGACTCAAGCAAGTCATATGCGCAAAACCCATGACTCATAGTCGAGTCATGTACGAAATCCTGAGCTACCTGTCACATCCGTGACAACACGTTACATTTTTTTAACCTCAGCAAGTGGTTAAGAACCTGTCTCCGGATTTAGGCCTGATCAACCTATCGACATCCACCCTGGAACGCTGGCGGAGTGAAGCGGCAGAATCTTGGTTTATTCGGCTTAAGCTCAACTTCAACATAGAGTCATTGACAACCCGAAGTGGGAAGCGAATCCCACGAGAAGGCCTTACAAAGAAGAAGCAAGGCATGCGTCCTGCAAAGGACTCTCAGGACGACACAACGGAACTCCCACACCATCTGGAAGAAGTCCCTCCTACTCCCAGAAAGAAACCTGCAGTCGAGCCTCCTCAAGATCCAGATTCAAGCAGCGAGTCCGACATGGCCAGCACAGGTGGTGGGCCTTCAAGGTCCCGCCCCGCAGATACACAAGAAGACGATATCCCGTTACCTGATATCAAGATCCACCTACCCGCAAAGTTTACAGGAGAAGGAAAGGACCTTAAGCCCGAAGCCTTTGAGCGATGGGCAACCGAAGTTACACACTACCTCCTCCTGAAAAAGGTCGATATTGAAAAAGCAACTACCAGCCTTTGGATAGGATCGTTCTGCGAAGGAAAGGCAGTCGATGCATACCACCAATGCTATAAGGAAAACAGAGGAAACCCAAAGCTAAAAGGCTCTACAGTAATCGATTATCTCAGAGCCCGTTTCCAATCCTCTATCACAAACGATCTCCTGTTCAAATGGTTCAATGAACTTCACCAAGTCCACGGGTCCCACGTTAAAAGAATAACAGATGTGGCGACAGATCTTGTGATGCTTAAGAACAGGATGGCGGAAGACAGCATCTCAGACTACATCCTGAAATAAAGGTTCTATGATTGCATGCACCCTACACTTCGACGCGAAGTGGAACCGCTCCAGGATGAAGATGATGAGAGAGCAACCATTATAGCTAGAGCTCAACGAAAGGATGCCATTCTTCATGAAACCAAAGCCTACAAAACCCAAACATCCACCAGCAGCAATAGACAGCCTAGACGAAATACCTCCAACAACTCAGAAGAAGAAACCCCCCGATCCTACAAGAAGAAAGGCAAATCCACTAAAGAATCGAGAAGGCAGAAAGGTGAATGTTTTGAATGCGGTAAAACTGGACACATGGCGAGAGGTTGTCCCACCAAGAAAGGCAAAGGAAAGGCAGTTAAAGTCAAGCAAGAAGCGTCAACAAACCACGTCGAACTCAGTGACGATGGCGAGCAATCCAGTGAGTTTGAGGAAATTCACATCGGCTATATCGAAATAGAATGCAACAGCACCCGTCCACCGGCAATAGCAAAGCCTCACCCAGTATTAGAAGGAACAATCTTAATCAATGGGAAATAGGCACGGGTCCTTTTCGATACCGGCGCTATTGGACGAGATATAATCAGCAATACCTTCGTCTCCGCCTATGGTCTACCTACCGAAACCCTCAAACAACCATTAGCCGTCAATATGGCAGTTAAAGGATCACGCTCCACTAGCCATAAGACATGCAAAGCTACCGTCCAGCTAGGATCAGTCTCGTTACCTCCACAGTCAATGCTTGTTGGGAACCTAGCGAAATACGATGCCGTCATTGGGATGCCCTTCCTCAAACGCCATAATGCTACCATCAAGTGTGGAGACTCAATTATCGAGTTCCCAAACCACAAAGTCAGGGTTGTTTGCAAACCAACAAGTGGAGAACTCCGAGCAGCTGTCTGTGAGACTACAGCGCTAAGCCTGTTGGATGAGTACTCCGATGTCTTCCCTGAACAAATCCCAGAAGAATTACCTCCTATGAGGGAAATAAACCACCATATCTGCTTGAAAGACCCCACTAATCTCAAGAATCAACCAACATACACCATTCCAGAAGCATACAAAGACCAACTCAATACCTGGGTCAATGAGAACCTCAGACGAGGAGTCATCTACCGATCAGAAGCACCAGGTGCCGCACCTATCTTTGTCCAACTTAAAGCAGATGGAAAGCGAATCCGCCCCCTTGTCGATCTCAAACTACGAAATGACAATACAGTTATGGATAGTTCTGCGATCCCCAATCAAACTCAGATCCTGAATGCAGTTGGACGGGCTAGATTCTGGAGCAAGATAGATCTAAGCGACGCCTACTTCCAAACACGGTTAGATCCGGAAAGCGAGCGAATGTCACGGATGTGACAAGTAGCTCAGGACTTCGTACATGACTCGACTATGAGTCATGGGTTTTGCGCATATGACTCGCTTGAGTCATATGACTTGTTTATGTTATGATTTGTTATGTTTCCCATATGACTCGATTATGAGTCATGGGTTTCGCGCATATGACTCGCTTGAGTCATATGACTTGTTTATGTTATGATTTGTTATGTTTCGCACATGACTCGATTATGAGTCATGGGTCTCGCGCGTATGACTCATTTGAGTCATATGACTTGGTTATGTTATGATTTGTTACGTTTCCCACATGACTCGATTATGAGTCATGGGTCTCGCGCATATGACTCATTTGAGTCATATGACTTTGGTAAGGCTTTTCACGAGGCTTACACTTGTGAGTCATCAGGGTTAGGGTTGGCGGAAGAGCACTATATAAGGAGGTTGATACGACCGAGGAAGATAGCACACTCCGCGCCCCCTATTTTCCTGACCACAACTTTCTCACGCATTCTCAACACCACCGCGTCTGGTGTGACACCCTACTTTTGCCTGTTTGCCCCCCTCTAGCTTAGGCTTCAGTCTTTGCAACGCGTCCCAATGTCTACCGTTGGCTCCGCCCACCCCTCCAGAGCAAGCTCTACTACCGCCCCCCTCCATGCCGCGGTCTACGCCATCCCGGCCCTCCTACAGTCCCAAGAACTAGTTCTAGGCGATGTGTTCCCCTCAGTTCCTCCTCTCCTCTCCTCAGACCTCTGCGACCTCAGCGACGCCAAGACCGTCCTCATCCCCCTCCTCATAGCAACCTTGAATGGGCTTGCTTCCACCAACGAACGAATTGACCTCCTCACAGCTAAGGTCCAAGGGCTATCTGACGGAGTTTCCGCCGCCCAGACCCCTTCACTTTCCTCCCTAGCCCCCATCGAATCAGCTCTGCATGACCTATCACAAAGACTTTCCCAACCGCTGCCCCACGTCAGCAGGCCCCGGCGCCACCAGCTCTGCCCCCTACCCGTAAAGGGAAAGAAGTCCCTCCTTCGGCCCCAGCCCCCCTGTCCAACACGGCACAACTACCTGCCGTCCCACACCCCCAACAGGTCCCCCCCCGCGCGCCGCTTTATCAGGTTGGAGCTATTGTGGATGGGTAAGACCTCGATACCCCCCCCGATACGATACCGCTACGGGTAAGAACTACGGCAACCCCGAAGCCTACGCGGTTAAATACCCCAACTCATGGGAGGCCCGGACCTTCCGTGACGGCAAATACCCACCCCTCTCTGAATGGAACCCTGGCAACATAGATCCCACCTACCTACGCCCTCCTCGCTCATTCGCCTTGGCTGCCGCCGTTGGAGGCCGGAAAAAGACTAAGGGGCCTAAGCCGAAACCACCCTCTGCTGCGCAAGTCGCATCCGGTATGCTGGCTCCTCCTGTTAAAGAGGCTCCCATCCTGCCAGCAGCACAGCGTCGTTTCTTCGCCCCTCGTTCCTCTCCTGCCCTCCACCCAGAAGCTGAAACGATCTCTGTGACCCTCACCGACATTGCTGCATCGGTACTCCGTGAAGCCAACTGCCCCCTACCTCTTTCCCTCTCTGCCAAAGTCAACGACAGAGGCTCTGTCACCCTTACCGTCCTCGACCCCTATACTCCCGCAACTTCCTACGCTCCATACTACTAGGCCCTCACCAATCGCCTCAACCAAATCTCCCCAGTGGGCGACAATGCCTACCTCCCCTTCCGCCCCACCCCCAACGAGACCCAACTCGTCATCCACTCCCTCCCCCTCACCTACCTCCCAGAAGACCAGGACGACCTCCTGACCCTCTTCCAGGAGTCAGTCCGAAACACCACGGGCGTTACCATCTTCTCCGCCGGCTACCTCAACCTCGACCTGGAGTCCAGGATGTCCAAGTCCGCTACCTCTGTTGTCGTCACTATCGCTCCCGAGGACATCAATGCCATGGGAACCTCAATCCACCTCTTCTCCAGAAGACGCCGAGTCGAACGCGCCTTCTCCTCCAACCGCTTCACCCAATGCCGCAACTGCTGGAAGTTCGGACATCAGGCCCCTAGATGTAAGCTGGATCACCTGGTTTGTCCAATCTGCTCCCTCTCGCACACACATTCGGCGCATCGCTGCCAGAACCCCACCTGCCCTAAGGCGGGCAACACCAAGGTGGTCCTCAACTGCTGCCCCTCCTTAACTGCTTCCTGCCCTAACTGTAAGGAGCCGCACTCCGCAACCGACCGAGACTGCCTGGAGCGACCAGCCCCGTTGGCCAGAGACCCCGCCACCCCACCCCCGCTAGGAAATGGGTCGGAGGACGACATGGATGTCGGACCCGATGGTGCCGACGGGAATCCCGGACCTTCGACCCCCAAGACAAACCCTCGCCCCTCCCTTCGCCACTCCCCCGCCGCTCCCGCTTCCAAGCCCCACCTGAAACTCCTCACACAGCTACGCGCACCTCCTCCAGGGCCAGCCTCCCTCTCTCCCAGGAGGACGCCGACCCCGCCTGATCCTTCTTCAACCCTTCCGGCTTGTCCGGGTAAATGTTCGTTCCCATCAGGTTTACCACCAAGCTCTCTGGCATCAGCCAGGGCCTCTTGAATCTCTCCTTTGTTCAACATAACAGCCTGGGTAGCTAGGATGTTTTTCTTTCTTTATTTCAGAGTTTTTCCTCTTTACCCTCCATGCCCGCACTGGTCGCCATACAGGATCACCCTGTATGGAGAGCGCGCTTACCTTCATTTTCTGGTTATAAATGTTTCTCTCCCCCCCCGTATGTTTGGGGCAAGCCATGCGTAGCGTGCTATGCCCTGTTGTCCTTTCTTGAAGTTGTTTCCCTTTTGCCAGTTTGGTCGGGTAATTCTACCCATGTCATGGCGGTAGACTTGTTTTCGGACATGGGCTTCTGCTCGTCCTCCCAGACCCGCCTCAGAGTGTATAATGTGTATAATACTCAGGGCACCTCCACCCATACCAGAATTGTACCCCGGATTTGTGTTTCCCCGACCTAGACTTTCCTGTTTTTGTTATGGGAGACTTTAATCTTTATCACCCCCTGTCCGACCCTCTTAGGGTGCTCTCCTCTACTGAGCTTAGCACGTCGTCTCCTTATTTTCAGCTAGCTTCGCTGCGTGGTTTTTCCTTACTAAATACCCCTGGTGTGTTTACTTACTTTCCTTTCGCCTCTGTTGGCAGGCCGTCAGTCCTTGATCTCGCTTTTGTGAACGGGGCGGCGAGCTCCCTGTTTGCTGAATGGTTCATCCCTCTCCCCCTCACTGGCTCGGATCATGTTCCTGTTTGCCTGTTGCTCACCACACCGTTGTTACGCACCCCTGCGCCTTCCCCTGCGTGGGCCAAAACCGATTGGCTGGTCCTCGGGGATGCCCTCAAGTTATTTGTTGTTTCCCCTCCCCCACCTCTACCTACTTTTGCATCTGCCTCAACCTGGTTTGATAGAAATGTTGACCGCCTGCACACCACTCTCCTCCTACACACCCACCCCACTCCACCGCCTCTCCAACTACTCCAACCCTGGTGGTCTCCCCTCCTCTCCTCTCTGAGAACATCCTTTCATGCTTCCACGCGTCGAGCCCGCAAGGCCCCTGCCGAAGCCGCTAAGGCTGAAGCCCGCCCCGCCCGCAATGCCTACTTCAAAGCTATTAAGCAAGCTAAGCGTGCCTACTGGGATGATTTCCTGTC
>VBSK01000126.1:0-55338 GCA_006112555.1 Tuber indicum
ACCCTAACCCTAACCCTAACCCTAACCCTAACCCTAACCCTAACCCTAACCCTAACCCTAACCCTAACCCTAACCCTAACCCTAACCCTAACCCTAACCCTAACCCTAACCCTAAATCGTAATACATTTCCTATTTAGGTAAGTTTTCTTCCTTCGTGTTAGATTACTGAATTCGGAAACACACCCGGGGTCATGCATGCAATAATCACTGCATGCATGATGCATGCATCATGCAATGACCGATTAGGAAACCACCACGTTCGCGTGCGCTCGGTTACCTGATTTGGACATCCTTCCGGCTTCCGGCGTGACAGGGATATTTCACCGCTCGACACATACCTCGCTTAGAATACGAGGTCGCCGATGCACGTAATATGGGGCACACCACGACCCCCTCGCCCAATCCTACACCGTTATCGCACACCCTCACGATAACGAGCTTATCCCCCACCAAGAAAGTGGTGGGGACAAGTATTTCCGCTATGTCCGGGAGGACATCTATATCTACCCCCTCCTCCCACGGCCCTGATGAGTTTTCTGGATAGTTAACGAAACGGTAGGACTCGATATCGCCTCAAAGCATCTTCGAACCCGTCGGCCACTTTTTCGTTTTCAATAAAACTTTATCACTCCTCTTTCCTCCTTTCCGCCCCGCGGAAGCTGCACGTCACGCTCAGCGTAGTGTGCCTAACCCTAACCCTTGCCAAAATAGGCAATTTTCCATAATAGGAAATATTTCCGTTTTAGGTAAGTGTCCCTATTTGGAAGTGTGTTAGACTAATCCGGTACACACCTCGGCTATGCACGGATGAGCTCGTGCATATGCGCATGCAGGCATGCATGCGCGTTGCCCTAGCAGGGATGACCCTAGTACGCGCATATGCGGAACGAAGATTCCCCGTTTTGGCAAGCCTTCCGGTTCCGGCTTACCTGCAGGATGCATGCACGCCGGCAGCCACACCGATAAAATGGTGTGGCACACCTCGCTTGGAAATACGAGGTCGCCGACGCACAGCTAAATCCCCTCACACCATCAGGGGATTTTTCGCATCACACCACCAGCGATTTCTCTCGACTTTGTCGTTTTCGCGACGGGCGCTCAGGGTCAAACCCACGCCCCCGTCTTCCACACCCCAGGATGGACTCTCATCCATCTTCAAGGGGGAAAGGTATAAGTATCGCCCTGTTCCCCCGTGTCCTGAGGAGTTGATCAATAGGTCAACGAAACAAACGATCAATCTTTATTGATTATTGTCGACACTTTGTTTCTCCACCGCCCAACTCTCACGTCCCCTTCCCATCAGCACCGCTGTCCGCCCAGCAAGAGACCGCCTCGCTCGCTTCGCTCGCTCGGCTAACCCTAACCCTAACCCAGGACCAACCAACATACAGCGGCCTTCAGATAGGTATTGGTGTCATATTTAACCCCTATGGCCTCTGGGGCACTGTAGGAGCAATTGCGGATTTCCGAACCGAAAACGTCCCGTCACTTTCGGCCCATAGTTAGGATGCCCAACCTTGAAGCCTGATAACTTAATGCGCCTCCGACGGATTTCCTCCGTTCCACTTCTCAGAGGTACCCAGAGGTCCCCTCTTATATATCCTGCGAACAGCTTCCGGTCGGACGGACAGCAGCGACGTATATGGTGTTATGAAGTGGGCTTCATTGAAGTGACATTTTAGTCATAGGACGCAACTCTTCGAAATCTCGCTAAGGACGTGCGGGCCCCAGAACGGGGCCGGAGGGGGGTGTTAGGCTCTCGATAAAATGAGGGTCTGTGCGCAGTTACCCTACCGAGAGGTCTGTGCATTTTCTTTATGCCTAACAATTTTGGTGTGGTGTTGCTACAACATCTCGTGTTACCATTGGGAATTTCTGACCCTGAATTTGTTCATAGAATAGGAAACAACCATCTTCGGGTGTGTTCGTTTCCCTATTCTGGACATCCTTCCGGCTTCCGGCGTGGCAGGGATTATTCACCGCTCGACACACACCTCGGTTACAATACGAGGTCGCCGACGCAGTAATATTGGGCCACACCACGAGCCCCTCGCCCGATCACACACCGTCGCCGCACACCACTACGGCCTCGGACTTAACACCCCACCGAGAAACGGTGGAGATAAGTTTTCCGATAAGTCCGGGAGGACCTCTATATCTACCCCCTCCTCCCAGCGCCTGAAGAGTTTTTTGGATTAAAGACGAAACAGCTTACTCGATTTCTTCACAGATCATCGACTGTCGCGCACCTCTTTCGACTCTACAACAAAACCTTCTGCCTCTTTCCTCCTTTTCGCCCCGCGAAAGCTGCATCTCACGCACAGCGTAGGTGCCTAACCCTAACCCTAACCCGAACTCTTTACCCGCGGTCATGCCAAAAGCATGCCATACACTGGAAATCTCTTGACGGTTCAGGAACAAGCACTCTATACTCTGGATCAGCAGATCTTAGGCGACGATATCAAGTACACCATAATGGACTTTCTACTCAACCAAGGAATATGGGACTGTGCACGCATCCTTCTCGACTTCTGGCATACCTCGATGGCCAATATACTGAGACCTAATCCTGAACCTCCTCCCATAACCTGAGATTACTACCCATTATCGATTCATTCTATATTACTTCTAAGATCACCCTTATCCAGTTTCCTTCATCATCAATCCTCTCCTCTTCAACCTACCTGGCACTTCTTTCTTATACTATCTCTTTCTTTTTCCTGACTTTATTTCCTAACTTTATTTCCTTTATCTTCTCTTACTTCCGTACTTTCTACTATTGCTTTCTACTTCCTGATCTTACCTTCCAACTCTACTCAGTCCTTATACTTCTTCAAGTTCTTTATCACTTTCATCACTTATCATTTTCTTCTGCTTTACATACAATATGCATTTCCTTTATCTTTCTACCTTTTCTTCTAAAAGTTCTGTTGCTTGTTTGACTTGGCCATGTGGTGAGGCCTTGTATCCCACATCTCAAGCATCCTGGCTGAGTAGTTTACAGATGTACCGGAATACATCTTTGATTATTCCTTCGGTACCTCTTTCAACTTATGAGTACTGGTACTTTTGTGCTGGTATAGGGATTGCTACTCTCTGACAGTTAGTACCCCTTTGGTACTACTGCCCTGCTCGTAGTATGGTAGCTTCTATCACTCTGTGGCTAATGTTATGCTTGTACTCTCGTTACTTGCTTCTTTACTGTGGTTGATGTAGTTGTACCTACTGGTGCTTTCATGCTGGCTGTGTAGATTAGACCTGTTTTTCTGTGCCTACTCTCCTGTCTCTAAAGTCAATCTACTTAACTCCTAACCCTAACCCTCATCTTTCTAGCTTCTTTTACAAGGCAACCTGGACGTGACATGTATAGTGTGTGTGTATGTGTGTGAGTCTGTGTGTATGTGTATGAGTGTGGGTGTGTCTGGCGGTCACCACGACCGTGCTTTTCGTTACCATTTCCGGCCACGTGCACGTTGCCTGACGTGAACTAGGGCCAGAATGCGACTTAGGTATCGTCTGAGACATGACAGGTATCCTGAGCGAGGTCTCCTGTACTTTTAGCTGAGCATGCCCATCGGGTTAGGGTTACTTTAGGGATCTGGCTCCTACCCTTAGTTGAATTGTAATGTTAGGGAGTATGGAGGTATAGAGGGTACATCCCTCCACACATATACCTTGCTGTTTGTCTATTTAGTTAGCAATAGGCTTGCTCCAGCTATCAGTCAAGAACCATCCCATGTACTGTACACTATATTATCGCTTTCATTCTTCACTCACCTTTCCTATTAACACTGGCATTTATTTTCCCCCATCTTGTTACATCCTGTTGTAACCATCTTCCATCCTCTTACTGCTCTATTATAGACACCTTCTAATTACCAAGAGTGAGTCCACCTCTCCACTATCCTTATATATTTCGTTGAATGTTAAAAGTATCTTCAATAGGCCTCTCCTCTCTCTTTCTATCTCTTATTTGAATTTACTTTGGCATTAAGGTTCATCATTCCTCACTTTCATGTAAGAGATTCTTTTTCTTTATACCTTTTTTTTTGAACTTAGTTTACTCTATTAAGATCCCTTTGCCTGCAATAATGCTTCTTTTTTGTCCATATTGTCATCAATACTGTAGGGTCAGCTAATGGACAGGTGAGGCTGACATAAATATCTTTTAGCATGTGGGAGCGACGAGTAAAGCACCTTATCAATTCTGGAGCATTCAAACGACAAACAATACCTGGTGGTGTGCCTAAGGGGTCCACCCTGGAGCAGGAGGTTGAGCGACTACTATGCCAATGGGAGGACAAACGCAAGGACTATACCACTATTGTATCTGGTATAACTTATGACCAACTACTAGATCGTAGCAGTGGGGAAAAAGGGCTCAAACCATTGATTATGGAGCAACCTGGAGCTATGATGACCTTTAAACAATATCCTTCCAGTCTTGGCCCTCTTGTAATCAAAGACTCACGTGGTGTAATTTTGGGATATCGTTTTCACATTCCTCAGCACCTGCTGGCCACACTGAAGGAGTCTACTGAAAAACTGAATCCTGTTCCATCAAAAGGTAAAGTCCATGCCGGTGAGTCAGAAACACGTGGCCAGATGGGAAGATTTCAAACCCGCCATTATGCCGTATGGGCAGATTATGGCAGTAATTATCGGGAGAGTACCGAGTTGACTAGGGATGGTCAGCAGGCACGGGATTGGCTGGCGACCAATACTGAGCTATTTCACTACTGCACCCAGGAGCTCAGGTTCCTTTCTCCTGAGCAGTACGTCCGGCAGACTGGTAAGGTGGTTAAGGATATGGGAAAGGCGAAGAGGATAGATGGTCAGTCACTAAAACCACTGGCTGGTGCATGGCATGGAGTTGCCATCAATGAAGGGTTGGAGGGTGACCTGAGTAAAGGTCACCTAGACTGGTTGGATGACAAGAGGTTATTTAACTGTGTATTGCCATTTGGAAGTGGATTCTCAGGAGGGGATTTGATCCTATGGCAACTAAAGATGAGAATGGAACTTGCAATTGGTGATGGATTCTTCTTCTTTGGATCTCTGATAGGACATCAGGTATCAGAGGTTACCAATGGAGTTCGATACTCCTTAGATCTTTTCACACATGCCAGCAACTTCAATCTACTCATGAAGCACTTAACCAAGTCGGGACTAGCGAGGCGTCCACCTAAAGAGAAATCAGTTCGTGCTGCCAAGACTCGAGCCAAGGCAAGGCGTCTACCAGAAAATGTGCAGGCTAGGAGAGCAATTAGACACGGTAAAAGACATCGCCAGAGGGCTCTTCATATACCAGGTAATGGTGGTAGTAATGGTTTAGAACTTCACTCCAATGTACAATAATAAATTCCGTACCTTTCTCCTTTACTCTTTTCCTTTACTTTAACTCTCTTTCTCTTTTTTTCTTCCCACAATGCCCTTCTCCTGTACCTCTTACATCCACTGATTTTTTAGTCTTACCTTTCTCCTAGTCCTCTCTTCCCTTTCATCCTTCACTCTCTATGTAATTTTATTCTTTTTTGTCACTCTCTTCAATTTCCTTTAATTTGTCACTTTTTGTTTTCCTTCCCTCCTTTCACTTTCTCTTTTTGTTTATCTTTTTCTATTACCTATCTCTTCTTATAGCTTCAATTTTTCTTCTTTTTTCTTTTTCTTATTCCTACGGTACCATATCAAGTGATTACTCCTGGTGATAATGGAACCTGATTTTTACGTCAAGATTTTTCTTGATATGGGAACTACCCATCTTCACTTATCTTGTAAAAGTTCTCCCACCTATTACTTGATGACTATATAACCTCTTATATTCTCTCCCATATTCCTACAAATCCTTGTTCGTTCGTGACAAATATTGGTACCTCTTGAGGTGTATTTGTCGTAGCTTCCCTAGATATACGAAAAGATTTATCAGTCCATAGATGTATCATGAACAGGTATGATGATAATAAATATCTTGAATATACTAAATTCTATCAAGCATTAAACCTGTTATTTCTACTACACTGTTACATATGTGATAGATTTACATAAAGATATATACAAAACCAATTAATCAGTTCCTGAGTGTATCGACCATCTCCACTAAACCTCCAGTGATTGAAATTTATTTCCTATTTAGGCACAACGTAACACCATAAAACTTGTCTCTACATTTCCCCATTGGGTCCCTCCCCTGTCAGGGGACTAGACCATCACCTTTCATCCTCCTACCTCTATGGTGGAACTCCTTTTCTGCCTTCTCTCTTGATGTCTACCCTCCTGAGATTCTCCTTCCTTCCTCCAAGCATCTTGCCATATTGTTCTTTGATTCTACTTCGCTTTGGCTGAAGACTCACTTAGCATTTGCCTAGTCAGGGTTGCATGTTATCCCTACAACGGCTGAGAACACAGTTCGTGGTAAGCGATCACAGTGGATTCCTCTAGCTGCCTCTGGTCGGTTGTTCTTATTTCCTCTCCTGGGCCCTGGCCTCGTCCCGCTGTGGGGTCCGGGTCAGTACTATGCGTAGAGGTGGTTGGTAGTCGCTTCAACAGGCGACGGTCAATTTCGCCCCTCTCCTCCTCCCTGTCCTATACTGTTACTTCGTCACATATTGGTGCTGGAGATTCTAGGAGACCACCTAGTTAGGATACGAATACTCTACCCCATAACTCCTTTCATCCATTATCTACTTCCATCCTCCCTTACCCATTCTCCATCCACTGCTCTCATCTACTCCCTCCCCCCACTCTCCTTTTCCTCCAGCCTATTTCTACTCTATACTCCTTTCTACCTCTTAATTAAATTCCTTTACCAATACCTAAATCCCATCAGCTTTTCCTACGTCTCCCTATACCACCTTTCCCCTCTTACTCAAGTCTCATTTTCCTATCTCCTCTTTTACCCTCTATTTTAATTCCTTTCTTCGTCACTTACTTACCGCCTACTACTCTAATTATTCCTCTTTCCTCACTCTACTATTCTCCCTTGCCCAACCTATGCCTATGTTAACTTTTCACTCTCCCTTCTTCATAGTTTTCTCTTGTCTCTTCCTCTTTCTTCTTTCTGCTATCTTCTTTCCTCTTTTCTTTTTATTCAATCTGACCCCCCCTCCTCCACCTACTGCCTACTCCTATCCTCCCATCTTCCTCTACCACCTATACTCCATTCTATGTCTTTTCACATTGCACCCTTGCCCTCTACCCTGTGCCCTAATTTCTCATTCTCCACTACCCAACTTGCTCTCTTCCTCCTTCCTCTCATCTTCCATCTTCCGCTCTCCTGTCCTCACTCATCTTCTACTCTACTGTAACTATAACTACACTTACTAATTTCTTCTTACCACCACTCAACTCATCTAACTACAACCATATCTTCCTTATCCTACCTTTACCTCTCATTTCCCTATCTCTTCCTACTCCCGTGTCTACTTTGCCTCTCCCTCTGACTTTTCATTTATAATCTCACCTTCATACCCATTCCACTTTTCTTTTACTTCTTATCATCTACCCGGTTCCGTTCTCTATCCTCCCTCCTACAACATCTACCCATTTTCTCCTCTGCATCCTACCTTCAATCTCCCTTCTCCATCTTCTCGCGTTTAACTTTACTCTCTATTCTCTCTTACTAAACATCTACCTCCTCCGTTTCTTGCTTCTCTCTCTTCTTCTTCCTTCCTTTCTTCTTCACTCTTTTCTTGATTACTCCCTAGTTCCCCTTCTCTAGTATACATCTCATATTCTTAATACTTCTTCTATTCACTCTACCTTCTCTCCCACTGCCTCCTTCTATGTCTCACGTCCTTCCTCTCTCTCCATTCTACCCAATCTACTACCAGCAGAATTTTCACTCCCCTATCCAACACCCTTCTTCTCCTTTTCCTCCACAACCCTATCCATTCCCCTCTCCGCCTCTCCATTGTTCATATTTCGTACATAGTTATCTATCATCTTACATTTCCTGTCTTTCCTTTCCCCTACACTCTCCTACTCAACATGACCATTTTGCCTACATGGTCACCTCTATCTTCTCACAAATATATCCCTCATATTCCCTCTACTCGGACCCATCCTCTCCTTCCCTCTCACACTCTTTTACTCCTCAAACATTTTCTGTTTTTCTCTACGCCAGATTTATACCACTAACCTCCCTGCAGTACCCTTTGATAAGAACCTTAAACTAGTGATTTTGGCATATTATGCGACATGTTAGGAAGACAAAGGTGAGTTGTCCAAATCCCTTGCTTTACTTTACCATGCATGTTGCATGATAATCAGCTTAGAATAGATATGAAGTCCATGTATAATATATAACAGATACCTGATGGATACCTCTTATATAAGTAAGTATATACTAACCTTATATATTTTTTCAAGTATGTGGTCTCCTTCTGTGTTTTATACTACCCAAGATTTTTACTCTAAATACCTTACTGGTCTGTACCACATGCTTAATAACAAATAGGACTATTCCAAGTTGCTAGATTTGACTGCAACTTTTCTTCTTATTTATTCACCAATTGTTACTACTCTAAGCCTTGCTTAATTGTCACCTTTTTATTATTTCAGGTATTTTTCAATTCTGTCCATATTCTTTACTATACGAAGTCTAAAATCCTTACACTAGTCACTACTAGTTCCTTGGTCCTATCCCCTATACCTTGCAACCAATATGATTATAGCTAAGCCAATTCAATCCCAACAAATTAATTAATACTTATATTAGTATTCTTTTTAAGGTAAATAGATCTTCCCGTTAGCCTCCTGTTTCGCTTTGTCTCTCTTTTTTACGCTCTCTTTTGTTCATGTTCTTCTTGTTCTTTTTCCTTCTCACTTTGCTATATCTCTTTATACTTTTCTCTTAAGCTTTCTTCTTATTCCTTCATTCTTGTGTATTCAATCTTCCTTTTTCAGTTCATTGTCTTATGTTCTAGTTTCTTTTACGTTTGAATTATTACGAGGAAATAGCATTACCTGTACTGTATTTCTTTACCATGTATGGTTCAATACTGAGGGCTCCTACCACTCCTCAATTCCCTATCATACACTGTACTCTCGGCCGCTCTACTCCTATAACTGGGAGTAGATGGAGTACAAGTAAGTGAAGCACTACAAAGTAGTGTGGGATGAGGTATTTTCGGCCCCGGAGGTACAAGCATTTGCTCTATTCTCCAGCTCTAACAAGAGTTTAAATTGTACAACTGTGGGCAATCAGGGGGACAACTCTTGTTTGGAGTATAAATGAATCTACATTTGGGGAAACCGCGGGATCAGCTCTTTTTCAGAGGATAACTGAATATACTTTGAGGCAAACTGGGGGACAAACTCTTTTTCAGAGTATAAATGAATGCAATTTTGGGGAAAACTGAGGGATAAACTCTTTTTCAGAGTCTAAATGAAAACAAAACCTTTTTTTTTTTTGTTATTTTATTTTTTGTTCTTTTTATTATTTCATTTACTTTTTTTTTTTTTTTTTAACTTTGTGTTTTACATTTTTTTATATTGGTTTTGTTTTTATATTTTTTTTATATTTTTCAATTTAATTTAGAGCAGAGGCTAACGGGAAGATTTATTAGAAAGGAACAATTTGGTTGGAAATCAAAAACCAACTGTAAAGGCAGTAGTTACACTCCACACATCTTGCCGTACCTATTAATACCTGTTCCTTTTCCTTGCTATTTTTCATGTGCCTACCTTTAACTGGTATTTATTAACCTTTTTTTAGGCTAGTTACAGTACTACTAACCTATGTATTTTCATCTTTTAAACATTTGGAAAGTTACCGTAACCTTCCAATTTTTATCCCAGAAAAGTTTGGAAAGTTATCGTAACCTTCATGCTTTCATTGTGGAAAACTTTGGAAAGTTACCGTAATCTTACAATTTTTAACCCAGAAAAGCTTGGAACGTTATTGTAACCTTCACGCTTTCATAGCAGAAAACTTTAGAAAGTTTGAGTAACCTTTCAATTTTTATCCCAGAAAAGTTTGGAAAGTTATTGTAACCTTCATGCTTTCATTGTGGAAAACTTTGGAAAGTTACAGTAACCTTCCAATTTTTATCCCAGAAAAGTTCGGAAAGTTATCGTAATCTTCATGCTTTCATGGTGGAAACCTTATCAAAGTTAAGTTATAGTATCCTTCTAATTACTTTTTATCCTGGTAAGATTTGGAAAGTTATCACAACCTTCATTCTTTCATAGTGCAAAACTTTGGAAAGTTACCGTAACCTTCCAATTTTTATCCCAGAAAAGCTTGAAAAGTCATCCTAATCTTCAAGCTTTCATAGTGGAAAACTTTGGAAAGTTACTGTAACCTTCCAATTTTTAAGCTTAAAACCTTTGTGTAGATTAAACTTTTATACTTTAGTAGATCCAATTTGACATGATACTATATATATCTTGTTTTTATTGTAGTGGTATTAAGGAAAATGTCTGTTTAGAGTTAATTTCAGGAATATCAATACATGGTGGAGTTATACTTCAAGATTCGAGAGAGAGACTTGAATACTCGGAGGAAGGCGAAATGTTAATTCTTATTCTTGCACATCTTGCCTAGGTGTGATTCCGACATTGCTCCTGAACCAACATTGTCCCTGACACAATTTCAAAATTTGTTTCCTCCTTTTAGTAAGCAATGTCCCAGAACTGTTCCTGCTCTATGTGTATGCCAGTGAGTTCTTACTCTCTTTCTACCTGAAATTATATTACTATTAGCTGTAACCTTATCCCTACTGTATTGTCTTTCTACCGGCACATTATCAAGAACTTACTCATACATCTCCCTCATTCATATTACTATTAGTACTTAAAATTGAAAAATACAATAGTTTACTCGTAACATTTGTATTGTATTAATTCAATGGTTCTTTGTTATACATTCTATGTTATTCTCTTGCTCTTTAGCCTCTTGATACTATTTTACTCAGGCTTTCTACTAAGTTTAGGTGATATAAACAATATAATGAGAAGAGCCTATTAAGCTCAGCCTTAATTAAGCTTTTGCTCAACTGGCCTTAGCTGGTATATATAGTCCGCCCTCCTCTTCTCATCCCGTGGACTTCACTATTCATCCATCCTTTCTTCTTTCCTTCTTCCTCATCTCCACTTCTTCCACACGTTACTTAATCAAGCTTTCACTCAACTGTCCCCAGCTAGTATATATAGTGCCCCCTCCTCTTCACATCCTGTGGACTTCACTATCCTTCCATCCTTTCTTCTTTCCTTATTCCTCAACTCTACTTCTTCCACGCCGTACGAGAAATACTTCAATTCAAAGAAACTATGGTTTGTTGCGATGACCCTTTTTACATATGAAGTTCTTTGAACTCTGAGTTGGTCTAATTCTATTGCAGGTTGAACTGCAGGACTTCCAAGATACAAAAGCCGTGGTTGGGAGTTTTCAGGTCTTTATGGCAGACGAGGCTCTGCGTATCATTGCCAGTGATCAAATTGTAAGTAACGTCCAAAGGAACATAGTCTGGTACTCTACTTATTATGTTATAATAATAGTCTGAACGATTTGTTATGGGGATCATTGAAAACTGGTCATCAAATGTCACGGATAGGGTGTTGACAAAGTTTGGATATGTGAAGCATACACTTGAGCCAGCTATTACTTTAACTCAACAAGGCGAGATGATACAAAGTCTGGCTCATACAGATATTCCCTCAGGTAATTAACTCACCTCATTTGTAAACTGTCATGTTAATTTACATTCTACTAACAAGATACCAATTAAACTAGGTGGTAGTAGTGATTTGCAACAACTCAACCAACTGGTTGATGGGCCTCCGCACAGTCCGAGTACTGACTATCCAGTAGCTGGAAGGGTGAATAAAGATAACAGTGCAGTGTCTGTTGCTGGTAAGTTGTTGTTAGGCTGGTTGATTTGTCTCTCAAGGGTTCTTATAATATATCTAATATATTCTGAGTGCTATCCAGGTGTAGGCAGTTATGAGCAGAACCAGGAAGGCTTCATGGGATCAAATCGTGAAATTGAACCAATTGCTTCTGGAAACCGCAAGCGATCCACTGAGGATTCCTCTAGCTCCTCAACAGCAACGGCAAAACGGTCCAAATCAACCACATCTCCTCAAGACATTCCCGACTCTGTCTTAACTGAAATGCGCCTTACACATTCTAAGGATGGCTTTAAGCATCTTTTGAAGGAGAACCTACAGTATATCCCAAACTGGCAGGATGCGACACCCTACAGTGCCTTTGAAATTAGTGGTCATTCTATGCAGTATTTGAACCGCTTGTCATCGACGATGGTACATCCGGAGACAATTGTTGAGGCATTACAGTTATTGGCAACTGTTTCCGTTCATAAGAATCAGGCTCAAATGCCACAGCCTGAGATGTTTACCCTTATTCCTATCATATCAGGGAGTGGCGAGTCTGTATCTGGAGCAGAGAATCTAAACTGCCTAGTACAAGCAGCCCGTCGAGCACACGACTACGTTACGCGTTTTCAGCTGGAAGCATATGAAGCACGTTTACGACTCATTATGTCCTATATCACCTTGTTCCTGACACTTGAGTATGCAATTTCTCGTCATATGCTTGCTCAAAATCCACGGTTGGGTGTTCAGAAATTGAAGGGCCAGAGGTGGAAGGTATTTTATGACATGTTAGGTGGGGAGAAGGTATTAGGATGCAAGATGCAGACCTTAAAGGACAATATTGGCTATGGAAAGATTCTTTGGACGTGGGTCACAGATTGTGGAATTGTGTGGATACCAATTCTTGCTGTGCTCGAAAAGGGAGTGGTTCACTTCGTCAAGCAAAACAACCTCGGCAGTCATCATTCAACGATTGTTGCGAACCAAATAGCTACTCAGGATTTATGGAGAGCCTTTAGTAGGGGCATGTCAGGTGTGGTTTTGAATCTCCTATTTGGCTTGAAGTCTCCAGTCTATACAGTACCAGAGCTTGTGTCTCGTATGTTGGCATTTGGAGAAGATTTACGAGCTATGGAGCACTTTCGGAATTCCTTGTATCATGCAGGCTTACGTCACATTCTATTCAAGGATGTACAGGAAGCACAGGAAACACTCCATATTAAGGAAGCTGTTTTGGGTACCATCTTCACCTTGTTTCAGATTACGCTCCACGATATACCGACTATCAGCTTTAGCTTTCCTACTGGCCAGAGATTGAATCTCATCACCTGGGTTTTAGGAGCAAAGAAAGATGAAACTCTAGAGGTCCTTCCACGCTCTGACTTTGCCCTTAATTCCATGTCGGTACCAATCTCACAGCTCGCGTCTCTGTTCTGGCAAGGACCTGTGACCTCTACAGTAATTTCTGGACTTGTTCGTCTTTGGGATGGTGGCGCCATCTATGGTTGGTTAGGAGTTTCTTTAGATGAGGCCACTTGTCTGATGCAATATACGGCTTCCAAATCTTTCCGTCCTGCCCTGCAAGGCGTACTCAAGTCAAAATATGATTTGTCGGAGATCAATTACGTAGTTCTTCCCTTCGAAACTCCAAACTCATACTATCTCGTTGTCTGTTCAATTCGGAACAAGCAAGTTACCTTGTTCAATTGGCTCTTTGATGGAGATAATGAGGATTGGTTGAAGCAAACCACTAAGGTAAGTGCTCAAATTTAGTTTATCTTAATACAACGTGCTAATTATTCATTTAGGCTCTCTCTACGGTTCCGTTGTTTCAAGGATGGACAATTAACGTTGAAACACAAGACCCTACCGATACTCAGCAACCTCTCAATAAGCGTGAGATCGGCCTACTCATGTTGTATACCATTCGCTTCAGTTTAAACAGAATGCGGCCAACAACAGTTCGTGGAGAGGGAGAGGATACTGTTGAATTTGATGACATCGTGGTCATGTGCTTGCGTGATGCTTATTTGTGGGGGCTTACTCTGGAGAAGTGTATTGTACAAGGGCTAGAGTAGTTATTACGAAATCATGCAGGTCACTAGCAAAAGTGACTTTTTTCAAACACATTTTTACTGCTACAAGTTAACCATAAGCATTTCTTTTTGTCTTAATGTTATTACAGCTTAAATAAGCATAATAATATAGAACATACTATCTATATTGGTGAGTAGATTTGCCTTGTAACATTTACTACTATTACTATATACAATGAGGTTAGTACAATTTCCTTCACACTATATCTCCGCTCCTAATCATACGATATAATATCATAATATAATTTTGTTGTAAGATTTCTGTTATACTTTTTAAAATTTATTATTAACTACTCTTACTCTCATACTCAAATTCGTCTATTCATCTAGGTTTGACATCTCAAATCATAAATCCTTCTCGTATAACACTAATTTCATGTATCACATATTTTCTTAAGTAGCTGCTTGTTTCATTTTACTATCAAGTTACTTTAAACAATTTCCTAACAATCAACAGCTTTGACCAGAACTAAATGATTGGCTGTGAGAGTACAACTATTGTAGAAAAAAAAGTTTCCATGGAAGTACAAGCATAAAAAGATGTCAGACATTTCGTTGATATGAATGAGATATGCAATTTGGAGTAGGAAATTACAACAAACTTGATCTGACTCTCGATTTGTAACGTTATGAATAGAGGAAACACATATTAGAAACTAAAAAACTGCTTATAAAATATTCAACCTACAATATTTTAGCCAGCTTGGTTTACAAACTAGAGATTTGTGACCAAGTCGTCATCTTCTGTCAACTCAGCTAGTAGTCCATCAAGATCTTCCTGATTTAATTCCACAGTGGTATCAGCTGATACTATAGCGGATGGTACTTGCTCGCTTGGGGATAAGTTATCGGTTATCCTAGAACTAGAGGAGGAAGAGTTTTGAGAGATAGCCTCTGTGGTCGCTAAAGATTGTAACAGGGATTCTGGTAATGGAGTCATGGGTGACAAAGACCTGGGAACCTCAACTGTAGAGTACAGTTGGTGTTGATTGTTTTCGGTATTTAAAATCGGAGTGTTTGGTATAACGGAATCCAGTGGGAGCAGAATTCTTGGTATTTCAGTTGTTTCTATGCTTGAATGAGATCTTGCAGGCTCCAGTTCAGCAGTCTCAGCACTATTATTGTCAGTAAGTATACCATATCAACTCTGACAATTATAATATATATCATTGAACTATAACCAGTTGAACAAAGAAAGAACTATGAAGAAGAGCAGGGGATTAAAATTACGGGTTATTGTCCATATCGACATTGGCATTGCACGGCGAAGTGGTAACAAGAGAGCTATCGCTATCCTTTTCACGGTTGAGAATTCGCTCATCCTCAGAAGAGAGTTCGGGTGGTGGTGATGGTGATAACTCGGTAATGGCAGAATGAGTTCCAGAAGAAGTAGTAAGAGAAGTTGAATCCTCTGTGATATCAGATAGGCTGTCAGTAAAGTATGCAGTGATACTGCTGTTGAGTGATACTTCACCTGTATTTACTGCTGGTAACTCCTGAATCGTGGAAAGTACCATAGATGGAGACCAATCACAAGAGGAAATATCAAATAGCTGTGATACGGTAGTTGGTGGTGGATTAGTGCGGCCAATAAGTCCCCATGGCGATTTCGAAACAATCATCGTACGGCCTTTGTGAACATTTCTGTTGCTAGGACTAGGTTGAGATTCGGATGAGCGGATCACACCTTGTGACTCCTGAGAACAGGGTATTGTTGATTCAGAATTTGACGGTGCAGTAACAATAGGTGTGATCTGTGCCGGGGGAGGCATCAGGGAGAGATCAAGTAGCTGTTGATCATATCGTACCATGACTGAATCAGTTATGGGTCCTTTTGGACTACTTTGTGGTGATAAAGGGAGAGCTTTCTGTGATGTTGATGATTCCGCTGTTGGTTGCTTTGCATGTCTATTAAACCCTCGAGAACTATCTTGTTTCGTATTACCAGCTGAATCCTCGAAGTGGTCTGGATGAGTTGAGCAAGGAGTAGCAATTGTCGTAGTACTGTTGGCATTATGATCGTTGGTATCTACATCTCGTGGTGGAGCATTTCGCAACTGTTTTCGTGGCTGAGATTCATCAACAGCAGTATCAGCGGTACGCTTCTTTCCGCGGTTTTTAACCTCCCTCTCTACCAAATAGGGGATTCTATCTGGATTGGCTCTTCTGGCATGAAGACGAATAATATTCATTGCCTTCGAGATACTCAAATCTGGATAACTGGCTAGACAGTTGTTAAAAGTACTGAGTGGGAGATGCTGTAGGTCGGTTGCTGATCGTAACTCGTATCCAATTAGTGGTGTCTTGACATTTCCAACACCCTTTCGCTGTATTGCCTCAGCAATTGGCTGAAGGGCTGTGGCTAGTGCAACGGTACGGGGTGATAGGTTTGACATCTCTTGCAGTAGAAAGGTCCAAATAGAATCGCCACATTTGCGTACAAGATCATTATGATCACGGACAGGGAGTAGAAGCAGTAAGCCACATCCAAAATGGTTTGTTTCGCGGGAGAATAGTAGCTCGTTCCAGTGCCTGCCTTCTTTCAACTGGTTTGTGATTGTTTGCAGATTAACTTCGATTTTCAATTCATCATTGAAAACTCGCATAAGCATGCGATTAACACGTTGCCGTGCTGTTTGAAGAACAAGTCCAGATTGCCGGAACTGGTCAACATATGCGCCATGCGATCGATAGAGGTCTGTCAGATAAAATCGCTGTGTGATGCTACTAATATCTTGTGTGCTAAGGGATCGAACAACACGATGGTAATCACGAATCAGGTTTTGCTGAAAGGTTGAACGTGGTGAACCAGTGATCTGAGAATGTGTAACATCACCCATCATGCGTTGTGTTGTTCTGAATCGCTCTAGGAGGAGTTGTAATTCAGACATATGCTTGCCAGAAAGAGATAGCCAAATCCAATTAAGGAGCCGATTCCATTCCGTGATACCGAGTCTCGTATATCCATCGTACATATTGTATCGCAGAAAGGCAGTTGTCCAATTACGTTTGCTCCATGATACCTGTAGTTGCTGAAAAAGCATCTGCTCTTTTCCCTCGACTCGAGCTTCTCCTCGTGCCTCTTTCACTTCAATCATCTCCGAACCTTGGCCACGATTATGAGAGTATCGTGGATTATTTGTCTCTGCCCCATCTGTTTCTTTATAATCTTGTTATTATGTTAAGTTCTTGTTCTACATGAATTTAAAAGAGTTCATAGTAGTACCTTCTTCCAAGTTGGGGAAGTGCTTCTCATACTCCTCTTGCAGCATTTCCATAGAACGTCTTGCTTGATTTTGATTCAGGCCATCAAAGTATCCAGCAGCTGAAATGCTTCCATCGCGTAAGTGTTGGCGTTGATGTATTTGTCTGGCCATTGGTGAGGACGTATCCGATACAGTGCTATTGCGGTTCTGGCCTCGTGGCATCTTGGTACTAATTACTGTTGGAGAATACCTCTTGATTGTTAACTATTTCGAAAAAATGTTGTGGAAATCCTGAATCTATATGAATTTCCAGTTGGACTAGGTTTCGTAAATAGCTTAGTAGAGTGCAAAAATTATACATTTCAGGTTCAGGTAGTTACCAGACTTCGATAGGGGGAATCACGGATAGGAATATGGAGTGAATGGTACTGTAGAGAAATCAGTCTTCTGTGATATTCCATAATTGTGACTAAGATGGAATCTCACGGGTATAAAGAGTTTTCAATATCCCCACGTTTCTACTTTTTCTCCTTCACTTCTATTTTCCCCTACCAGCTTTCGCAGGAGGTTTGATCTGATTTCTATTAGTAAGCAAAGATTGCAAAGGTCAAACCTCCGGTTTGACCTTATCATCACGGAGCATTGCAGCTCATAATCGTACAGTGCTTACCTCTTAAGCTTGTGTGTACGGGAACTGACTTAGGTGAGTGAAGTAGTTGAACTCTTCGTTATTGATTTCCGTATAAGAGCCTATGTCCGCTTTGATCCACCTTGTTAGTTATATACTTTTGTACTTATTACTGAATATTTGCTGATAAGGGTTATCTAACCAAACTATAGAGGCGAATAAGAGAGGTCTCCTTCGTGGTATGAATTACCAACTTTCAACCAAGTTTCTGACCGTCCGCTTGTCTTAATACTAAGTCAGGTTATTAGTTTACTGGCCTATTTACGACTTAGGACCAATATACGAACCCCTGAAGGTCAAACCGCAGGTTTGACCTTTATAACGTGATAAGAAGTGATTACTCAGCAACCTATCATACGACTCGGAGTTGTTGAGAGGTAGCGGAGGAAAATTGTGAATTTGGAGGATTATTGCGAGGTGGGAGCAAGCTACCTCTTATATATTCTTACTTGGTTATGTTTCTACTGGCTGTTCAATAATATATTGTTTGTTACACTGCTACTTTGCTGACACGTTTGTCCGGAATTCTAGTGGAAACTATCCTAACTGCTTTTCTTCAGTTGAGCAATAGTATCTCTTAAGTCAATACGTTTATTGACTTCGGACATCCACTGGTGTTCCTGCTCCAGGTATAAGATACCCATGTTCTGTTATTTCTTCTTTCTATTAACCCTTTTTACCTCTTCCTCTTTCGCTTTTACTTGCCTGTCTTGTATACTATCTATCGTAGTCCTTCTTTTTTCTACGAGTTTCATAACTAGTTCATTCTCCTTCTAAGCGAAATTTTATTACAAAACAAATTCAACCTATTTACCATCCACTTGATATTCGTTAACAGTGTAGTCCATTTATATTTAACTTTTATATTCTCTAGAACTCTTATCGCTTATCCAGTACTAGCGCTATGCTACATGCTGTATTTCTATCTACACTCACTTCTTGCCCTCTGTAGGCTTTGTTTTTGGACTACATTTTATCACACCTTTATTTTGCGGCTCCACTTTTTTGGATACTTATTTGTCTTCAACCATCTCATGCCCTAATCACTTTTTTTATTATATATGAATAGTTTCCATTGACTTTGCTTACTCTTTACAACAGTTCCATTTCAACACTGTTCTTCAAGTTACTTCCCTGGAGCTAGGTCAACTATTTAGTACTTGATCTTGCTATTTTAGCGGTCTTTGATTTTTGAAGTAGAGGCAACTTACAGGTATGCAAATTGAGAGATATAACTTCCTATTGAAGATTTCCTCTTCTAAATTAACCTTTTTTGAAAACATTAACAATTAACCAGTATTATATCTTAGTAGTAGCACCTGGAGAAGCACCCTTTTCCAGATACGCCAACCAATTGTACAAACATGCCGCAAGTCTCACCACGATCAGAAAATGGCAAGCGCCTCCTAGCAGAAGATTTACATGCCAACTTTAACAAGCAACTCCACTGTCCTAATTGTGGATATCGAGATCAGTTACGTGGTACTTTCAATAAGGACTGTGCAGGAAAAGCAGATAGTAGTGGTAGTCGGTATCGCCGCTTTATTTGCCGTTCTGGTGGTTCCTGTCACAGGTCTATTGGTGTTACCGAGTTCATTAATCTTTACAATTCTCAAAAACAAACGGAGAATGATCAGGCTATATCTGTTAGAGAACAACCAAATGGTTAGTATATTAGCTTCTGTATCTTGTAACTTCAATGTTATTTCGCGTACATTCAATTTCTTTTCTAAAGCTTCATTACAATTTAGAGGATACAGCTAATGGATAATATTTTGGATCTAGTCCTCAAACGAACCAGATCTGAGGTCTCCTTAGGAACTCAGAATGACAATAGGAAATCTTGGAAGCATAGCAGATGTTCTCCTGTAGGAAACGTTAGCAAAGAGGTACTTAAATTTAACAATTATTTGTATATTCTGAATGTATACTAATGAAAAATCTTTACATTAGGAACCAGGTCACAATGTTATATTCCTAAGTGACGATGAGGAAATTGTTGAGACATCTCACGCATCAGGTACATGATTTTTATTGAGCTGCCTACTGAGTACCAGCAAGATTTACACTGTTTTCTTTACTATTAAAACGGACAACATTCTAAGACTTACTTATATCCAAAGTATTAAGGATATAAGGAATTCGAAAAATGGCTAACTGCTGATTTCTACAACAAAGAAGGAATACCAGCGACCAAGGATACGATGAGAACTGTGGAACGACTGAGGCAAAGCTTAGTCCAAGAAGTTAAACTCCGTCAGGATCTGCAAAGTCAGGTGAGGCACCTGACTGAGCGTCTCGATAAGATCGAGTACAAGGCAAGGAATACACAGAAGACAACAGTAGCAGACCGAGAGGTATGTGTCACTGTATTGTCATCTCCAAAATCAGTTTCACGCCTAGAGGTAGTGAAGTTGTAAAATTACTATCAATTTTAAATTGAATTTAACTATTAGTTTTTACATGAGGAGGTATAGCTTAACTGATATATTACTCCAGCCTACATTATCTCCTATGACAAGTAATATCCTGAAAACAAGTAGTCAAATACAACAAAGGTATAAATACCACATTACTACTTCAGTTTCAATAGGATTCTTATCTTATATCTAGTACCGGGGAATCGGAAAATTCAAGTTCATCAGATATATACAACTCTACTGCACAAGAGCCGGAACACAAGAGGCAACCTAGCTATCGCACAATTTTAGGAAGACAAGCGGGAAATAATTCTACTCGGATATTTCAAGATATTGGAAATACCATACAAGTGACTGGAAGTCAACCCCACACACAGGAAAACAGCAAGAAGAAAAGAGAACCTTCATCAACTAGGACAAAATCAGTCCATCATACACGTGCCATATACTTATCCGAGGTTCCATATTCACCGATTAGTGAAGTTAAGAAAGTCTTGGCTAGGAAACCTATCTCGATACAGCTACGTCACATTCATAATCTGTCCTGGGTTGACCATCAAATCTTGGAAATTCTAGTAGATGAAAATCATTGTCAGAAATTCCAAAATCGCCTAACTCAACACTCACAATTCAGAATTTGTCATAATTTTGATCCGCTTAATCCAGAGAGCTTTGATTGGACAAAGAAGATACCAGCCGAATCGATGCAGCAGGTACTACGATCCAATTTTATCAACCGCTTAGCAGCATCAATCTCGTCAACAACTCAAATATCAACCAGAACTAATATCCTTAGTTGGGCACAAAATCGGGGAATCGGAGTACGTCTCAGGACTCTACTTAAGAAGGATGGAATAGTAGTAGATTCGGCGGATCTTATTAGAGAAGACAAAGATGAAGCAGGGAGCGTTCGAGGTACAGAAAAGCTGAATAAGGAGGAAAGCGCTAGTGAACAGATAATTGCTAGTGGAGTAAACAAGTACTATGTACCAAACAACCATACAGGTTTTGCCGAGGACATTGAAATGTATTAATGATTCTTCATTTTACATGACTGAAAAAGTCGCAGTATAGTGCTAATATAATCAGCAGGCAAAGTACAAACTTTGAAAGTAAAAAGAAACCAATGTTGGTATTAAAACCAACATCGCGGAAGGAATTTATCCAATAATGTATCGAATTGGATACATTAATGTAAACTCCCTGCCTGATGGGAAGTTTACACAAGCCACAAGGCTCCTCGAACAGTCTTACGATTTCCTTTTCCTTGCTGAGCATTGGTACCAGCACCACGAATTGCGACTTTCCCACCCTCTTGTACTTTCATCCACTATTTCTCACCGTTCTAAGCGAAACAGACCTCATAATGGTCGTCAACATGGTGGTATATACCTTCTTGTACAGCCACACCTGAGAGCGGTTATTCAGAATACTTCCTCTTCTTCACATTCTATTACTGTTACGCTTCCATTCCTGAAGTTCACTGCAGTCTATTATCCACCATATTCTTTAACAGACCAAATGTTAAAGGATGACCTTCAACAAATCGGACCAGTAGATATTTTACTGGGTGACCTTAATACTCGTTTCTGTTGCGATAGTTTCCTAACCGGCAAGCAATTACCAGGAAACCTTTCCCCAAGATCTTTTCTTTTTCAAAAATGGGCCATCCAGCACCATATGGCTCATGTCTCCAATACAACCAGCCACAAAACTGTCGATTCTCTCCCTGATCATCTCTTTGCCAATACCACATACCTCACTCAGCTTCAGCTCTCCCTAATTCCTACATCAAAGATTTCTCTTCGCACTGATCACAAGTATTTACTCGATGTGCAATATACTCCGAAGGACAAGTCTCATGTGCTCAACGAACCACCTGACCACGAAGTGTGCAGCAAGCGATTCCCACTACGATTTCAGGTACAACGTCTACAACAGCCTCAGGTGTTGAAAGATTACCAAAGTGCTTGGAAATCGATGGAGCATCTGTATAACTCGTATACAGGCATTGAAGCCTATGATATCAATTCATTGGATCTTCTGCTTTGCTCTATTATTCAAGCTATAGGTGATACAGTTTTGGGAACTTATGTACCAGAAAAGTGCCGAGGCAAGGAGGACATTGTGGCCCATCACCTGGCTCATAGTCTGAAGTCAACATCAAGTATTCAACTCCTAAAACGGGCTCAACGCTCCTCAGCATCACGCAGTCCTCTAACTAGCTCTGAAAAAAATACTACACCTATGGAGGATTGTATAGACTATTATGGACATACCTTTAATGGAACCGATACCGCTACTTCTCCCTTACCAATTGCAGCATCCAACGATGTTCATGCAGGAAACTGCAAAGGCTCCAGCACTACTGTCGAAGAGATTACAACTATATCTGATTCAGGTCAATCATACTGTCCTGATGAGGATGTCTTGCTTTCCTCAGGCCTTCTTGATGTTTTCACTCCAGAAAAGGTCACTTTTCAAATAAGGAAAATGTCCTCCAATACTTCTTGTGCTCACGATGGGATCGCTATTATCATGCTTAAACACCTGCTTGATACAACATTTCCCAAACTGCTGTGCGACCTGTTTCTTGCCTGCTTGAAAGTAGGTGAAACTCCGCGTCGCTGGAATGAAGCAACAATTTATCCTCTAGTTAAGGATACTACAAAACCTCATACGGTACAAAACTCTCGTCCAATCAGTCTGGTTTGCTCTTTCCGCAAAATATTCGAGTCACTCATTTTGCCCATTGTTACCAATTCTGGTAACATGTCATTTTCCCCCACGCAAGCTGGATTTCGCTCTGGCTACTCGACACTCACCAATGTGCTCACACTCGATCATCAAATCCATAGTGGCCATGGATCGCATGTTATTTTTCTTGACTTTGCTTCAGCATTTGACAAAGTTTGTTGGCAGCATTTATGCAAAGAGTTACAACAGCAGGGAATGAACCTACTAGTACTACAACTGATATATCAGCTGATGTACAAGGATATGAAATTTTCCGTTGTTGTTAATGGATGCCTCTCTCCATTACAAACAAGAACCCGTGGAATATTGCAAGGCTCTCCACTCTCACCAATCCTATTCAATCGCTTCATTAATAGTCTACTTCTGGTTCTCAATAAGAGCTCCAATCCGCATACTCCATCAGCTCTTTTCTTTGCCGATGATGGTGTTATTGTTGCTCCAACTGCCAGCCAGGCACAGGGTCTTGTCACCACTGCTGAGAACTGGGCTCATAATCACGCTATGACGTTTAACATTTCCAAGTGTGGGCATCTTTTTACGGGCCATCCCCAACATCCTTCAAGCTGGTCACAAATAGTCCTACAAAATGAGACCATTCCAAAGGTAGAAACCTACAAGTATTTAGGAGTTATTATCACAGGACAGGGTATCGATTTTGAAGCTCAAGCGGCTACAATACAGCAAAGGGTAACGAAAGTCTTACATGGACTACAATGGTACTCCGATACTTGGGCTCCGCGAATCCGATACAACATCTTCAAAAGTATCCTATCTCCAACTCTGGAGTATTCCTTACCCCTAATGTATGCACATTACATCCGTGATCCGGAAAGCCATATGTGGAAAACTCTTCAAACCCAATATCATATCTGCTTGGATTGGATTGCCGGAGGAAGTGCAAAGCGCCATCATCTTACCAGTAACCTTCTTGGTCTCCTTTCATTTAACGACCGCGCCTGTCAACTCTTTATCCTCTTTTATTTACATCTCCTTAGATCACATATCAATAATCCAATACGTTCTATTCTGGAATTTCTTCGCTGGTACCCCTCATCCCGATTTCTCCTCAATATCCCCACTAGTGGTAGTCTACTACTACAGTTCCTGAATCCACCCGCCTTTTTCGATAACGTCCGATCCAATATACCTCACCGCCTACTGCCTCAATTTCGCCAAGAAATCTTAGTTAAGCTTCAGCAATGGAAGCATAATCGTATTCTGGAGTTAGGGCCTAAACCACCAATCCTGTTAAGAGTTGCCTCAGTTTGTGACCGAGTTCCTTATTCCGACTTCGATGTTGTGCTACAAGCACCACCTGCTGATCAATCAATCTTTCTTGCATGGAGACGAGGTGTTTTTGGTTGGGGTAAGAAATGCTACTGTGGTAGAAGATTTACTAGAGGTCATACTCAGTGTATGCCCTTTCCTGATCAACTACTAACCAGTACCGAGATGGAAATATACCAACTCGATCTTACCATCCTTGGCCCTGATATCAACTATACGATGGTGGACTTTCTACTAAACCAACAACTGTGGACAAAGGCAAGCACGCTTCTCAACTTCTGGACACAGTCTATGTCTCGCAGACTACGTTCTCAGTCATCCTAAGCACCAATTGATATACTACTCCACATACCTAACTTACTTCAACATCCGTATTTCTCCTTATTACTTTGCTTACTTTTATTTCAACTCCTTCTACTTTGCTGGTTTTACTTTTCCATCTTTACTACGCTGTGACTTCTACTCTACTCATTTCCCATGGACAACATTTGCAAAATGCTTTTCTCTACCAATATTTTATGCCTTGTTTATTTTCATATTTCAATGCTCTTGGAACTTTTAACTATTTATTCTCCTATTTTGTTACTTTTACAACTGTTATTCTTTCACTGAGAACTTCTTCTGTAATTTCACTTCTTATATTTCTTTCATCTTTTGATTGATTACTCTTATGTATTGCTCTTCTCCTACTGACATATGATGATAACCTGTTTCTTGCAACATTTCTTCTGCTTATTCTACTCTATCTCCTATCTTTAGTATTATGCACTTCTCTATACTATGTTTTTCCTATTTGTTCTATTTTTGTTCGCCATCATTGTGGGCCTTGTACCTTTGATCTCGATGACTATCAGTATGGACTTAGTCCTACTGATCGCGATTACCACCTTTAGAACAATTGTTTTACTGGTGTCTCGCTTCTCCTGGTATTGAACATTGTTCGTTACCTCACGTGCTGATAGTATTATGTTATTGTTAATAGTACTTGTTGCTCCTGTGCCTGATGAGGGCGTTGTGCTCATCCACCTTGACTGTTATAGTGATGGTTCTGTTAGTGCTTGGACTCGGGCTTGTACTGCTGGTATTTGTCTTGGTTGTCTTGTATTGCTCTGCTGTTCTGTTGCTGGTCTAGGTGTTCGTGCTGGCTGTGACTCTGGTCCTGTCTCTAATGTCAATCTACTTAACTCCTAACCCTAAACTCTTACTTTGTCCTGTATGCTTCGCTGAAGTTACAAATCTTGCATGATATCCTCATCATTTTCCACCATATCTTCTACAAGGTCATTCCAGGATGGTTCAATGATTTCAGACATCTCAGGTATTGTCTCCTCAAGCCTGGTCCTTTGCGTCTCGGAAACCCTTCCACTGGTAAGCTCTGATGCTTGCTCAATTTGCTGTGAAATTAAAGTTAGTATTACAATTACATATCTTGAAACTTGTCCGCTCACATACCTGAATATCGGCAGCGAACGATTTATCTACTTCGATGGAGGCAAATACTTCGATATCCGGATCCATCACGGCATTCGTCCCATTTTGATATTCTTCAAGGTCCACTGCAACCATCTCATTCTCCCCATCAATCGCTATTGGTAGATTGCCTTCGTTATCGTTCACCTGTTCCTCTTCCAAGTTTGTTTGTAGAACCTGTTTTATAGTATGAGTCAACATATTTATTTCTTCTATAGTAGCATATAAGGAAGGCATTGAAAGTGTTTAGCAGAAGATGGAAACTTACCATACTTCCTCCATCAACCATATTAGATACTGCTTCGTTATTGGAAGCATCACTAGCACTTCCATCATCTTGTGGTACAATTGAGTTCCCTATCTCTTCCAATTCTAGACGTGTATTCGTACCATTTGTACTAGTAGCAGTAGATAATTGCATTTCCTTCCCTTTATAGGCAGTCAAGTGCTCTTCTTCGTCTTCTCCTGCACTTGATTGCTCCCCATTTGCTTCTGCAGAGGTTGATTGGTCTTTACCGTCTTCCGCCGAAGTGGATTCGTCTTCCTCATCTTCTCCTGATTGCTCTTCCATATCATCAGTTGTAGTCGATTGCTCTTCTACATTCTCTGCCGACATTGATTGCTCTTCCTCACCTTCTGAAGTTTCATCTGAGTCATCGACAGCCACAGGTGCAGATCCTTGCTGTCCTTTTTGGTGGCCTTCTTGTGTTATTCCTAAGTCCTCTTCAATAGACTGAGGTTCCTTCACTCTCCCATATGTCCGTATCGTCTTTAAGGTGTTCTTGATGTGCAAATTGGGATACGCGCGAATGCAGGCCTTAAAATCAGCACCGGTTGCTTTATCCAAATCAATAGGGACCGTTAACTCGTAGCCTAATAGCGAAACCGTAACAGACGTGCTGCCTTGCCTATCGATTGCCTTCATAATTGGATGGAAAGCTTTGGCCAAGTCAGTAATACGCCTTGACATCCGTGGGATTTGTTGAAGGAGGAAGGTCCAGACAGGATTGCTGGTCTTGCGTGCTAAATCTTTATAACCGTGTACGGGAAGAAGAAACAGTAATCCATATCCAAAAGACCTAGTCTCCTTTCCAAATAGCATTTCATGCCAGTGGCGACCCTCCTTGATGTGGTTTTTAATGGTCTGCATAGTGACTTGAATTTTCATTTCACGGTTGAAGATTTGATAGATGAATTTGTTGACCTGCTGCTGTCTCTGCTGTACAGTTTTGCCACTACCGCGAATCTTTTCCGAGTAAGATATATGATTCTCGTAGAGAGCTACCAACCATAGTCTCTTATTGATCAGAGTCAGATTTTCCAGGTTCTCCAACCGAATAATCTTATTGTAGGCACGTATTAGCTCTTGTTGTTCTAAGGTTCGCTCCGTTCCATTCGCTCGGTATGTTGCTGCATGTGCTGTGCTTCTTTCAATCGTTCGAATCCTTTGTAACACACCTTGTAACTCGCTCATATGTTGCTCAGATAGGGTACTCCAGAACCACTCCAGTAGCTTAGACCAGGCTGGAACAGTTAATGTGGAATCGCCTTCATATTTGTCAAACAGTTCAAATGTATGACCCCAGTTCCTCTTGCCCCAGTCAATCCTGTATTTTTGGTATTCCTGTTCCTTACGATCTGGTATTCTGTCGGTGGGGTCTTCCTCTTCTTCGGGTACGATCTCATCCACCATCTCAACATCTAAATTATATTATCTTGTTAACTGGTTCCATAATACTACCATGAGAATTATCAGTAATAATGTGATACGTACCAAGTTGCTCTTCCACCTCATCAGATGCATTACCTCCACTCCTATTTTTATTAACGCTATGAAGAAATTCCTGATACTCGCATTGGATAGATTCCATCAAGCGTTTCCCCTCATTCAAGTTAAGACCGTGAAAATATCGTCGTATGACAGAGCTTCTATCATTGTGGGTTTTACCGGATGAAGATTGGTGAGAGGTACTATCCCGCCGACTTCTTGAGTTGGTAACATTATGCGAGTCGGTACTACTACATCCAGCGTTCGTCTTCGAGATTCGTTGCATTGAATTGCTTATTTGTTGTATTGCTCGTTCAAGCGTCATATGGTCTATTTTGCGGCCGTTAATTCATCGTGTTTTATATCATTACATTACTTTAAGTAACATAGCATAGTACGTACCTATGATACTAAAGTAGTATAATTAGCACCTGGACCTGTGGAAGAAAGGTGTATAAGAAGCGCCGATATCTTCCAGATGTTGTATTTTTCTCTTGATTCTCTAAATATCCAGCGTTATTGCAACGTATGTGTGTATCGTATCTGCAGCTACAAATTAGTAAGTGTCAATCCATTATACTTTTGATGATAATTTGAAGGTCAAATATTTGCTAACAAGGAGACAAGGTTGTACAGGTACCGTGAGAGGAAAAAGGGAGAGACATATTACCTGCCGTGGAAGCAGAAACAAAAGTCTCTTAGCGATACTGAAAGTCTAAATCAAAAGTACTTCGTTGCCGTACTTGTATGTACTGCTAAATGGTGAAACCCAGGGTTTCACCTGATGCTCCCTGATCTCGCTGTTTAGATTTTATATGAACAAACCGAATACTAATTGTCAATCGATTAGAAAGGAGGATCTTAACAATACTCTAAGTCTAAATCAAAAGGACTTCGTTGCCATACCTGTTTGTACTGGTAAAAGGTGAAACCCGGGGTTTTACCTTGTGCTCCGTGGTCTGACTGTTTAGACTTTTTATGAGTGATCCTAATACTAATTGTCAACGGATTAGAAAGGGGCATCTTACCTATACTGTAGGTCTTAAAAAGAATATTTCGTCCCCCTACTGGTATGTACTTGTAAAAGGTGAAACCCTGGGTTTCACCTTATACTCCCTGATCTCGCTGTTTAGATTTCATATGAACGATCCTAATACTAATTGTCAACCGATTAGACAGGAGAATCTTACCGATACTGTCAAGTTAAATCAAAAGTACTTCGTTGCCGTACTGGTATGTACTGGTAAAAGGTGAAACCCGCAGTTTCGCCTTCTGCTCTGTTGGGTTACTGTTCAGATTTCATATGAACGATCCTAACTCTAATTGTCAGCTGATTAGCAACTGCGATTATTATCTATACTTAAGCATACACGTTGCCTGACTGTTAGCAGTAGCAAGTACTACTTACCTTCACGTTGCAAGGGAGCAAATCGGCCGTGCGAAATCCAGAAATCAAGAAATTTGGTAACGGTACTGGAACACTACTGCGACTGGTAGCAGTAAATCATAATTGAGGAAAGTAGAGGTATAGGAGATATTAACATTACGGACGGGGTAGGGAGATTCTTATAGATCTTGAGATAAAATTACTGACATCATAATATATTAGCGGAAGCCGGCCTGTCTAATTATAGGTTTTATACTAGGGCCGTATCGAGTTTCCTTTTATATTAGTACTTTGTCTATCTACTATAATTAATTATAGTAGCTAGTAGTTTTACGGGAAAGCATCGGAGAGAATCTATGAATCAGTATGTATCTCATATTCTTTTACTTATACCTTATTGACCAAACTATGTAATGTGGAAAGTGAAACCCAAGGTTTCACCTTTCGCGATTTGTTTTTGTTATTTTTATTTTATGCGTTGGTTACTAAATTATGTAAACATAGCTATACTGACATTATCGGTTCCGATTATAAAGACTTTACGACTAATAAGCGAGCCAATCTTGATTGAAATGAAGCGAGTACGAAAGGAAAATACCCGTGGGGAGAATGGTCAGCGAGCTGAGGCAGAATCGCTGCTTTTTCGCTTTAATAAGTCATTATCCTGTCCAGGTTGTGGTGCCTGTGACATTGTACGTGGTACTTTTATCAAGGATTGTGCCGGTAAGCAGGATGGGGATGGAAGAAGATATCGGCGCTTTGTTTGTCGTGTTACACCAGGTTGTAAAAAGTCTATTGGTGTAACAGAGTTTCTACAAATTTGTAGGACTGCAATGGAGAAAAGCTCTCTACGTGGTTCTCCAACCATTATAGTGTCAGGTATGTAAATCTTAATAATATTTACCCTTCATGACTACTTTGAATTAATATACCATTATATACTTAATGAGTACAATGTTGATAATCTTACGAGAATGGCAAAGTATCATTACTGATAATCATTGATAGAAAATCAAGCTGAACCAAGTCAACCACCTAGTACGAGGCTACAGATCAAAGATTTACCAACTTTAAAACATGGAGTTAAAACTCCACAGTTATACCATAGTATTCCGGTATGTCCCTAAACGTTAATGTTTCTACTTATATCTTGTTATAAATTTAAGCCAATATATTTATATATATTTTCAATATCATCATTTTCTGAAGCTAAATATTTGTCTTGTATCAGATTTTAGACAAAGATGTACCTAATACAGATCCCGGGATCTCCTCTACAAAATGGAAAGATTTTATCAGTGCTGATATTGAGTGTAAGTTAATTACTAGTTAAAGATAAAGGATTTCTTATTGTTCCATGAACAAAATTCTCCTTCTAGTTCTAACTTTCCATATATTTAAAATATAAACTTACTCTTACTAATATATATATTTTGATATAGATAAAAAGGAGCAAGAAAAAGCAACAAAGGAGTTATGGGAGGAAATATTTATTCTTTGCAATGAGCTTCACCAAGCTCGGCAGGACATTCTGGACCTGAAGAACCAGCTCTCTAAAACCTGCCCTAGGTCAAACCATAGTACCAGATCTTCGACAACATTCCAACAAATTTCCAACAAAGCCGATACTACGATGAATGGTAGTAGTAGTACTCCTACTTCTCCACCATTCTTACCAAACCTAAACGAGGATATAGCAGCAGTCGAACTAAGCCTACCTTCATTACCAATCAAGCATAATGGTAAATCAACCTATAGTTCTGTCTTACAACAAGGTACCAATTCCTTATCTGCATAATATAAACAAGTTAATCTAATCACGGTATCAGATAAACCAGGTTTAGGAAAACCGAAAGAAGGGGACCAGCTTACCAGAAAGTCTTCATGGAAGAAACGTGTTACAACTTCCACACCGTTGTATCTTGAAGGTATTCCACATATTCCAATCGCAGAGGTCAAGGACCTCCTCAAAGCTGGACCAATTCGAATTCAGTTGCGCCAAATACGAAATATTTCATGGATCGATCGTCGTATTGTTGAATTGCTGGTAGATACCAACCACTTGGTGCATATAAGAAACCGCTTGGAGAATCATTCCAAGTACAAGGTTAACAGATCATTTGATCCACTTAAGCCTAGTTCTTTTAACTGGGAAGGTGATCCATTACCAGAATCACAGGAGGCAGTCCTAAAGCGGAACTTTGTGGAAAGACTTGTAGCTTCAATTGCTTCAAGCACAAATCATGCAACCCGTCAGCACGTAATCAGTTGGTCACAAAACCGCGGTCTCGGAACTCAGCTGCAGGATCAATTGAATAAGCGTGGTATTCACATTTCTCTGCCTCCTATCAACGATATTGCTGTAACGCCTGCAGTCAATACTACCTGTCATGAAGATTCTCAAAATTTATCCTTTGCCTCCCCAAATACCATTGCATATCAGACAACATCATCACGCAAGAGGAGGCTCTCATTAACAACTGATTTTACACCGTAATACACCTCACAGTTGTCATATATTAAAATACTCTGATCTAATTAAGATATTATAGGTTGAATTCATCCTCTCAAAAGTCCAAAAAACAATTGGTATTAAAGCCAAGTCCCGTACTAATCGATTCTGATTAATGTATCACATTGGATATCTCAATACAAACTCCCTGGATAACAGGAAGTTTGAACAGGCAATCAGCCTTCTCGAAACATCCTTCGACTTTCTCTTTATTGCTGAGCATTGGTATCAGCATCACGCTACACGTCTCGCTCATCCTCTTGTCCACAGCTCTACCGTTCGCCGTAACTCAAAGATCAATACACGACATCAAGGCCGCCATCACGGCGGTATTTACCTTCTTGTTAAACCTTATCTACGCTCTGTTATACAGCAAACCATCTGCACACATGACTCGATAACCGTTGCTCTACCAGGCCTCCGATTTGCTGGAGTCTACTACCCACCATATTCCCTTCAACTAGCGGATATTCAGCGTGATCTGGATACGATTGGGTCCGTTGACTTCCTTGTCGGTGATATAAATACCAGATTCCACTGTGATTCACCTCTCTTCCAGACTACTGCTCCTGCATTACAACCTCGATCTATTCTCTTTCAGACCTGGTCTATCGATCAGCACATGTTTCATCTCTCTGATACGGCAAATCATAATACTGTCGATAGAATTCCTGATCATACTTTTGCAAAAGAGGAAATCCGCAATCTCATTCAGCTCAACCTGATAGCTACAAATTCTATTGGCTTTCGAACTGATCACCAATACCTACTGCATCTTCAGGTACACAAAAACACCAACTCTATTGATATTGATTCCGACCAGACTTCCGCTTCACCGACATTACCATTACCTGAAACTGCAACACGATTTCATATACAACGTCTTCGACACCCTAAGACTGCAGCTAAATATAGGAAAGCTTGGGGTCTTATGGATTCTCTATCTTTATCCTATAAAGGTTCTGAGAACTTTGATGTTGATATGCTTGACCACCTCCTGTGCTCTTCATTGCAAGCAATTGCGGAAGTGGTACTTGGAACCTACCAACCAAATGAGTCCCGTAAACGGCCAGATCTGGTTAGCAAGAAACTTGCTGGTAACCATGATATGCAGTCCAGTATTCAACTACTCCATCGGGCCCAACGTGCTTCTGCTGCTACAAGCCCTATAATTAGCTCTTCTCCAACTAGTACTCCTATTGAAGAATGTACTAATCACTATCGAAATATCTTCAATCGATCACCAAACCAGTCTTCTCAAGTTACACCACCTTCCCACCAGAATATGGACTTCATGGCAAGTAGTCCATCTTCCACATCCGACTCTTCCATTAATCACCACGTGGATCACACTCAACTACACTCTATGGTTCCAGACGATGATACTGTTTTAGCATCTGGTCTTGTCGCTAAACTTTCTCCTGATGCAATCCAAGCCCAAATTCAGCAAATGTCAACCAGCACTTCAGGTGGTATAGATGGTATAACAGTTACAATGCTACGCCATCTACTTGATACCACATTTCCCCAGATACTCAGTACCCTCTACCTAGCCTGTATAAGGTCAGGAACAACTCCCACACGTTGGAACCACAGTGTCATCTATCCACTTTCTAAAGATCCTGGCAAACCATATACCGCTGGCAATACACGACCAATCAGTCTGATCTGTATCTTCCGAAAGATATTCGAATCAATCCTTCTTCCTTCCGTACGTGGGTCTGGTGATATGACCTATTCACCTGTTCAAGCAGGATTCCGATCTGGATACTCGACCTTAACCAATGCTCTTACCCTGCATCACCTGATTGAGGAACGAATGGCACCCCATGTGGTCTTCCTCGACTTTGCCTCCGCATATGACAAGGTTAGCTGGACCTTTTTGGAAGTTGAATTACGCAAACAAGGAATAAATCCCTTGATATTACAACTGATATATCAACTGATGTATCACAATATGTCCTTCTCTATTGTTGTTAATGGTTGTCTATCCCAACGTCAACCTAGGACTATTGGCCTCCTGCAAGGATCACCTCTATCGCCTATTCTTTTCAATAGATTTGTCAACAGCCTTCTCGTATCTCTCAACTACTCCAGTCTAGCGAGGCTACCCAGTGCTCTGTTCTTTGCCGACGATGGAGTGGTAATGTCACCAACAGCTCGTGGTGTACAAAGTCATCTTAACACCTGTGACAAGTGGGCTAATAATCATGGCATGTCATTTAACATTGCCAAATGTGGCTACCTCTTTACTGGAAAAGGAAAGGAGACTTGGATCTTGGATGACCTCTATCTTAACAACTTACCTATTCCGCGAGTCACATCCTACAAGTATCTGGGTGTTTTATTCAATGAGACTGGAATTGACTTTACGGCTCAGGCACAGATGTTATCAACAAAGGTATTGAAGCATATTGGTGCTCTTACCTGGTATTCAGATACATGGACTCCCCGAATTCGATACAACATCTTTAAGTCAATTGTGTCACCCACGATGGAATATTCCTTACCACTCCTCCACGCTGCTTTCCTGCGTGACCGACAGTCTCAAAGTTGGAAGGTTATTGAGAATACATATTCGAAATGTATTACCTGGATTGCTGGCGGTCGTGCCAACAGACCTCATATCACATGCAACCTCCTAGGCCTTCTCCCTTGCCAACAACGTGCTCAATACCTCCTTGGTCGCTTCTATCTACACCTCCTTACCATGAATCAACAAAATCCATTCTCAGCAATTCTCCAACACTATCAGTGGTATCCTAAATCATCAAGGATCCAGAAGATTCCTCGACAGTCTTACCTTATCTACCACTTTCTCAATCCACCCTCCTGTTTTATACCCTTACTCTCACCAATTCCAAATTTGATTCCTCTACCACCGGGTGTTCGAGGAGAGTTAGACAAAAAACTCCGTGCAGAAAAGCATCAACAGATTCTCGAAATCGGACCAAACCCACCCAAGCTACTTACAATTACCACCCTGAGTTCGCGGATTCCTGATCTAGATTGCGACCGAGTACTTGATGCACCTGCCACCGATCAACAACGATTCTTTGCCTGGCGACGTGGAGTATTTGGTTGGGGCCGCAAGTGTCCCTGCGGTGAGCTGTTTACCCGAGGTCATGCCAAATGCATGCCTTTCACTGGAAATCTCTTGTCTGTACAGGAGAAAGTACTCTATACTCTGGATCAGCAGATCTTAGGCGATGATATCAAGTACACCATCATGGACTTTTTACTCAACCAAGGAATATGGGACCGGGCACACATCCTTCTCGATTTCTGGCAATCCTCGATGGCGAACATACTGAGACCTAATCCTGAACCTCCTCCCATAACCTGAGATTACTACCCGTTATTGATTCATTCTATACATCTTCGACGATTCTACTTATACTGTTTCCTTCATCAACAATCCTCCTCTTCAACCTACCTGGTACTTCACATTTCTCTTTCTTATACTGTCTCTTTCTTTTTTCCTATATTTTCTCTTACTTCCATACTTTCTACTATTGCTTTCTACTTCCTGATCTTATCTTACAACTCTACTCAGTCCTTATACTTCTTCAAGTTCTTTATCACTTTCATCACTTATTATTTTCTTCTGCTTTACTTGCAATATGCATTTCCTTTATCTTACTACATTTTCTTCCACTTTACTCACAATATGTATTTCCTTTATCATACTACATTTTCTTCTAAAAGTTCTCGTTCTTATTTGACTTGGCCATGTGGTGAGGCCTTATATCCCACATCTCAAGCATCCTGGTTGAGCTGTTTACAGATGGACTAGAGTACATCTTCAATTACTCCTTCAGCGCCTCTTTCAACTCTTAACTACTAGTACTTTTATACTGGTATATGGATTGCTACTCGCTTGCAGTTAGTACCCCTTTGGTACTACTGCCCCGCTTCTAGTATGGTATCTCCTATCTCTCCGTGGCTTATGTTATGCTTGTACTCTTGTTACTTGCTTCTTTGCTGTGGTTGTTGTAGTTGTACCTACCGGTGCTTTCGTGCTGGCTGTGTAGATTAGACCTGTTTTTCTGTGCCTACTCTCCTGTCTCTAATGTCAATCTACTTAACTCCTAACCCTAACCCAGCTTGTGCTTTTTGAGTAGTGTTGATATCAGGGAGTCATATACCTCAATATATGATATTGAACTCCCTATCAAGACTCTTAGAAGTATCCAATGATCCACCTCTTCCTCCCTTCCAGGTACTATAACTGGCATATACAGGTAGTCCAACTGATGCCAATAGTTGTCCATCATCATTTCTCTTAGCCCAATACCTATCATCTCCTTATATAATGAGCCACCTTGCCATTGCAAAAGGCCAGAGAGAACAGTGGGAAGACAACAAATTTTAACAGAATCAAAAGAACCAGGATAGGAGGCTGAGATAAGAATACTAAACCAGCTATCAATAACAGAATCTAAGGTTGATTTACTCTCCTCAGAAATCAAATCCTTAAGCACCTCCCACTGCAAGCTAAATTTCTTGTCCCATGTTTTCAGTGCCCATTCTTTCTCCTTAATTTTAGGGATGTTCTGAATAGTAGCAAGCAGCTTCAAGGTAGATTTCTCTAAACATGATAGTAGAGCTGGTTGTGATGAGAGAGGATTGACCTAAGAGAAGATCTAGATTAGCAATCAAATCAAGCTAGAAAAATTGAAAGTATATTACATCAAAATCAGACCATGTTGAAGTCCAAATAGTTTCCAGATCTCTGATATGTGCTTTGGCAGCAGACAACTGAATTTTGAAAGCCATATTCTCTTTTTCCAACTTTCTATGTTTCTCATCCTGTTCTTCCTTTTGAACCTTCAGAATTTCTACTTCTGTAATGAATTAGTACAAAATAATAAATAATTTAGTGTACTATATCTTACCATCATTCTGAAAGGCTGTCTTCTGATCCAATGTTGTTTCATACTTTCTCTTTCTTGTATGACCCTAAACTAAATATTAGTACATACTTTATTCAATAATATTATATTAATTGAAAATAGTAAAAGGAGATTAAATACATACTACAATAAGAGAGGTTGATTGAGACTGGAGATCAGAAGAAGAAGCAACTGATTCAGTGGTAGACTGAGTCTGAATACTAGCAGTATGTAAAGGTGTCTTTGATCCTTGAGCTCTCTCAATAGCAGCAAGCACCTCTGGGTTGGTAATAAATGCCTTAGACATTGTGAATTCTGAATAGAAAAAAAAAAATGAGAAAAGTAATTGTAGAGTGAGAGGAAATCTTGGTGGAAGATTAAGTGAGAACTGCAATGGTGTAGGAAGAAGAGAGATGTAGTATGTTTTTTTTTAAAAAAAAACAGATCCTCATATACTTTTATTAAATAGTAATTTACTGTTAATATATCTCGTATTTACTTACAATCCAATTGTTTTTTTCTTATTTTTTTCTCAAAAAGGAAATAAAATTAATATGTTGCAACATATATATCATAGTGTCAGATGCAAATATGACAGATCATATTTCTATCACACCACAACAGTTTTGTTATCTTGGCATCTTTCAGGGTCACCAGCCATGCCCACATATTCTTGCTTTCTGTTTTTATTTTCTTACATGTGTGACTTGTTGCTTAACTCCTCCTTCCTACAGTCTCTTTCAAATACCTCCTTCCTGATATCTCTCCCCATATACTTCTATCTTCTACTTCAGTTCTGATTCTTTCTAACTCTTTATTATGAGATCTATGAACATAGTTCAAGTCAACCATGTTATTAGTACCAAAGAGGAGGCTGAAATATGGCTCTTACCAAATGACTTTGAGGTTTTCAATTGGTGTGATGTCAGGAAATATCTTGGGAAAATCTTATTATTGGTTTTGTGTGTAAGAAATATTCTACCCTTTACATTGTATGAATTTATTTTACTAAATTATCTATAGATTCACAAACCAAGATACTTCTTCCTCCAAGAACAAATGTTATCCATCAACACCCAAAACACTTCAAGTGGATCATTTCTGACCAGGCTGAATCCTTTTCAGAATTCTGGGCAACAATTACCACAGCACCAAAGATAAAGGGAGAGAAGAAAATTGCAGGAAAGAGAATCTCTGGATACAGTTCAGAGGACTATGCAAAATTGGGCAATGCTATGAAGATGGGATGGTTGAAAGCAGAGAAAAGAGGGGAACTAGAGAAAAGAGGGGAACCAGAGAAAGAGAGGAAATCTGGCAGAAAAAGGAGGACAAGATCAAAAACCCTAGAAGTGGAGAACCAGGTAAGATAAAGTTAATAAAATAAATACTTATATCAGTTAAGCTAATTAAAGAAAACAGCAAGGGAAACAGAAAGCCAGAAAAACTGAGAAAAAGAGTACAGCTCCTAACTTGATGGAAGAGGAAGATATTATAATGGAAGATAGAATAGGAAAGGAGCAAGAGCAGGATGAAGAGAGGAGTAAGGAGAGTTATGAAGAGAAGAAAGAAGGGAGAGGAGAGAGTTCTGAAGAGTATGATAAGGAGGAAAGTGAGGAGAATAGTGAAGAGGAGGATAAGGATGAAAGTGATGAAGAGTATGAAGAGAAGGAGGAAGGAGAAAGTGATGAGAAAGATGAAGAAGAGGAGGAGGATGAAGTTGAAGAGGAGAGTGAGGAGGATAATAGAGAGGAAAGTGGTGATGAAGGTGAAGATGAAGAGGAGAAAGTTGAGGAGAGTGAGGAGGAGGATGGAGAGGAGTATGAAGAGGGAAATGAAGAGGAGGAAAAAGAGGGAGATGAAGAGAAGATAGAAGAAAAGAGTAAAGAGGGAGGAAATCAGGAGTTTCAGAAAGAAGTGGAATCTGAAGTAGAAGAAAGGGAAGATAAAGATGGGGAAAAATCAGAAAGCCCTTTGTCTTCCAAGAAAGGAGACTCAGGAAAATTAGTGGATGATCTGGTATTAGATACTACCTTATCACAATCTATCTTTCTAAAGGTAAGTGAAAAGCTTCTACTACATTTCATAAATTTGTGCTATAAATCAAATACTAATATTATGAATAGCTAGTAAGAGGTGAACTAGAGCATCCACTACAGACAGGAAGGAAGTGGAAAGAACCTACAACTTGGCCTGAGAATATTCCAGCTGGATCATCAGTTGATGCTGAGGTACAAGAATTGAAAGAGATAGAAAATACACAAAGTAAGTTTAATGTTACTTAAGAAATAAAGAAGGTTTAACTAATTTAAATTAGAAATGCTTTCAGCATATAAGTTTCATCTACAGCTCAAGGTGTTTCTTAAGGAATCACACCAAATACTCCTTTCAGAAAGTGAGTATCAACAACTAAGAGAAGAGATGAAACAGGTAGTATATGACAACAAGGTACTAGCTGAAGAGATGGCAAGTTTGGAGGTGAATTGGAGGAAGCAAGAAGAGGGATTGGACAATAAAAAAAAGAAGCTAGAAGATTTAGAGAATGATTTGAAAGAAAGGGAGAAAGAGAAGGGCAGGTTGGAAACTGAGTTGGAAAGAATGGTACATAAGGAGGGACAACTTGAGCAGTTGATAGAAAAGGCTAGCAGGTTGGCAGTAACTATACCACATGTAGATATTAGATGATGAGAATGTATCTAGCAGAGAAGATAAAAAGCAGAAAAGAGTTACATTTATAAGTGTAAATTGAGTGAATTGTGGAAATGATAAGTAAAGAAGAAGAAAAGGGAAAGTTCAAGATAGGTAGATAAAAATAGGAATATTATTATACCTTCAATTGGGGCATCAGTTTCACACAGGTTAGACGGGTCAGTTTTTGCAGAAACTGATAATTGTACTAGCAGGAGTGTAAAAATATGTGGAATTTCACATTTTTCAAAGTTGGTTAATTGAGCATAGACTATTACAAGATGTTACTAGACTACTCTTGATCTTAGATTTAAAATTGAGTATTCTATATCTCAATAACTCAGGCATAGTCTAAAATTAGACGGGAAAGATTTTTAGTAAATGCAGAGTATTCAAGAGGATAGAAATTTATACCCTTCTTAAAGTGAACTGTAGCTGTCAAAATAGGTTAGTGGAATAGAAATATTATTATAAATTCAATTGTGGCATCTGTACTATGGAAGTTGGACAATAGTCAATCTTTTTCCAAAGACAAATAATTATACTAGTATGAATATAAAAATGTGCGCAACTTCGCATTGTTCAACCTTTCCTAATTTAGCTTAGACTCTTACTAGATGTTACTAGACTAGTTTTGATCTTATATTTAAAATTTTAGGTTCTAGATCTTAATACTGCAGGAGTAGTACTCAATTTTACAGGAAAATCTAATAGTAAACATAAAGAAGTCAAGAATATACAAATTTTTTTGCAGTTCAAATTGAACCTTAGCTCATGGGAGAGGTTAGTAGAAGGAGACTATTATTATATATTCAATTGTGGCATTGGTATTGCGCAGGTTAGATGGAGAACAACTTTTACAGAACACAAATAATTGTACTAGCTTAAGTATAAAAATGTGCACAACTTCGCATTTTTCAACCTTTCCTAATTGAGCTTAGACTCTTACTAGATGTTACTAGACTAGTTTTGATCATATATTTAAAATTTTAGGTTCTAGATCTTAATACTACAGGAGTAGTACTAAATTTTACAGGATAAACTACTAGTAAATGTAAAGAAGTCAAGAATATAGAAATGTTTTTGCAGTTCAAATGGAATCTTAGCTAAGAGAGGAGATTACTAGAAGGAGACTATTAGTATATATTCAATTGAGGCGTCACTATGGTGCAGGAAAGATGGAGATCAACTATTACAGAAAAAAAGAATAGCACTAATTTAGGAAAGAAAATGTGCGCAACTTCGTATTTTTCAACCTTTCCTAATTGAGTTTAGACTCTTACCACATGTTACTAGACTAGATATGATCTTATATTTAAAATTTTAGGTTCTAAATGTTAATACAGCAGGAGTAGTACTTAATTTTACAGGAAAAACTACTCGTAAATGTAAAGAAGTCAAGAATATAGAAATTTTTATGTACTTCAAATTGAACCTTAGCTTATGTGAGAGGATAGTAGAAGTGTACTATGATTATATATTCAATTGTACCATCGGTATTATGAAGGTTGGAAGGAGATCAACTTTTGCAGAAAACAAAGAATTAGACTATCTTAAGTATAAAAATGTGCGCAACTTCGCATTTTTCAACCTTTCCTAATTGAGCTTAGACTCTTGCCAGATGTTACTAGACTAGATTTGATCGTATATTTAAAATCTTAGGTTCTAGATGTTAATACCACACGAGTAGTACACAATTTTACAGGAAAAACTACAAGTAAAAGTAAAAAAGTCAAGAATATAGAAATTTTTATGCAGTTCAAATTGAACCTTAGCTTATGTGAGAGGTTAGTAGAAGTGTACTGTGATTATATATTCAATTATGCCATCCGTATTATGAAGGTTAGAAGGAGATCAACTTTTGCAGAAAACAAGGAATTAGACTATCATAAGTATAAAAAGTGCGCAACTTCGCATTTTTCAACCTTTCCAATTGAGCTTAGACTCTTACCACATGCTACTAGAGTAGATTTGATCGTATATTTAAAATCTTGGGTTCTAGATGTTAATACTCCACGAGTAGTACACAATTTTACAGGAAAAACTACAAGTAAAAGTAAAAAAGTCAAGAATATAGAAATTTTTATGCAGTTCAAATTGAACCTTAGCTTATGTGAGAGGTTAGTAGAAGTGTACTATGATTATATATTCAATTATGCCATCAGTATTATGAAGGTTAGAAGGAGATCAACTTTTGCAGAAAACAAAGAATTAGACTATCATAAGTATAAAAATATGCGCAACTTCGCATTTTTCAACCTTTCCTAATTGAGCTTAGACTCTTACCACATGTTACTAGACTAGTCTTGAACTTATATTTAAAGTTTTAGGTTCTAGATCTTAATACTACAGAAGTAGCACTCAATTTTACAGGAAAAACTACAAGTAAATGCAAAGAATTCAAGAATATAGAAATTTTTACTAACTTAAAATTGAACCTTAGCTATCAAAAGAGGTTACTACATGCATACTATCATTCTATATTCAATTGTGATATCTGTATTATGCAGGTTAGATAAAGCTCAACTTTTACAAAAAACAAATAATAGTACTACCTTAAGTTCAAAAATGTGTGCAACTTCGCATTTTTCAACCTTTCCTACTTGAGCTTAGACTCTTACCAGATGTTACCACGCTAGTCTAGATCTTTTATTTAAAGTTTTAGGTTCTAGATCTTAATACTACAAAAGTAGTACTTAATTTTACAGGAAAAACTACTAGTAAACGTAAAGAAGTCTAGAATATAGAAATTTTTATGCAGTTGAAATTGAATCATAGCTTACAAAAGAGGTTACTAGAAGGTGATTATTATTATATATTCAATTGTGTCATGTGTTTTATGCACGTTAGATTGCGACCAACTTGGACAGAAAACAAAGAATAGTATTCCCTTAAGTACAAAAATGTGCACAACTTCAAACTTTTAAATCTTTCCTAATTGAGCTTAGACTCCTACCAGATGTTACTAGACTAGTCTTGATCTTATATTTAAAACTTTAGGTTCTAGATGTTAATACAGCAGGAGTAGTACTCAATTTTACAGGAAATACTACTACTAACTGTCAAGGATTTTAGAACATAAATGGTTTTACCCCCTACAAATTAAATCTATGCTAACAAAAGAGGTTACTAGAAGGGTATTATTATTATATATTCAATCATGGCATCTGTATTATACAGGTTTGATGGAGATCAACATTTACAGAAAACAAATAATACCACTACCTTAAGTAAAAAAATGTGCAACTTCGCATTTTTCAACCTTTCCCAATTAAGCTTAGACTCTTGCGAGATGTTACTAGATCAGTCTTGATCTTATAGTCCAAAATTTAGGTTCTAGATCTTAATACTACTCGAGCTGTACCTAGATTTACAGGATAGACTACTAGTAAATATAAAGAATTCAAGAATATACTAAGTTTTATGCTGTTCAAATTGAATCTTAGCTCATGAAAGAGGTTACTTGAAGGGCACTATTATTACATATTCAATTTTGGCATCTGTATTATGGAGGTTAGACTAAGATCAACTTTTACAGAAAACAAATAATGATACTACCTTAAGTCCAAAAATGTGCACAACTTCGCATTTTTCAACCTTTCCTATTGAGTCTAGACTGTTGCCCAATATTAGTATACTACAATTGATCTTATATTTAAAATTTTAGGTTCTAAATCTCAATGCTGCACAAGTAGTACAAGATTATATAGGGAAGATTGCTAGTAAATGGAGAGAATTCAAGAAGATAGAAATTTTTACCCTTCTTAAAGTGAACGTTAACTAGCAAAAGAGGTTGAGAGAATAGTAATATTATTATACATTCAATTGTGAGATCTGTACTATGGAGGTTAGATTGTGGTCAGTTTTTACAGAAACAAATAATTGTACTAGCTTAAGTATAAAAATGTACACAACTTCGCATTTTTTAACTTTTCCTAATTGAGCTTAGACTCTTACCAGATTTTACTAGATTAGTCTTGATCTTATATTCAAATGGTAGGTTCTGAATCTTAATACTAGTAGCATAGTACGCAATTTTAGAGGAAAAACTTCTAGTAAATGTAAAGAAGTCAAGAATATAGAAATTTTTATGCCATTCAAATTGAACCTTAGCTTATGAGAGAGGTTTGTGGAAGGGGACTACAATTATAAATTCAATTATGGCATCAGTATTATAAAGGTTAGAGGGAGATTATCTTTTACAGAAAACAAAGAAAAGCATTTTCTTAAGTACAAAAATGTGTGCAACTTCGCATTTTTCAACCTTTTCTAATTGAGCTTAGACTTTTACCAGATGTTACTAGTCTAGTCTTGATCTTATATTTGAAATTTTAGGTTCTAGATCTTGGTATTGCAGGAGTGGTACTTAATTTTACAGGCAAAACTACTAGTAAATGTAGAGAAGTCATGAATATAGAAGTTTTTATATAGTTCAAATTGAACCTTAGCTTATGAAAGAGGTTACTAGAAGGGGATTATTATTATGTATTAAATTGTGGCATCTGTATTATGCACGTTAGACTGAAATCAACTTTCCCAGAAAACAAATAATAGTACTACCTTACGTTCAAAAATGTGCGCAACTTCGCATTTTTGAACCTTTCCTAATTGAGCTTAGACTTTTACCAGATGTTACTAGTCTAGTCTTGATCTTATATTTGAAATTTTAGGTTCTAGATCTTCATATTGCAGGAGTGGTACTCAATTTTACATGCAAAACTAGTAAATATATAGAGAAGTCATGAATATAGAAGTTTTTATATAGTTCAAATTGAACCTTAGCTTATGAAAGAGGTTACTAGAAGGGGACTATTATTCTGTATTCAATTGTGGCATCTGTATTATGCACGTTAGACTGAAATCAAAATTTACCGAAAACAAAAATAGTACTACATTATGTTCAAAAATGTGCGCAACTTCGCATTTTTCAACCTTTCCTAATTGAGCTTAGACTTTTACCAGATGTTACTAGTCTAGTCTTGATCTTATATTTGGAATTTTAGGTTCTAGATCTTCATATTGCAGCAGTGGTACTCAATTTTACATGCAAAACTACTACTAAAAGTAGAGAAGTCATGAATATGGAACTTTTTATATAGTTCAAATTGAACCTTAGCTTATGAAAGAGGTTACTAGAAGGGGACTATAAGTATATATTCAATTGTGGCATCTGTATTATGCAGGTTAGAATGAAATCAACTTTTACAGAAAACAAATAATAGTACTACCATAAGTACAAAAATGTGCGCAACTTCGCGGTTTTCAACCTTTCTAATTGAGCTTAGACTTTTACCAGATGTTACTAGTCTAGTCTTGATCTTATATTTGAAATATTAGGTTCTAGATCTTCATATTGCAGGAGTGGTACTCAATTTTACAGGTAAAACTACTAGTAAATGTAGAGAAGTCATGAATATAGAAGTTTTTATATAGTTCAAATTGAACCTTACCTTATGAAAGAGGGTACTAGAAGGAGACTATTATTATGTATTCAATTGTGGCATCTGTATTATGCACGTTAGACTGAAATCAACATTTACCGAAAACAAATAATAGTACTCCCTTATGTTCAAAAATGTGCGCAACTTCGCATTTTTCAACCTTTCCTAATTGAGCTTAGACTCTTACCAGTGATACTTCACTAGTATTATCATATATTGAAATTTTAGGTTCTAGATGTTATACTGCAGGAGTAGTACTCAATTTTACAGGAAAACTAATAGTAAACATAAGAAGTCAAGAATATACAAATTTTTTTGCAGTTCAAATTGAACCTTAGCTCGTGGGAGAGGTTAGTAGATGGAGACTATTTTTATATATTCAATTTGGCATTGTATTGCACAGAACAAATCTTTTACAGAAAACAAATAATTGTACTGCTTAAGTATAAAAATGTGCACAACTTCGCATTTTTCAACCTTTCCTAATTGAGCTTAGACTTTTACCAGATGTTACTAGTCTAGTCTGGATCTTATATTTAAAGCTTTAGGTTCTAGATCTTCATACCACAGGAGTTACACATTTTTAACAGAAAAATACTTATTAAAACGTAGTGAAGTCTTGAATATAGAAGTTTTTACACAGTTCAAAACGAACCTTAGCTTATGACAGAGGTTACTAGAAGGGGACTATTATTATATATTCAATTATGGCATTTGTATTACGCTGGTAAGACTGAGATCAACTTTTACAGAAATCAAATAATAGTAATACCTTAAGTACAAAAATGTGCATAACTTCGCATTTTTCAACCTTTCCTAATTGAGCTTGGACTCTTACCAGATGATAATACACGAGTCTTAATATGCTATTTGAAACTTTAGGTTTAGATCTTAATACTATAAGAGTAGTACTTAATTTTACTAGGCAAAAACTACTAGTAAATGTAGTGAAGTCATAAATATAGAAGTTTTTATGTACTTCAAATTGAACCTTAGCTTATGAAAGAGGTTAGTGGAAGTGGACTATATTATATTTCAATTGTGGCATCTGTATTATGCAGGTTAGAATGAAATCAACTTTTACAGAAAACAAATGTAGTACTACCATAAGTACAAAAATTTGCGCAACTTCGCATTTTTCAACCTTTCCTAATTGAGCTTAGACTTTTACCAGATGTTACTAGTCTAGTCTTGATCTTATATTTGAAATTTTAGGTTCTAGATCTTCATATTGCAGGAGTGTACTCAATTTTACAGGAAAAACTACTACTAGTAAATGTAGAGAAGTCATGAATATAGAAGTTTTCATATAGTTCAAATTGAACCTTAGCTTATGAAAGAGGTTACTAGAAGGGGACTATTATTATGTATTCAATCGTGGCATATGTATTATGCACGTTAGACTGAATCAACATTTACTGAAATAAATAATAGTACTACCTTATGTTCAAAAATGTGCGCAACCCGCATTTTTCAACCTTTCCTAATGAGCTTAGACTTTTACCAGATGTTACTAGTTTAGTCTTGATCTTTATTTGAAATTTAGGTTCTAGATCTTCATATTGCAGGAGTGGTACTCAATTTTACATGCAAAACTACTAGTAAATGTAGAGAAGTCATGAATATGAAGGTTTTATATAGTTCAAATTGAACCTTAGCTTATGAAAGAGGTTACTAGAAGGGGAGTATAAGTATATATTCAATTGTGGCATCTGTATTATGCAGATTAGAATGAAATCAACTTTCCAGAAACAAATAATATTACCACCTTAGTACAAAAAAGTGTGAAACTTCGCTTTTTTCAACCTTTCCTAATTGAGCTTAAACTTTTACCAGATGTTAGTAGTCTAGTCTTGATCTTATATTTGAATTTTAGGTTCTAGATCTTCATATTGCAGCAGTGGTACTCAATTTTACATGCAAAACTACTAGTAAATGTAGAGAAGTCATGAATATGGAAGTTTTTATATAGTTCAAATTGAATCTTAGCTTATGAAGCGGTTACTAAGAAGGGGAATTGTAAGAGAGTAAGAATATATTCAATTGTGGTATCTGTATTATGCAGGTTTAGAATGAAAACATCACTTTAATCTTCAGAAAACAAATAATATTACCACCTTAAGTACAAAAATGTGCACAACTTCGCTTTTTTCAACTTTCCTAATTGAGCTTAGACTTTTACCAGATGTTACTGGACTAGTCTTGATCTTATATTTAAACCTTTAGGTTCTAGATCTGAATACTGCAGGAGTAGTGCTTAATTTTACAGCAATACAACTAAAAGTAGTAAACAGAAACGGAAGAACAAGCATGTAGAAACTTTTAGAATAGCACACTTTAAATTTTAACCTTTAGCTAAGCTAGATTACAGAGGTTACTAGAAGGAGACTATTATTATTATTTAATTGTGTCTTCTGTATTATGCAGGTTAGACTGAGATCAACTTTTACAAAAAACAATATTAATACTACCATAAGTACAAAAGTTTGTGCAACCTCGCATTTTTCAATTTTTCAATCTTTCCTAATTGAGCTTAGACTCTACCAGATGTTACTAGACTAGTCTTGATCTTACATTTAACATTTCATGTTTCAGATCGTAATTCTGCTGGAGAAGTACTCAATTTTCCAGGAAACAGTAATAGTAAATGTAGAGAGGTTATGAATATAAAAGTTTTTACAAACTTCAAATTCAACCTTAGCTTATGCAAGAGGTTACTAGAAGGAGACTCTTATTACATATTCAATTGTGGCATCTGTATTATGCAGGTTAGACTGAAATCAACTTTGACAGAAACAAAAATTACTACCTTAAGTACAAAAATGTGCGCAACTTCGCATTTTTCAACCTTTCCTAATTGAGCTTAGACTCTTACCCAATATTACTGGACTAGTCTTGATCTTATATTTAAAATTCTAGGTTCTAGACCTTCAAACTGCAGGAGTAGTACTCTATTCTACATGAAAAACTACTAGTTAATCTAGAGAAATCACAAATATAGAACTTTTTACACTCCTCAAATTGAACCTTAGCTCATGAAATAGGTTACTAGAATGGGACTATTATTATATATTCAATTGTGGCATCTTTATTATCCACGTGAGACTGAGATCAACTTTTATACAAGACATATAATAGTTTAACCTTAAGTACAAAAATGCGTGCAACTTTGTATTTTTTAACCTTTCCTAATTGAGCTTAAACAGTTACTAGATGTTACGAGACTAGTCTTGATCTCATATTTAATATTGCAGCTTCTGATTAGGAATACAGGAGCTCTAATCCTTGTTTTTACCTTAAGATTACTTGTACCTAAACAGAATTTACCAACTGAATAATTTTTACCCCCTTTAAATTGAACCGCAGGTATCACCAGAGGTTGTTAGAATAAGACTATTATTATATATTCACTTCTTGCATCTGTGAAATATAGGATTTAAAAAACCGGTGTTTTGTTGAAATGAACTTATATCCTATCTTATGTACAAACTTCTTGCAATGTCACATTTTTCAAAATTTCTTATTGTGCATGGATTGTGGCCAGATGATCCTAGACTGGTGGTGATCTCTAATTTAAAGTTGCAGCTTCTGAATAGTAATACTTGAGTACTTGGTCTAGATTTTACAGGTAAAATTAATAGCAAAAAGAGAATTTACCATGATGGAAAGAATTACACTTTTCAAATCAAATACCAGGTATCAAGAGATGTTACTAGAGTAGCACTATTATTGTGTATTCAGTTGTAGTATCTTTCTTTTATTCCCTCTACAATGCTGCAGTTTTACAGAAATGATCTTATTCAATATACTAAGTTCAGTAAGATAGGAATTTTTACCCCCTTGAAATTGATTCTCACCTATCATCATAGGTTTAAAAGAGCTGGACTGTCATCATATATTCAATTGATACATCTATATTGTGTAGGCTAAACAGAACTTACCTTTTGGTGAAATCAACTTTTATATTTAGTTAAGTACAAAATATCCTTAATATTACACTTTTCAATCTATATCATGCTCAAAACATGCTTCATTTGCCAAGTTAAAAAATCATATACTTAATTACCGGCTAATACCTAAGCTTCGAGTCAAACTTCTTTTCTTCTTTACTTTCTTATGGCCTCCTACTTTTGTTACTAAGCTAGTCCTTAACCTTTTTCTACACAAATCTACTACAAACCTTAAAAACAAGCATAGTAGCTAAAACAACCATGATTCTCCACTTTGAAAAAGATTTACTTATCAATTCCCTCTACTACATCACCATATGCATATTTTACTATTACTTACATTTTTCAAATCTCTAACCTTTTTTCCTTATACGTTATTACTATTGACCACATTTTCAACATTACTTACATTTCTGTCCATATACATATTTTTACTATTTTATACATTTTCATTACTACACATATTTTTCCTATCCTATACATTGCTACCATCATATAAAACTTACTTATTATAACTAATTTTACTCTCTAACCTATTTTCATTATCATATATATTTTTCTCAACACACTCTTTTTTACTATCATATAATAATTCCTAGTCTTTTTCAATATTGTATTTTGTAAAACTGGAATGGCTAATTTTTAAGTATGGAGTACTGTAAGAAATTGGCAAGTAAAAAATGTAAAAAAAAAAGTGTGGTGGCTGTTCTCATGCTGAGATGTACACTTAATTGTAACATTTGCTAGGAAATATTTTTTTTTTCACTGTAAAAAGTATGAGATGTACAATACATTTTAGCCACAACAACAAGGAGGTGGCACAATTTTCAATCCACAACAACTTTTTCAATTTTCAATTAATTATAATGGGATAAAGTTATTTCAATTATTTGAATCAAGCTGATCTTAATTATATAAAAAAAAATTCTAAAGCTAAAAATTAATATTTCTTGATTTCATTTTGGTGTGGTGTTGCTACAACATCTCGTGTTACCATTGGGAATTTCTGACCCTGAATTTGTTCATAGAGTAAGCGACAAGGAAGAAATTTTCTCCGCGCATATGCGGATGTTATATTTCCCCTTTCGGTTACCCGTCCGGTTCCGACTTATCTCTGCGGGTCAGCATGACTGCGTCATGCACCTCGCTTAGCATACGAGGTCGCCGACAGTCATCCGACAAAAATAGGAATTTTTTCGTCACCGACCGCACCACTCCTGTCGTCAGCACAACCACTTCGCGCTACGACTCCCCATACAACCGACTCTTCGGTCGCTCGGGGATTCCTTAACTCCGGGATAATTAGTATATATCCCCCGCCCCCCGAGCGCACTGAAGAGTCTCACCATACGAGACGAAACCGGCTATCGAACACACGTTTTACGCCAAGTTCACGGTCTGCGCCCTTTCTTCTTACCAAACAGACTTCTTCTCCTCCTTCACCCTCTTCCGAGATCAACATAGATCTCACGCTCATACTACGCCCACGCTGAGCATAGTGAGCACCCTAACCCTAACCCTAACACGGGACCTGGCCATCTTACTAAAAGACTTAAAGTACCCTCTACTGAAAGATACTGGATCTGCACCGGCGATGTTGCTGCCATGTACCCCAATATCCCCAAAAAAGGCCACACTCCTTTTTTGGGTCATACGGTAGATCCTGACGGCACGTTTTTCGACCTCCTCCGCAGCCTTGTTATGATGTTAGCACATTGGTCGGATAACTGCCTGGTATTCCGCTACAAGAGAGGACTTTTTCACCAGAAGAAAGGACTCGCTATGGGCATTCCATCGGCACCAGACGTTGCCAACCTGCATGAGTCACTATGAGTCACTTTGAGAATGACTTCGCGGGTAGCTTCCCGCTTTATAAGAGGTACATCGATGATGTGTTTTGTCTTGGTTAACGCCCCCACTAAGGCGGACGCTTAAAACAGCTGGCCGTCGTTAGCCGACGGCCTCTCTCCCTCACCTGGTCAGTGGAAGAGAAACTAACCACTTTCTCGACCTCAAAATTGAGGCGGCTCAAGGATATTACAGGTTCCGGCCGTATCGCAAGCCACTGAACAGCTATGAAAGGTTGCCATTTCCTCCTACCACCCTATTACGGTTAAAAGGGCCGCTTTTTGCGGGGAGATAAGCCGGATCGCCCGACTCTGCAGTACACGGAATGTGTACGATGAGGAGATTAGATATGTAAGAGACATCTATCTCAACGAGAGGCTCTGAGACGCCTATTATTTACGTGGATCAAATGCGAAGCTAAGAACAGATGCGTACAAGGTACGAAGACGCCCCTGAGGAATCAGGAGGAGACGCTTTCTGGCTTAAGTCCACTTATAATGACGTATGGCAACACATAGACCTCCGCAACGTATTTTCAGCAATGGACAACCGGTTTAGATAGGGAAGATACCCCAATCGAACAGGTACGCTCCATACGTTTTATCACTCACTCCGTAGACATAAAAACCTTGGAGAAATAACAATAAAAATTCAACGCTGACATTTACAACGCTATTACGCTCCAGGATTTCTACGAACGTGGACTTGTGGAAGTTGCGGATGACTCGGACAACTCTGATGAAGAGGGCCGCTTAGATGACTATGATGTCATGGACTGGGCATAGGCCACCGGTTTGAACAAAGAGAAAGGGGAGGGCCACGGAGTGTTACCCATACCCCTCCCCTAACCCTAACCCACTAGCACTAACTCTGACCCGAACCAGTCGGTCGGTTGCTGGTAATTACTCTGGGCACGATGATACCTCAGCGACGGAGTAGAGGGAAAAGCGCGCTATGGGCCGACTCCCTTGATAATCCCGTGAGGGGTTGAGCGCTGACGGGGATCACGGTCAGATCGATTGATAGGTTCGCCTCACTGTGTGTTTGAGCTACCTGGCGTTTTACGGGGTAAAACATCTCGGACAAGGGAGGGTGACCGACAGGTCACCACCTGTCGTCCAACATGCCCTCGTCTCGGAAAAGACGAATCATGTTTTTGATCTCTCACCTGGCACTTTTGCCACGGGACAGATTTCCAAGTTTGAGCCGGTCGCTCCGGCTCAAATCGCAGTTGGCTGTTAGGAAAACAGGTGGAGGTTTTTTTCGCGCGTTACGCGAAAAACTTTTCCCTGTCCTTGCATCTCCGGAAGTCCCGTTCGCCCGCAGGATGTTTTCTCCCGTGCGAATAGCTAACGAACGATAAGACCTATCGTGCGTCGGCGACCTCGCTTGCAGTGAAAAAACTCCCTTCACATAGACTTTTTCTCAGGATTGAGAAAAATTTCAAACAAGTCTGGCTTCACCCGAAATATGGGTAAGCTTAACGGTGGATTGCCTCCCGGAGGTGACCGCGGGAAAAGAACTCCTATTGGTGACCCCTGGTGCGAAGTCCACTTGAGGTGCGTGGGGAGCTACGCGGCCGCCCCACAGCCCTCTTGCGGCTCGGTCGGGGTGTTGGGATGGGACTGTACGTTTCGCGTAAACCCCTAGGGGGTCCACCAAAAACTGTCCACGGTGGAAGAAAGGTGAGTGCCCCTCCCTTTCTCGGCGCGCTGATGAGTCTCCATCAAGGTAGACGAAACACCACCCTTGATATAAAGCGATACCGCCTCCCGCAGGAGCCAGCTCGCTATTCACCAGTGTCCGCGCTTCCCCTACCTTATTTACACACAAAAAAGATTTTTGCTCATTAGCATACCCGTGCTCTTCCGATTTACTGCTAAGTAAATATATCCTCGACGGGACCTCGGCCCCGTCTTCGGTAATAGTAGACCTGTAGCCGAGTTCTCAAGTCGAACTTTGTTGGCTCAATAGTTCTTTTCGTTATCAAGAGGATCAGTCTTGATACGAGACTGCATCTGCAGACATGCCGGAGTCGATGACTTCTAGTTATGATACTCAACAACTAACCGATAGAATTCATTCCGATGACTCTCTTCTCGTAGAGGAGAGGCCATTCTAATGAATAGTCTCATAATTCTTCGGTCAGCAACTCCTGATTGTTCTATGTAGAGGGGGTGGACCTTCGTGTTGTGTTGGTTATAAACCCCGCAACTGCGGTACACCGCTTATCATAGTTACAACACTCTCTCAAAGCTCGTTGGCTTCTTTAGTAGCATTTCCAGGAGCTCTAGACTCTTTCTAACCATCGAAGGGTGGATGTGAGTGCATTGGCTCGTTATCCCGAACCTCCTAACATTCATCTCATAACCTTGTGCGTAAATGTCCTGTTACTTACGGCCCATACCAAAGATGTCATATCTTTGAAGCCTAGTAACTCCCTGAGTAGTTGACGGATTGACTTCGTTCGTTCCACTTCCCAGGTCTAGCCATTTTTTTTTTTTTTTTTTTTTTTTTTTTTTTTTATCATATATTCATTGTTTGTTTAAGGTACAAAACGTGCATGCAGCGCTAGCTATGGCAGAAACAAAACCCAAAATCAAATCAACAAACAAACGAAAAACCAAAACCAGATCCTCCTATGGCGTCCAATAACCGACGCATTGCCTACACAGGACTTATAAAGGAAAAACTACTACTACCTAGCATCGTAGCGGAAACAAATCAAAAACTCATAATAAAAACAAGTAAATGAAATCAAACAGGAGACCTTCCACCACTTAGACCACTTGGCGACCCAGCCAACGACAACCGAGGCGAGGCAGGAAGGGAAGGGGAGGGGGAGAGAGAGGGCAGGCGGGGGGCATAGTGTGCATACATGTCAGGGGGGAAACCAGTCTTGGTAGCAGTGAGATAACGTCCGAGAGGCCCAAAAGCATCGGAATCGAGGTCCACAGAGAAGAGTCAGGTCCAATATCCGTGATCCCCTGGAGGTGGCGACCGCGGGCTGCAGACTTGGCAGGGCAGAAAAGGAGGGCATGCTCGAACGTCTCGTCCCCCTTCTCACATCAAGGCAGGGCAGAGGCGAGAGGAGGGCGGCGTCGTGCGCAACGTGGGCAGGGAGGGGGTCGGCGTCGTGCCAAGAGGTGGGCGGCTAGGTAGCTCTTGCCAGCACGCATCTGGTGGAGCGGCCCGAGAGGAAACGCCCCAGGCCCATGAAGGGGTGCGGGCGCGGGTGGGGCCAAAGAGGTAGTAGGGGGCGGGGGGCGGCGACAGGAGCCGCCACGAGGTGAGGAGTTCCTCACGGCACCGGGCCTTGACAGAAGCGTAGAGGGCAGGAGCCCCCAGCGGGGCTACCTGCAGCGGAGGCAGGAGGAGAGGGTTCGCCGGAGGAAGGGGGTCGTGGCGGCCGCCGATGATGGAGTGAATGCGGTGGGCCGACCGCATCGACCGGGAGATGACGCCGATTGGTGTGGGAGGGTGGCTTGGTGAACCATCTGAGGGGGGCGGTTAGTTGGTTTGGGCCCGTCCATGAGTGCCAGCCCCTGACAGACCCAGGGAGGCGGAGGGAGTCGGGAGCCCTAAAGGGGGACGTAGTCGGGACCGAGTGGTCCAAGCGGGCAGTTACCGGTTGATTTCGGGCGGGAGGCAGACCAGGCGGACTGCCGCCAGGCGCTGAAGGTGTTTGATAAGAAGGTCAATGGGTGGGAGCGATGCTTCACAAGGAAGAATGGCCGTATTGGTGGAGGCAAAGCAGTTCGTAACCCATCTCTGTACCCGGTGCCAGAATGCCCTCATCTTGTCGAGCATCCTGGAGTTGGGGGAGAGAAGGTCGCTGCCGTAAAGAAGGATGGGGCGGACCAAGGACGAGGCGAGACGGTGACACAGGTGTGGTGCGAGACCCTTGCCTGCCGGGACAGGCGGTCTATTGTAGCGAGGGCAGCTTCACAGCCAGGGCGAGTCGCCTGGTGAAATGAGGGGTGGTGGCGCGGTCCAACGAAGGTGTCGCGGGTTCCAGCCAGTAGCCCACCCCCCGTAGTACTTGGGCCGGTTTGTAGGGGACTGAGTCCACTGAGACGGGGAGGAGGCACGGGGCCCTCTCTGTTGGGGCGTCCTCCAGTGCATCAGTTCTGTTTTGGGAAGGGAGAAAGCAACGCCTATGCGCCTTCCCTTCGATGTGAGAGAGGAAGCGACTGCCTGCAGCTTCTGGACGTTACGTCTGTAGGAGGGCGAGGAGACAGTTATAGCGAAGTCGTCAACATAGGAGAGGATTAAGCCGTTGGGAGACTGGAAAGTGGAGGGAGGAAACGTAGATCAGGAAAAGAAGGGGGGAGACAGGTGAACCCTGGGGGGTGCCGACCTGGACCGGCGAGAGGACCCTAGGGGAACCCTGGTATAGGAGGCGGCAGTGTCTGCCGTGCAGGAAGGATCGGACCCATGAGACGAGGTAGGGCTGAACGCCCCTTTCCCGAAGTTTGCCGCACATGGCAGCGGAGTCGACGTTGTCAAAACCTCCTTTGATGTCAAGGAAGAGCGTGGAGGAGCAGAGGCCCATGCAGTGCGAAAGACGGACTTCATGTGAGAGGGTGGCAAGGGCGTCAAAGGTACCCATACCCGATAGTGAACCACATTGGTTGGGGTGGACGAGGCCAAGGGCCCGAGCAACTGCGGCTAGCCTTACAGCTACCACACGCTCCAGGATCTTGGATAGGGTTTGGAGGAGGACGATAATACGAAAGGAGGCCGGGGTGTCATAGGAGGCCTTGCCAGGCTTGTCGAGGGACAATACCATCGGCCTGTTTGAGGGAGGACGGTTGAAAACCATAGAGCAGGAGGGGGCCCAGGAGGGACGTGAGGATCTTTGGGTTGGTGCCGTGGACCTCTCTTCCAGACTGAGTACGGGATGTGGCGGGGGCCGGGGGCGGACGAACTTGAGCTGGATGCCAGGGCTTGGGATACCTCCTCTTTCGTGAGGACGTCGAGGGGAGGTGTCCGGAACGGCCGTAGGATAGTTGGGGGGGAGGATGACTCCCTCGAAAAGTGAGGGAAAAAAGTAAAAAGTGGGGTCAGAGAGCGGTGTTGACAAGCGATC
>VBSK01000128.1:0-54490 GCA_006112555.1 Tuber indicum
AACTCAGAATGGGGACTATCAGCAGCAGCAATGAGGCAACTATACTACACTTCTATCACCCCAATTGCTGACTATGGAGCAGAGAACTCTGGTGGAAGGGACAGATAGGACTTGCTAATAAGTTGAGAGAAGTTACAAGCAGAAGCTAATAGGAGAATACTAGGAGCTTTCAGAACTTCACAACAGTGCTCTGGAGATTGAGGCTTCTACACTTCCTGTTCCCTTAAGACTTGACAGACTTTGTAAGAGATGCTTACAGGGTGTTACAGATGCTACCAGATCATCCAGTCAGACAAAGAACACCTAACTCATATCCATCAACATTACAACAAAGCTATCCTCCAAGCTCCTCTACCTCCTACTCCTCAGATTCAGACTGTACCACAACTCCAGTATTCAGATTCAGAGATCAAATTACCTTTACTCCCAACATGAACTATATGGTAATGTGAATCCAGATTGGAGGATTTCCCATTCCCAGCAAGCTAAGTTTCCCACCCAACTGATTAGAGTTTTGAACACTTTAAGTAACTACCTACCAGCAGGCAAGAAACTTGAGCAATGCCATCCTATCTTGCAACCACCATGGCACACCACCCTACCAGACCAATATCCCAGATTAGACATCTTTATCAGCCCTGAAGACAAAGAAGCAGCAGCAGCCAGACAACATAAGATCCTATTCAACCAGATCAACAATGGAGACAACCTGATTCTCTACACAGATGGAAGTGAACTGGAGAGTGGAGGAGTAGGAGCAGGAGTGGTTATGATGCATGGTGGAAAGATTGTGGGCAGGTGGAGTGTGGGACTTGGGTTGGATATGAAGGTTTATGATGGGGAATTGGTAGGTATTGCCAGAGCACTCACAGAAGCAAGCAGGACCAGCCTATCTTTCAAGCACATCTGGATCTTTACAGACAACCAAGCAGCAATTCTCAACTCCTACAGCCTATCCCCTCACCCAGGCCAACAGGTTTCACAACAGATTCAACAGCTCACCATGGACCTACTCCTCTCTGACTTGGATCTACAGCTTCATCTTCACTGGGTTCCTGGGCATACAGGTATTCAGGGCAATGATGAAGCTGACACTTTAGCAAAACAAGCAGCTGAGTATCCCCAACCCACACAGGACAGTTACCTCTCACTGACCAAATTGAAGACACAGATCAAGCAGTCTGCCCTTCCTGCCTGGCACCAGTACTGGACTCAACTGCCAGATACCAGGAAAGGTAGACACTTCAGGTCCATCCACTTCCACCTCCCCAAACTCAGACCACCACCACACTTCTACCAACTGTCTAGACATCAGCTTGCAACAGTCACACAACTCAGACTTGGCCATGGATATTTCAAATCTTATCTGTCTAGATTGGATGAGAATGTTCAAACCAGCTGTACCTGTGATAGACAGACACCAGCACTCCAAACACCAGAACACATTCTTCTGTACTGCAGCAAATATCAACAATCCAGACACCATCTCAGACAAGTTGCTCAAACCTTCTACCTTCCTGATGTGCTTGGATCCAAGGCTGGACTGCTGGCTGTGGGAAAGTTTATAGGAGAATGTGGAGCAGCAACAAGGCAGGAGCATTTGGGGATATGGGAAGGATTAGAGTGCTCTGGCAATGGAAGGAGAGGGGAGGAGGAAGGGGAGAGGGAAGAGGAGGGAGTGCAAGAAGGAGGAGAATGGGAGAGGAGGGAGGAGGAGAGATGGTTAGAATGGAGGGAGGCAGGTGGGGAGGTTGATGGATAGGAGGGAATAGGCAGGAGGCCCAATCAGAAGAAGACAACAGGATTTAGGAGATGGGATCTGGGACCAGTAGTGGGAGGCACTACACTCATATTTTTCTATTCAGCTTCATAGCCATAGGCTCTACAAGCTTAATGATTTATAATAATAATAATAATAATAATAAATATTTTTCTGATAGATTATCATCTGCTCTATCAATATATGTAAAAAAAAAAAAAAACCTGACCTTTCAAAATATTGACATTTAGGCCTACTGTTCACCCAAATTTCTTGAGAAATATTTCTTAAGTCTATCAATGGCTACTCTACCTACTAGAGAAGATTCAAATGAATTCAATTTTATTTGTTGCATTTTCAAATTTGTACCTTTTTCCCATAACTACACTCCTATAATATTGATAAAATAGGTTATACTTAAAAATTGAAGTATAAAAAGGTTTCTTTTTACCACAACTATAATGGAACTTCCTATTTAAAAATTGCAAAGACTATCAATCTTAAATTAAGATTATTTATCTCTTACTCATTGACAGATGCTTAAGAATATTTGTAAATAGTAGAATTGTAGGCCAGATTATTGAAAATCTGAATATTCAGAAAAAACTTATCCAAACAACTTTTTTTTATAAACGTCTATTACTTTACCATTAATTCAATATATACAAGTATGAATTATATATATTATTAGAAACAAAATATTACTATATAATTCAACTCATAAAATAGTATAGCTTAAGGTTGTAACCAAGTATAAAGAAAAAGTTATTCTTATCCTAATTACCCTGGATGAATTACAGGCTAAAAATATCCAGAGAATAAAAACAGAAAGTTTTGAAATACTGTGGTATTTCTGTATGTATCAAACACCACTTGAAAATTTTAGTTTAACACAGAAGAAAAAAATAAGAATAAGTGAGAAATACTCATTTTGTCTGCGATGCCAAATAGGACCTCAATATGTAGGTAGCGTTTAATTTACCAAATTGTACTAGCCTAGGTCCTTTCAAAATCATTGATTTTCAAGCAAAATCCAAGTGCCACCGGAACTACGCCGAATTCGGATATCGTTACACCCCCATTAATACCACCTATGCAATGAAGGATATTATTTCAGTAAGCTTACTGGATTGCAGCGTCTTCTAAATAGCAAGTGGGGACAGTGGTCTAGGCCATACAATTTTACTACATACTGATGTGTATCCTTAACTAGTATCGAGAATACCCAGTCATCCCAAAAATGTTCAAATAACCTATAGGGTGTTGTCGTTACTCCTTCCCATGGCCTCTTAATGTTTAACCTCCTATTATGGGGCCCTGTGCCTATATCAGTACGTGCAACAGCCAACGATACTTTTCTAATAGTATCTTGTTAACATTTATAGTGTAAGTTCACACTATTACTTTTCTTTGTCGTTCGCTTATAGTCTGAGTTCACTCTATTATCTGTTCTCGTGTTACACTTAGTAGTCGTAGAGGTGTCCTCTTCTACTACGTTTGTTTAACTATTGTGAGGTAGATAGAATCAAGTAAATTGGTTCTTAAAATAATAAGTAGGAAAATAACTTAGATGGTTGCATGAAGAACTAACTAACAGGCACTTTTTTTTTTTTTTTTTTTTTATATGCTATATTTATTTTTACGGTACCAGAACCTGCATGCAGCACTAGCTATGGCAAAACAAAACCGAAAAAGGACGCAACCAACCTCCGTCTGAGGAAAAGGCCTAGAGCCCCGAGCTCCTCTGGTATGGAGACAACCGCACATCTCACCGCGAGCCAAGCCCAAAATAAACCCAACCAAAGACAAGCAGGAAGCCACAAGGAAAAATACCCACAGAAATCCGGCCCGAAGGCACAAAAGAAACCTAACCTAATACCCATCAGAAAAGCTCCAGGCAGTCATGGCCACTTACAAGCTAATCCTGAAATAACCTGCTCCAAATAAACATGGACGTACCACGATGGTGACCAATGGCCAAAACAGCGGGAGGAAGGAAGAGAAGATGGTTCCGACAGCCCAAGGCAGTGCAATACTGGCCAGAGGAAAGGGGCTAGGGCTGGAGCCCCCCAGAGTGAGGAAGCAGTAAGATGCCAGCTGGTAGAAGAGTAAGGTGCTAGCTTAAGATATGGGCAGTAGGGTGCCTGCCAGGTGTGAGGGGGAGGTAGTAGGGTACTAGCCGACTAAGCCGAGGAGAGGAGAAAGGAGGGGTAGACCTAAATGCCGAAGCAACTATGGGAAACATGTTCATGTCTTAAATATGCGGCCCCCAGAAACCCGAGTGCCCACACATGACGAAGCAGCCATATCGGACAGAGAGGAGGAGAATAGCGAAATCGATCGTCGCCCATTGAGAAGACCAACGACGATCTCCCCCGACCACGGGACTGACTAGTACCGCCAGAGAGATAAAACCCGGAACTAGCAGAGGGACTAACCCGAACCGACCAGAGAAAAGCTGAAGGAATCCATCGTGATCGCGGACCGCAACCCGTGTTCCAAGCCGTCTGTTGTAGGGAAAAATGAGTAACTCGACCTTGCTGATGCTAAGCGAGGGAATAGCAAAAGCCGTGAAGGAGAGAGGCCCAGCACTCTAAGACGCCGGGAAGAAATAGGGAGGATCTCAAGAGCTAGACCTCAACAGAGAGGGAGGAGAGAAGTTCCACCGTGGTGGAAGGATGAAAAGTGATAGCCTAGTCCCCACCCTAAGGGAGGACGAGATGCGAAAAGTGGTGAGAATTCTTTGGTGTTGAGATTTCAATCACCGGAGGTGTAGCGAAGACAGTTGGTGACTACCTAAACATACCCCCGAGGTCTCCATATATAGTCCTTCACTCAGCCCGCTTACAAATCAAATGATAGGCAGTCTGCTTGCCAGTCTGCCTTGTGCAGCCCCTTTGTACAGCCCCATGACCTCTGAATAGAGCATGTACATGAAAACATAACATAAAACATAACATAAACCTAACGAGTCTGCCTTGCGTACAGCCTCGGTGCATAGCCTCCTTATGCAGCCCTCGTGACTTCTAAGTAAGTCAAGTGCGTGAAACATAAGATTAACTCCCAACGAGTCAGCCTTGCAGTCAACCTCATTGCACAGTCAGCCTTGAAGTCAACCTCGTTGCACAGTGAGCCTTGCAGTCAACCTCGTTGCACAGTCAGCCTTGCCGTCAACCTCGTTGCCAAGTGAGCCTTGCAGTCAACCTCGTTGCACAGTCAGCCTTGCAGTCAACCTCGTTGCACAGTCACTTCTTATAGTCACATGCCTCTGAATAGGTCATGTGCATGAAAGAAAATCATAATGTACATTAAAATTATAACAAAACAAACTCATAAATCAATTTCATAATAAAGAAACTTACTATGTCAGATTAGAATCATGATAATAGCTCCCCTCTCCCTAGGCCTAAGCGCCTTTAGGCCAACCAGTTGTACTCCCTACTCTTTTCCACTATCTCCAATATGAGATTAGTGCTCCTCCTTATCCTGCTGGTGAGCTCGTGCAACAGGCTTTTACGTCTCTACTACTTCACCTCCCGGCTCCTCAGTTGCTCACGCAACCTCTTCATCGCATGCTCTGCAAGTCTACTCTTAACTTGCTCCGCTCTCACCTTCCTCGCCAACCTCTTATTCTCCCTTTCCAACTGTCTCGCCTTCTTCTCCGACATCTCTGTCTCCTTAGTACAGGCGGGGATCGATTTTGTGCGCATCGATCGTCTCCTCCATTTGTTGTGTCTGTTGTTGCGAGGATTCAGTCACATCAAGCTCCATGGTCTGTATTGATGTATCAGGTTTAGGACTCGTGGACGTTGGGGTATTGGTAGGGGTTATCGGTTCGCGTGTTTGTTCAGGGGTTTGGTCCGCCCAACGGACTTCTTGCCAGGTTTTTTGCCCCCCTCTCTCCTTGACTTCGTTACCGAAGTCTTCTTACTCTTGCATTCCCTCGGGAACAAGTTCGCTCCATCCTTGACTTCGTAGTGGGGACACACACTCTTCCAAGCAGTGTGTCCAGAACATTAAGTCTCGTTCATGGGATGGGTTTGCTGGTCAATTGAGGTTGGCCATGTTCACATGTTGTACTTATAGTAACAGGGCCCTCTGAAGCTGCTAACTCCAAGTCATTGGAGAGAGCAGCCAGGAGGGCCTGGAGGTGGGCAGCTAACAATGTCACAGTATTTGATGATCCTAAGACTGAGCTTATGCACTTCCATAACAAGCCTTTTTCAATACTAACAACATACCAGTCATCCTACCCCATGGTACAGTCACTTATCCTTCAACATACCTCAGATGGTTAGGAGTACGGCTGGACAGGAAACTATTATTCAACCACCATGTACAACAAAAGACAGCAGCAGCAACCAGGGCACTAAACATGATCTCAAGACTATCCAACTCAGAATGGGGACTATCACAGCAGCAGCAATGAGGCAACTATACTACACTTCTATCACCCCAATTGCTGACTATGGAGCAGAACTCTGGTGGAAGGGACAGATAGGACTTGCTAATAAGTTGGAGAAGTTACAAGCAGAAGCTAATAGGAGAATACTAGGAGCTTTCAGAACTTCACAAACAGCTGCTCTGGAGATTGAGGCTTCTACACTTCCTGTTCCCTTAAGACTTGACAGACTTTGTAAGAGATATGCTTACAGGGGGTTACAGATGCTACCAGATCATCCAGTCAGACAAAGAACACCTAACTCATATCCATCAACATTACAACAAAGCTATCCTCCAAGCTCCTCTACCTCCTACTCCTCAGATTCAGACTGTACCACAACTCCAGTATTCAGATTCAGAGATCACATTACCTTTAACTCCCAACATGAACTATATGGTAATGTGAATCCAGATTGGAGGATTTCCCATTCCCAGCAAGCTAAGTTTCCCACCCAACTGATTAGAGTTTTGAACACTTTAAGTAACTACCTACCAGCAGGCAAGAAACTTGAGCAATGCCATCCTATCTTGCAACCACCGTGGCACACCACCCTACCAGACCAATATCCCAGATTAGACATCTTTATCAGCCCTGAAGACAAAGAAGCAGCAGCCAGACAGCATAAGATCCTATTCAACCAGATCAACAATGGAGACAACCTGATTCTCTACACAGATGGAAGTGAACTGGAGAGTGGAGGAGTAGGAGCAGGAGTGGTTATGATGCATGGTGGAAAGATTGTGGGCAGGTGGAGTGTGGGACTTGGTTGGATATGAAGGTTTATGATGGGGAATTGGTAGGTATTGCCAGAGCACTCACAGAAGCAAGCAGGACCAGCCTATCTTTCAAGCACATCTGGATCTTTACAGACAACCAAGCAGCAATTCTCAACTCCTACAGCCTATCCCCTCACCCAGGCCAACAGGTTTCACAACAGATTACAGCTCACCATGGACCTACTCCTCTCTGACTTGGATCTACAGCTTCATCTTCACTGGGTTCCTGGGCATACAGGTATTCAGGGCAATGATGAAGCTGACAGTTTAGCAAAACAAGCAGCTGAGTATCCCCAACCCACACAGGACAGTTACCTTTCATTGACCAAATTGAAGACACAGATCAAGCAGTCTACCCTTCCTGCCTGGGACCAGTACTGGACTCAACTGCCAGATACCAGGAAAGGTAGACACTTCAGGTCCATCCACTTCCACCTCCCCAAACTCAGACCACCACCACACTTCTACCAACTGTCTAGACATCAACTTGCAACAGTCACACAACTCAGACTTGTCCATGGATCTTTCAAATCTTATCTGTCTAGATTGGATGAGAACGTTCAAACCAGCTGTACCTGTGATAGACAGACACCAGCACTCCAAACACCAGAACACATTCTTCTGTACTGCAGCAAATATCAACAATCCAGACACCATCTCAGACAAGTTGCTCAAACCTTCTACTTCCTGATGTGCTTGGATCCAAGGCTGGACTGCTGGCTGTGGGAAAGTTTATAGGAGAATGTGGAGCAGCAACAAGGCAGGAGCATTTGGGGATATGGGAAGGATTAGAGCTCTGGCAATGGAAGAGAGGGGAGGAGGAAGGGGAGAGGGAAGAGGAGGGAGTGCAAGAAGGAGGAGAATGGGAGAGGAGGGAGGAGGAGGAGGAGGAGAGATGGTTAGAATGAGGGAGGCAGGTGGGATTATTATTATTATATCTCATTACGCTTATGCAGCCAGAGGCTATGAAGCGGCAACTAACATAGAAAATGGCACGCCACCCGCACCTGGTCTCTGATATCCGTCACCTAAATGTTAGTAGCAACTTTTGATTGGACCCCCTGTCATAACGCTAACGACCCTTTTACAAAAGAAATCCTCCACCCGCCTAAAGCCTAACAAATAAAGGAAACAAAAGTATAAAACCTAAACAGCCTGGTCCTCCTCTCAGTTGCTGCTTGCTGTGCCGCCAGGTAGGTTTGCACTCTTTGAATGTTGCTTGGTGGGGCTCGCCGCAGTTGGAGCACTGAATGGTAGTGTGAAGACAGGCTTTGCCCCTGGTAGGACAATCTGACTTGCCGCAGGTATGGAGGTGGGTAGGGTGTTCTTGGAGCAGATGCTGCAGTGCACGTTGCCAGTACACTGGGGGTATGGTGGCCAAAGGCCAGGCATTTGCTGCATTGGGTGTCAAGGCCAAAGGAAAGGTAGCGTTGCACCTTAAACTTCTTGCCAAAGAGGGAGAGGCCTCGGCTGAGGCCTTTATCAGTGGAGTCTTTGCCAGCAATGGTGAGGACCATAGTGGAGGCCAACTTGTCCTGATGTTGGGCCTGGGTGGTGAGCCACCTGGGGGGGCGTGGAGGTGGGTGCCAGGATTGAAGGTCTCAATCTCAGCCTGAACAGTGTGGAAGTGGAAGAGGTAGGGATGCCGTGAATGATGACTTTGCAGTTTCATCCTATGAGGCCTGTGGCCAGAATGGTGGCTCTGATTGCCTCCATTGAAAAGTGATGGTGTTGAGGACCAGGCGGCGGGAATGGTGGCTTTGATTGAATTGAAAAGTGATGGTGTTTGGGACAGAGGCGGCAGGTGTATTATCCTAGTGACTAGGAGGACATGGTGGTTGGTGGTGAACTCAATGTGGCAATAAGCTGCTTGCCAATAGCAGTATTGATAGCATCGTGGATAGTGAGGGTGTTGGTGTCATCAGGGAGGATGCTGCCATCTCTCTATATGACAATGGTACGGTCGCGTTTGGTCAAAACAGCAGGCTTTGCAGTTTTGTTTGGTGAGGTGGTAGGGGGCTTAGCCGGGAGTGACTTGGCCAGCTTCTGGGCCCGGTTTGCTGTTGTGGTGGTGGGGGGAGGTGTGTGCAGAGGTCTGGGTAGGGTGTTTTGTTGTTGTTGAAGCTGGGCCTCTAGGTGCGCAACTTGGCTGGTAAGGGTCTCATTTGGAGGTGCAAGTCTTCAGTGTCCTGGATGTGACGTTCCTGAACCACCATGAGGTGCTGCTGAAAGGCTTGGAACATGCCCTCCAAGTTGGAGAGGCGAATTTCTCTGCCCAGAGCTGAAGTTCTCATGTCATCTGCGACATGTGTGGGCGTGAAGGGTTGGTGGCCAGCTGCTGTGGCAGCAGACTGTTGTGGTGTGTGCGGGACAGGTACAGTGTCCACAGTAGAGGAAGGCCTTCATCCATCTGGGTATCATCAGGCGAGGCTGGTGTTTGTGTGGGGAGTGGAGGGTTGAATGGTGTGGCAGGGGGTTAGAACCCCCCCTTCCTTTGCCCTTATGTCTAGAACTAGACATCAAAGGTGTGGACAGGGACTCTGAAGATAGAAGTGATGGAAAAACAAATAATAAGGTAGATTTGTTGATGAAAAGTCTTTAAAGTGGGGGACGGGGCGGTGAGAGAAAAGGTGTTGGACCAATGAGGGAGGGATCGGCGAAAAATTTGGTGGTGTGGTTTTTTCTTTCGCTGTGGTGGTTGTAACGGCAATGGAGTCCGGTCATAACAAGGAGAATATTCGCGACACTGGATACAAGGTATTCGCAAGTCCACAGTGCTGATACACTACTAACAATCCCAAAGACATAGTCCAAAATAATAACCACAGGTAGTGCATCCATATGCCTACTATATCAAAGGGACAGATAGCTCCACCGAGGCATATCTACCGCTTCCTGACATTGCTATCCTTAGAGCCATTACGCCTGCGAGCGCCGGTAGTCAATTGATCAGCCTGTATAAGACGTGGCTTACATTTCATGAGGACGGTGATGGAAAAGAGCTCTACAAGGAGTGGCACAATACCGTCAAAGCCTAAATATGAGCAAGGAACTTTAAGCATAGCGCCACATTCCCGAACGCTTATTTCAGCAACACTTTCTATCAGATGAGGAGATTACATCCTGCTTGCGATTTTCTTTGAGGACAAGGGCCAATAAATTGCTACGGAGATGACAGATCGAAGAAGCCATGATTGCACTCTTTAAGGACTGTGGTAAGAAGTTAACAGACACTTTTGCAAAAAAGCCAGGACCCAAGTTGCTTCCGGGTATAACAGTAATCATCCCAGTGGAAGTCGCTGTTGATATTATATTGCTACTACTAGGTGCTCTGGCTCAATGGGGCAAGGATCCACAACAAGCTCAAGCTACTGACGCACCAAAACCTCAAGCCCCAGTGGACGGGGTCGGGACAGCCGGAGGTGACCAAGAACCGACTATGTCCAAAACATATCGCCAAACACCCCAGGTAGACGGTGACTAACTTAAAGATGACTAAGATCTCCATGATTCCCCTACAATGAAAGGACGTCGACAGGAAGCCCCAATAGAAGGTGTCGTGTAGGTGGCAGGAGGGGACCACCATCCGGATACACCCACACGACGTCGTCAATATATCCCTGTTGAAGGTGACCAACTGGAAGATGACAGAGATCTCTATGATCCACCTGCATTAAAAGGACATCGCCAGGCGGCCCCAATTGAAGCTTTCGAGGTGGCCAGAGGTGCCCTCCATCAGTCAAGTCCAAATAATCTCATCTAGATGCCCCAGTACAAGGAGACTAACTGGAAGATGACGGGAATCTCTATGATCACCTTGCAACGAAAGGACGTCAACAGGCAGCCCCAATAGAAGTGTTGAGGTGGCCAGTGGTGACCACCATCCAGATACGCCCAACCCGCGACGTCAAGATGCCCCAGTAGAAGGTGACCAACTTGAAGTTGATATCGATCTCTATGATCCATTTACACGGAAAGGGTGTCGACAGGCAGCCCCGATAGAAGTTGTCCAGGTGGCGGGAAGTGGTCAACATCCAGATACACAGAAACGAGGTGGTCAAGACGCCCTGGTGGAAGGAGTCAGGCTTGCTGGAGGTGACCAAGATACCGGGGACCACCATGATCCGCCCCAGGTAGCAGCCAGGAATTTTCATACTTGTCAGTTCTTTTTCCAACAAACAATTAGATTTGAGTTTCCACTTACTAACTGAAAATATGGAATGGAACGCCTTACTTGGATGCCTCCGCGTCCTGAATATTGTTTGGGTCCAGGCATCATTTCGCGGTAGAGGTCTGTGCTGCGATGAGAGGAGGTTGGCAGATGCGCTACCCAACTATCAATTTCTTTATTGGAGGCCCCCGCACCTCCATGCAATAAGATTTGGCAAGTTAGATTCCACAAATCTTAGTTGCTAGTACGCCATGAGTTGGAAAAGGGTTCCTATCCTACAAGTTCACTATATCCTGAGCACAACCAGTGAGGGATGCAGGTTGACGTGCAAGCGTCCCACCCAACTGTTATCATAGTTCAACTTCATCCTTATTGACAGAAGTGAATTGATGCACTCCTGGCTCCTCTCAATCAAGTGCGGAAAGATCCTCTGGATCTCTTGATGGACTGTTAGCACGATGAAGGCGATACGAGGGTGCAAACACCACCACTGAGCGGGCTCCCGTATATCGGAGAAGACCACGTGCCTCTAATTGGCGGCCAAACCAGATCCCATCATGCATCAATTGCATACCAGGACAATTGCGCCTCTTGTGGAGACTCTCGATGGTCAGAACAACGACTCTGTCCTATAATTTAGATAAATTCCGTTAGCCAATCGCTTGAGCAATGGACTATGAACATTGAGCCAAACTGTCTTTCCGTCTTCTTCTCAGATGTATCCGAGTCCATGATTCTTTTGCATATTGCTTATTAACATAGTCCTCTGATTTATGAATTTTTAAGTGAAATCAATGCCACATGTAAGTACAGTAAAGAGCGATCACTAGAGTCCTTGCTAGGTAAAAGGTATTAAGCCGCACACCAGCCATGACGCCAAGAGATGTACACTAATTCTTCTTTGGAGGCGCTAGGACATGTCTCTTGGCGCCCAATCTGAAACACAGCTTAAAGCTTTATTTCAAGTCCGTTAACACAAAAATAATTTAAGCCAACGTAGATATCACGATATGTTCATAATAATACTATCTCTACCTGTACGCTAAAAATCTAGTGCACTGACAACATTTTTCAATATATAACACCCTCTCTCTATTAACTCGCCAATGTCTCGCATTCCTGGCTTTTAACCCCGTAGGGCTTTATGATTGAATGCCCCGACTAGAGTATAAGGCACTCAACCTGCTCACCTCATCACTTCCCACCCTGTCTTGTCAATATCATTCCCATCCTTCTTCACAAATAGGTCACAGTCTACATAGTATGATGAGATGATAGGGCTGATGGGATAAAGCAGTCACACATCATGTTAGGGCTTAGCTATCACTACACATTAGGTAAAGAGAAAGTGTATTATTATTATTATAATTCATTACGCTTATGGAGCCAGAGGCTATGAAGAGGCAACTAACATATAAAATGGCACGCCACCCGCGCCTGGTCCCTGATATCCGTCTCCTAAAAGTTAGTAGCAGCTTTTGATTGGACCCCCTGTCATAACGCTAACGACCCCTTTTACAAATGAAATCCTCCCACCCGCCTTAAGCAAATCAAACGAAATACAAGTAAGAGGAAACCTAATTAGCCTTTGTCCGCCTCTCAGCAGCCACTTGGTTTGCCGCCAGGTATGTTGCACACTCCTTGGAGGTTGCCATGTGGGGTTCGCCGCAGTTCCTGCATTTGATGATGGTATGGAGACATGGTTTGCCTTTGGTGGGACAATCTGATCTGCCGCAAGTGTGGAGGTAGGTAGGGTGCTCCAAGGTGCAAATCGCACAGTAGGTAGTACCGGTACACTGGGTGGGGTGGTGTCCAAAGGCAAGGCATCTGGAACACTGGGTGTCAGGGCCAAAGGAAAGGTAGCGTTGAACCTTAAACCTCTTGCCAAAGAGAGAGAGGCCTCTATTGAGGGCTTTATCCGTGTTGTCCTTACCAGCAATAGTGATAACCATTGTGGAAGCCGCTTTGCCGGTATGTTGGGATTCAGTGGTGAGCCACCTGGGGGGGCGGGGAAGGTGAATGCCAGTGTTGAACTCCTCAATCTCTGACTTGACAGTGTTGAATCCCTCAGGAGTGGAGGGAACAGTGGTGGGGATGCCGTGTATGATGACTTTATGCCAGACTTCATCCTGTCTGAGGCCAGTAGCGGCAGGTATGGTGGATCATGCTGTTTCCTCAATTGCTGTTCTGTGTTGTTTGAGGACTTGGGCAGCCGTGATGGTGTCCTTGGTGAGGAGGAGGACATGGTGGTTGGGGGTGAACTCAATGGTTGCAATAAGCGGCTTCTTAATTGCAGTGTTGAAAGCGTTCCTTATGGTGAGGGTGTTGATGACGTCAGGGAGTGCTGTGCCATCTCTCTCAATGACAATCGTACGGTCGCGTTTGGTCAAAACTGGAGAAGTGGCAGTTTTGTTTGGTGAGTGTGCTGGGGGCTTGCTAGGGAGGGTTCTGGCCGCTTTCTGGGCCCAGGTTTGCTGTGGTGGCTGGGTGGGAGGGGGTTGGGTGTTCGCGAAGGTCGTGTTGCTATGATGTGGTTGAGCAACAAGGTGCGCGACTTAAGAGGTAAGGGCTGCCACTTTGGCTTGGAGGTCTTTGGTGTCTGTAATGTGTCGTTCCTGCACTACTAGCATGTGTGCTTCCATGGCTTTGAGGGTATCTTTGAGTTCGCAGTAGCAGGTCTTCATGGTTTGTAGTTCCTCTTGTAGATAGGTGACGTGTTCATTAACTGCCTTTTCCTAGGCATCTTCTGAATCTGGTGGGGGTGCGACTGTCTGGACAGGGAAGGGGTATCCTCTTCCATCTGTGTATCGTCAGGCGAGGTGGGGAGGATTGATGTTCCTCTGGTTGGTGGGATTCTGGTAGGTGAAAGGGGCTGGCAAGAGGGTTCTTGCCACCCCTACCCTTGCCCAAGGGTCTGCGCGACATCAAGGGGGTTGTATGAGGGACTCAGTTGATAGGGGTGATGAAATAACAAATAAAGTGGGATGATTTGTCTGTAAAAGTGGGGAAGAAGGATGGGTGAAGCGGTGATAATTGGTGGTTGACCAATGAGGTGAGGGCTCGGCGAAAAATTTGGTGTGGTTTTTTCTTTCGCTGTGGTTGTAACGGCAACGGAGTCCTTTTGTATGTTAGTTGCCGCTTCATAGCCTCTGGCTCCATAAGCATAATGAAATATAATAATAATAATAAATAAAACAAATGAAATACAAGTAAGAGGAAACCTAATTAGCCTTTGTCCGCCTCTCAGCAGCCACTTGGTTTGCCGCCAGGTATGTTGCACACTCCTTGGAGGTTGCCATGTGGGGTTCGCCGCAGTTCTTGCATTTGATGATGGTATGGAGACATGGTTTGCCTTTGGTGGGACAATCTGATCTGCCGCAAGTGAGGAGGTAGGTAGGGTGCTCCAAGGTGCAAATAGCACAGTAGGTAGTACCGGTACACTGGGTGGGGTGGTGTCCAAACGTAAGGCATCTGGAACACTGGGTGTCAGGGCCAAAGGAAAGGTAGCGTTGAACCTTAAACCTCTTGCCAAAGAGAGAGAGGCCTCTATTGTGGGCTTTATCGGTGTTGTCCTTACCAGCAATAGTGATAACCATTGTGGAAGCTGCTTTGCCGGTACGTTGGGATTCAGTGGTGAGCCACCTGGGGGGGCAGGGAAGGTGAATGCCAGTGTTGAACTCCTCAATCTCTGACTTGACAGTGTTGAGTCCCTCAGGAGTGGAGGGAACAGTCGTGGGGATGCCGTGTATGATGACCTTATGCCAGACTTCATCCTGTCTGAGGCCAGTGGCGGCAGGTATGGTGGATCTTGCTGTTTCCTCAATTGCTGTTCTGTGTTGCTTGAGGACTTGGGCAGCCGTGATGGTGTCCTTGGTGAGGAGGAGGACATGGTGGTTGGGGGTGAACTCAATGGTTGCAATAAGAGGTTTCTTAATTGCAGTGTTGAAGGCGTTCCTTATGGTGAGGGTGTTGATGTGGTCAGGGAGTGCTGTGCCATCTCTCTCAATCACAATCGTACGGTCGCGTTTGGTCAAAACTGGAGAAGTGGCAGTTTTGTTTGGTGAGTGTGCTGGGGGCTTGCTAGGGAGGGCCCTGGCCGCTTTCTGGGCCCAGGTTTGCTGTGGTGGCTGGGTGGGAGGGGGTTGGGTGTTCGCGAAGGTGGTGTTGCTATGCTGTGGTTGAGCAACAAGGTGCGCGACTTGAGAGGTAAGGGCTGCCACTTTGGCTTGGAGGTCTTTGGTGTCTGTAATGTGTCGTTCCTGCACTACTAGCATGTGTGCTTCCATGGCTTTGAGGGTATCCTTGAGTTCGCAGTAGCAGGTCTTCATGGTTTGTAGTTCCTCTTGTAGATAGGTGACGTGTTCATTGACTGCCTTTCCTAGGCATCTTCTGAATCTGGTGGGGGTGCGACTGTCTGGACAGGGGAAGGGGTATCCTCTTCCATCTGTGTGTCGTCAGGCGAGGTGGGGAGGATTGACGTTCCTCTGGTCTGGTGGGATTCTGGTAGGGGAAAGGGGCTGGCAAGAGGGTTCTTGCCACCCCTACCCTTGCTCAAGGGTCTGCGCGACATCAAGGGGGTTGTATGAGGGACTCAGTTGATAGGGGTGATGGAATAACAAATAAAGTGGGATGATTTGTCTGTAAAAGTGGGGAAGAAGGATGGGTGAGGCGGTGATAATTGGTGGTTGACCAATGAGGTGAGGGCTCGGCGAAAAATTTGGTGTGGTTTTTTCTTTCGCTGTCGTTGTAACGGCAACTGAGTCCAAAGAGAAAGTGTATATAAAGAGACGCTAACCATCACGCTGGTTAGTGTAATGGATTGCCCAAGAATTCTTTTGCCTCCAGAACCAGAACGTTGATCCTATCGATGGCTATCACTTCATTGACTAACCTGACACTGAAACGTAAAGAGGTATGTTTTTTCAAAACGAATGTACTGTTCAAGTTATCAAAATGCACGACACCATATATTCTTAAGTTTCTTCTCGCTTTCCACTCCAGTGACATGTTCATTCGGTCTAGTTCCCTTGTGCCCGAACTTTAGACTGATATTCAACACAAGAATACCCACTGAGGGTTTAACATTAAGCACCCAAACCTGCAAAATGACCTTGCATATGAAAATAATTTTTGTTTGATACTGAGTGATAGTCTGTGATCCTACAGAAACTAACTCCAGCTACACTAGTAAGTCCTAGCGTATAAGACCCTATGTATTTTATTTAACACCTGAGAATTGCAGAAACTCCTAATCTACAGTACTTGTGAGGCTCATTCAGTAGGCCTGCATCCTGAATCCGAACCTGACATTGACTGACTCCTTGCAGGATGAATAACCAACTTCGGCCCGATACTTCCAGTTAGCCAACTAATCATGTAGGCAATATGTATGGCCGGCGTAAAGGGGACCTAGGACCAGGCACTATAGGCGCGAGGAATGTAATATTGGCAACGCAACAAAAGGCACATGCTAGCTCTCAGAGCATGCTACCAACACAGCAGCCAGTCTGTCCAAATACGTCTCCATCCACAATTGCAACCTCATGACTAAGAACACCCGCAAAGCACCTCCAGAGAAAAAAACCTACAGACTACTGCGTAAACCAAACTGGCACCTCAAAGGCAGGAGGCAACGGAAGCTTTCCATATTAGCGATGACAATAGCGATGAGTACCAAAACTTACCACGATCGGGAGAAATAGAATCAGACACCGAGCCCAATCTGGCAGACATCTATATCTCCAATGGGCCTACGCTAAGACGGAACGATAACAGTCAAGCAGTAGCGCGACAGCGGACACATCACGCGACGCTTGTTAGAATTTTGACCGGCTCCAAATCTCAACCAGGTGATCCAGTGGTGTGAACACCTGTGAGTCGTAGGTAAATAACTCTCCACCAGCCCTATAGTCTACACATACTCCCGTCATCCAGCATAGAGTGATTTTCATCGCCTCATGAGAGCCTCGTTGCTTCAGTAATGCATATTAGGAGCTCCAGCCATGCTAGCCGCCGAAGTACGCGACTCCCTGACCAATCGTTAGTGAGTTAGTCACGACGGAACCTGGCGAGAGGTACAGCTGGGGCTATTATGGAGTTGGTAAAGTCACTCATTAAGCGCAACTCTCTGTTCGAAGATCCAGTCCCAAATATTGTTGCATTAACTGGCCTTGTGCTCAAAGTGTAGGATGCAGTGCAGTAGAGAGTAAAGCTGATACTAAATCCATCGGACCCTTTGAGCAGTCCATATCTAAAGTAAGTTGACTTTGCCCGGTATGACTCCACACAATCTACTCTACAAGCAGGGGAAGCTTCACCAAAAATACTTGAGAGTACGATCACATTTGGTGTACTATGTGAAGATTAACATTGCAAAGTTATACGATGTACAATAGGATCTAATGGCTAAGGGGCACTTTGTGGACTATCTGCTTGCAGGCGATAGGTTCATGTACGACCCGAAAGGGTATGAGGTCTTATTATTATTATTATATCTCATTACGCTTATGCAGCCAGAGGCTATGAAGCGGCAACTAACATACAAAATGGCACGCCACCCGCACCTGGTCCCTGATATCCGTCTCCTAAATGTTAGTAGCAACTTTTGATTGGACCCCCTGTCATAACTCTAACGACCCCTTTTACAAAAAAAAATCCTCCCACCCGCCTAAAGCCTAACAAATAAAGGAAACAAAAGTATAAAAACTAAACAGCCCTGGTCCTCCTCTCAGTTGCTGCTTGCTGTGCCGCCAGGTAGGTTTTGCACTCTTTGAATGTTGCTTGGTGGGGCTCGCCGCAGTTGGAGCACTGAATGGTAGTGTGAAGACAGGCTTTGCCCCTGGTAGGACAATCTGACTTGCCGCAGGTATGGAGGCGGGTAGGGTGTTCTTGGGAGCAGATGCTGCAGTGCACGTTGCCAGTACACTCGGTGGTATGGTGGCCAAATGCCAGGCATTTGCTGCATTGGGTGTCAAGGCCAAAGGAAAGTTAGCGTTGCACCTTAAACTTCTTGCCCAAGAGGCAGAGGCCACTGCTGAGGGCTTTATCAGTGGAGTCTTTGCAGGCAATGGTGAGGACCATGGTGGAGGCCAACTTGTCCGGACGTTGGGCCTGGGTGGTGAGCCACCTGGGGGGGCGTGGGAGGTGGGTGCCAGGATTGAAGGTCTCAATCTCAGCCTGAACAGTGTGGAAGTGGGAGGAGGTAGGGATGCCGTGAATGATGACCTTATGCCAGATTTCATCCTTTCTGAGGCCTGTGGCAGCGGGAATGGTGGCTCTGATTGCCTCTTCAATTGAAAAGTGATGGTGTTTGAGGACAGAGGCGGCAGGTGTATTATCCTTAGTGACTAGGAGGACATGGTGGTTGGTGGTGAACTCAATGTTGGCAATAAGCTGCTTGCCAATAGCAGTGTTGATAGCATCGCGGATAGTGAGGGTGTTGGTGTCATCAGGGAGGATGCTGCCATCTCTCTATGACAATGGTACGGTCGCGTTTGGTCAAAACAGCAGGCTTTACAGTTTTGTTTGGTGAGGTGGTAGCGGGCTTAGCCGGGAGTGACTTGGCCAGCTTCTGGGCCCAGGTTTGCTGTTGTGGTGGTGGGGGGAGCGTGGTAGAGGTCTGGGTAGGGTGTTGTTGTTGTTGTTGAAGCTGGGCCTCTAGGCGCGCAACTTGGCTGGTAAGGGTCTCAATTTGGAGGTGCAAGTCTTCAGTGTCCTGGATGTGACGTTCCTGAACCACCATGAGGTGCTGCTGAAAGGCTTGGAACATGCCCTCCAAGTTGGAGAGGCGAATTTCTCTGCCCAGAGCTGAAGTTCTCATGTCATCTGCGACATGTGTGGGCGTGATGGATTGGTGGCCAGTTGCTGTGGCAGCAGAGTGTTGTGGTGTGTGCGGGACTGGTACAGTGTCTACAGGAGAGGCAAGGCCTTCATCCATCTGGGTATCATCAGGTTAGGCTGGTGTTTGTGTGGGGAGTGGAGGGTTGAATGGTGTGGCAAGGGGGTTAGAACCCCCCTTCCTTTGCCCTTACGTCTAGAACTAGACATCAAAGGGTGTGGACAGGGACTCTGAAGATAGAAGTGATGGAAAACAAATAATAAGGGTAGATTTGTTGATGTAAAGTCTTTAAAGTGGGGGACGAGGCGGTGAGAAAAGGTGTTGGACCAATGAGGTGAGGGCTCGGCGAAAAATTTGGTGTGGTTTTATCTTTCGCTGTGGTTGTAACGGCAACCGAGTCTTGGGTATGAGGTCTGTTCCTTTACACTGAGAGCTACCACATAGTAAGTACTACTGATTGCGATACTCAACGCAGAACTGGAGTTACCACTTCCATACCACACAGATTCCGGAAGCAGTTTATGGGAAGTATTTGGCGGTAAAGAAAATGAGGGGCATGACCAACACCTACTTTCTGGGGCATATTAACGGCGCAATGATCTCCTTGACATGCGCCATTATCTGCCACACATTGCGCGCATCGCAATCTGGAATATACCTGCATCCAAGGGACTTTAAACTTGGGGAAGTGGGATGTAAGAGATTTCAAATCTTGTAGCATACTATTGGTGGCCAAACTAATAACACGTTACTGGACGTGGAAGAACATTTCCAACGGCAGAAAGATATGTGGGCCAAGTGCCCACACCTGCTCCAGCACATGATTCTTTGCAACATCTGCGATACAATCTGGAAGAAGGCAGAGCAGGTCTATAGGATGCAGCAGGAGTGCTGGGAAGTATATGAGGACAATTGGGACATGGTGTGGGAAGAACTAGCTGATGAGGAATCAAGGGTGGCGATAGTAAGGCATGTGGTTCAACGAATCAACCCTGGGACTAGGTCATTGGAGTAATATTGGTATGTGCTAAGTAAGTGACAGGAAACAGACAGGTCATTAGACGTGGACTCCGTTGCCGTTACAACCACAGCGAAAGAAAAAACCACACCAAATTTTTCGCCGAGCCCTCACCTCATTGGTCAACCACCAATTATCACCGCTTCACCCATCCTTTTTCCCCACTTTTACAGACAAATCATCCCACTTTATTTGTTATTCCATCACCCCTATCAACTGAGTCCCTCATACAACCCCCTTGATGTCGCGCAGACCCTTGGGCAAGGGTAGGGGTGGCAAGAACCCTCTTGCTAGCCCCTTTCACCTACCAGAATCCCACCAGACCAGAGGAACATCAATCCTCCCCACCTCACCTGACGACACCCAGATGGAAGAGGATACCCCTTCCCCTGTCCAAACAGTCGCACCCCCACCAGATTCAGAAGATGCCTGGGAAAAGGCAGTTAATGAACACGTCACCTATCTACAAGAGGAACTACAAACCATGAAGACCTGCTACTGCGAACTCAAAGATACCCTCAAAGCCATGGAAGCACACATGCTAGTAGTGCAGGAACGACACATTACAGACACCAAAGACCTCCAAGCCAAAGTGGCAGCCCTTACCTCTCAAGTCGCACATCTTGTTGCTCAACCACAGCATAGCAACACCACCTTCGCGAACACCCAACCCCCTCCCACCCACCCACCACAGCAAACCTGGGCCCAGAAAGCGGCCAGGACCCTCCCTAGCAAGCCCCCAGCACACTCACCAAACAAAACTGCCACAACTCCAGTTTTGACCAAACGCGACCGTACGATTGTCATTGAGAGAGATGGCACAGCACTCCCTGACGACATCCACACCCTCACCATAAGGAACGCTTTCAACACTGCAGTTAAGAGACCTCTTATTGCAACCATTGAGTTCACCCCAAACCACCATGTCCTTCTTCTCACCAAGGACAACATCACGGCTGCCCAAGTCCTCAAACAACACAGAACAGCAATTGAGGAAACAGCAAGATCCACCATACCTGCCGCTACTGGCCTCAGACAGGATGAAGTCTGGCATAAGGTCATCATCCACGGCATCCCCACCACTGTCCCCTCTACTCCTGAAGGGTTCAACACAGTCAAGTCAGAGATTGAAGAGTTCAACACTGGCATCCACCTCCCCCGCCCACCCAGATGGCTCACCACAGACACCCAACGCACAGGCAAAGCAGCATCCACCATGGTTATCACTATTGCCGGCAAAGACAACACAGACAAAGCCCTCAACAGAGGCCTCTCACTCTTTGGCAAAAGGTTCAAGGTGCAACGGTACCTTACCTTTGGTCCAGACACCCAGTGTTCCAGATGCCTAGCCTTTGGACACCACCCCACCCAGTGTACCGGAACTACCTACTGTGCAATCTGCACCCAGGAGCACCCTACCTACCTTCACACTTGCGGCAGGTCTGATTGTCCCACCAAAGGCAAAGCCTGCATCCATACCACCATCAAGTGCAAGAACTGCAACGAACCTCACATGGCAACTTCCAAGGAGTGTGCAACATACCTGGCGGCAAACCAAGTGGCTGCTGAGAGGCGGACAAAGGCTAATTAGGTTTCCTCTTACTTGTATTTCATTTGTTTTATTTGTTAGGCTTAAGGCGGGTGGGAGGATTTCATTTGTAAAAGGGGTCGTTAGCGTTATGACAGGGGGTCCAATCAAAAGTTGCTACTAACATTTAGGAGACGGATATCAGGGACCAGGCGCGGGTGGCGTGCCATTTTGTATGTTAGTTGCCGCTTCATAGCCTCTGGCTCCATAAGCGTAATGAATTATAATAATAATAATAATAAGGTCATTAGACGTGAGCCAGACATCGCTCGCACGGGCGCTGGTGGTTATAGATTCAGATCAAGCAAGTTTGCATCATCCTGGGCCATACGGTGTACAGCTGATAGTAGGCCTACTGCTCAGCCCTTCTCTACCTCATTACCTCTTACTTAGCCTTGAAGAGTCACCGGATGCCCAGGTACTCCAGGCAGGGATTTTTGATCGTCAGCCAGATATTAAGTCTCGGGAGCCCAACGGGAGTCCTGGCGCGGGGGATTAAAGGCAATTGCAGAAATGTCAAAGATAATAGATTGATTGTGTGGAATGGAGTTATGAGTTAGCGAGCAAAAAAGCAGGACGGAGAACGGACAATTGTATTATTATCAGTATAGCTATTCATGTGGTAGTGCGTTTGTGAAGGAATTGTATAGATATCGACCTTGGGCAGAAAGAAGAGGAAGTCATAGGGGGGTCAGGATGAATATACTTTAATAAATGAAACGTCCGGTACAATGCCCATAGTACACGAAGGTGTCCAATTGACATCCAGACGTTAAAATGTAAAATCAGGATGTGACGATACATGTGAGGTGAAGCCAGGCTAGAGTAGGCAAATATCCAGACATGGTGTGCAGTACTAGTATGGCTTATGACGTAACAGTTTTGTATCACCAGACACCCAAACTAGATGGGTAGCCAACTTGGTGTCCTGATGGAATGGGTTAAAAGTTGGTACCATCTCTAGGTGAGGAAACAAGAACAAGGATCTCAAAATAGAGCAGCCGATGATCAGAGAGCGTCCAGACATCGGTGTAGAAAAGTAGATGTCGTCTAGATGTCCAGGTGAAAGAACAGACAGCGTTGGGGCATAAGGGCAGAGATTTGAACGCCGCCAAGAGGTACTCGATATAGAGCTACGTGTGTGGCCGCCGTTGTGGCGCCGGACAATGCATAATGGAAATCAGGCTACCATGTGTGATCGGATGTTACATCCTGGTTAGCGGTTTACATTCATGATGTCCCATGCATCTGATGCACTGGACACACAGGATGCAAGTAATTACTTGTACAGATGAGTTTGGTTTTTCGTAAGCTTTTTTCTTTTCTTTTTGGTTTTTTTTACATCATGTATTCATTGTTTATGGTACAAGAACCTGCATGCAGTGCTAGCAATAGTAAAAACAAAACCGAAAAGCATGTGTCCCTCCTCCGTCTGAGACAAAAACCTAGAGCCCAAAGCCAAGCCCAAAATAAACCCAACCCAAGTCGAGCAGGAAGCCACAAGGAAAAATCCACCCAGAAATACCGGCATGAAGCCACAAAAGAAAACAACTAATCATACGCACCAGGAACGACCAAAGCAGACTTAGCCGCACAGAGGCTAACACAAAAAGAGCACTAAACAAATGCAGGAGTCAGGCAGACCGGGGCCAGGAACTCTGGCAACGAAGCGCCCCCGCCAAGAACTGCGGAAGAAGCAGAGGATAGGTGCCAACTGGCCCAAAGCAGTGCAATACTGACAGGAGGCAGGGGGCGAACTCCATTGCCGTTACAACCACAGCGAAAGAAAAAACCACAACAAATTTTTCGCCGAGCCCTCACCTCATTGGTCAACCACCAATCATCACCGCTTCACCCATTCCTTTCCCCACTTTTACAGACAAATCATCCCACTTTATTTGTTATTTCATCACTCCTATCAACTGAGTTCCTCATACAACTCCCGTGATGTCGCGCAGACCCTTGAGCAAGGGTAGAGGTGGCAAGAACCCTCTTGCCAGCCCTTTTCACCTACGAGAATCCCACCAGACCAGAGGAACATCAATCCTCCCCACCTCGCCTGACAACACCCAGATGGAAGAAGACGTTCCTTCCCCAGTCCAGATAGTCGTACCCCCACCAGATTCAGAAGATGCCTGGGAAAAGGCAGTCAATGAACACGTCACCTATCTACAGGAAGAGCTACAAACCATGAAGACCTGCTACTGCGAACTCAAAGATACCCTCAAAGCCATGGAAGCACACATGCTAGTAGTGCAGGAATGACACATCACAGACACCAAAGACCTCCAAGCCAAAGTGGCACCCCTTATCTCTCAAGTCGCGCACCTTGTTGCTCAACTACAGCATAGCAACACCACCTTCGCGAACACCCAACCCCCTCTTAACCAACCACCACAGCAAACCTGGGCCCAGAAAGGGGCCAGAAACCTCCGCAGCAAGCACTCAGCACCCCCACCAAACAAAACTGCAACTACAACAGTTCTGACCAAACGCGACCCTACAATTGTCATTGAGAGAGATGGCACAGCACTCCCTGATGATATCAACACCCTCACTATAAGGAACGCTTTCAACACTGCAATCAAGAAGCCTCTTATTGCAACCATTGAGTTCACCCCCAACCACCATGTCCTCCTCCTCACCAAGAACACCATCAGGGCTGTCCAGGTCCTCAAACAACACAGAACAGCAATTGAGGAAACAGCAAGATCCACTATACCTGCCGCCACTGGCCTCAGACAGGATGAAGTCTGGCATAAGGTCATCATCCACGGCATCCCCACCACTGTCCCCTCCACTCCTGCGGGATTCAACATCGTCAAGTCCGAGATTGAGGAATTCAACGCTGGCATTCACCTCCCCCGCCCCTCCAGGTAGCTCAATACAGAAACCCAATGCACCGGCAAAGCCGCATCCACAATGGTTGTCACTATTGCTGGCAAAGACAACACAGATAAAGCCCTCAATAGAGGCCTCTCTCTATTTGGCAGGAGGTTTAAGGTTTAGCATTACCTTTCCTTTGGTCCTGACACCCAGTGTTCCAAGTGCCTTGCCTTTGGACAACACCCTACGCAGTGTACCGGAACTACCTACTGTGCTATCTGCACCCTGGAGTACCCTACCTACCTTCACACTTGCGGCAGATCCGATTGCCCCACCAAAGGCAAGCCCTGCCTCCATACCATCATCAAATGCAAGAACTGCGGCGAACCCCACCTGGCAATCTCCAAGGAGTGTGCAACATACCTTGCGGCAAACCAGTTGGCTGCTGAGAGGAGGACAAAGGCTACTTAGGTTTCCTCTTACACGTATTTTCTTTTATTATTTATGAGTTAGGCGGTTGGCAAGGTGGAGGCTTTTCTTTTATTTGTTATTGCAGATGGCCGTTGGCCCACTCAGAAGCTGCAAATATTATTTTGGAGACGGATGTAGTTGACGGGGATGGTTTCCTGTAAGGTAGTTGCCGCTTCATAGCCGTAGGCTCCATAAGCGTAATGAATTATAATAATAATAATAATAATAGAGAAGTGACTTTAACAAAATAATGTTCCTTGCATGATTCTATTCTACTCTACTTCACTTTCAGCAGTCATAAACGAAAGGCACTTTGAGTCTCACTAGACAAATCTCCATCTACTGAATAAATCTCAATTAGTCATGACAACTTTCTCTACAGGTTATCTCTCCTTATTAAAATTAGCATTTTGAGTATCCCATGTATCAGTAGCACAGAACACAAAAGACAAGATACAGGTAATACTTTTTTGCTGATCATCATTGATTATGGTATGAGGTTATTTTTGATGATATATTGCTTGATTGCGACTGGTTGGATGAAAAGTTTGTTACAGCAAGATACTTTACTTATAATAATGAGTCTGTGTTAACTATTGTACCATATTATATACTTCAAATAGGGCAAAAATGTCTTCAACAGGGATTATTGTTTCCTATTATCCAGGTTCCTTCCCCTTAAGACCACATTTATTTCATATGGAATTTTTTCGAGAACCTGCCTTGTGTATGGAGTACGCTGGAAGTATTTTATTTACCTTAATCCTATTCATGTATGCAATAATTTGTGCCTTAAACTGTTGGAATAATGGCTTCAATGTGACGGAAGCACGCCTGGTTAAGTATAGTAAATGCTCGCTTATAGCTACTTTATATAGATACCTCTGTGAGGTATAAGTACCATCGTCATACAAACAAGCAGATCGCAAGCTCCATCTCCGTTACAACCACAGTGAAAGAAATAACCACACCACAATTTTTGCCAAGACTGTCTCTTATTGGCTGAAAACTCTGTTCACCACCTTCACTTACCCCGCTTTTAAGTATGGACTCTCCTGCCTGCCAGAAGACCTAGGTACAAAGGGAATGACGCCATGACCTCTACACCAGCTCCTGAGGCTGGGGCATCTGCTTCTCAAGAGGGCCCTACCCTCCCCCCCATTTCGCGCCGCAAGGCCCCCCACCTATGAAATGCCCACGCAGCTCTACCGTCTCCACTTTGCCTCTCATCTTCAATGAGTAGAACCAGAACCCAGACACTCTGATTTCCTGGTCCAACTTATACCATGAAATGAGTGAGAAGTTGGAACTAGGAATGTCACACACCCTATACTCTCAAATCATGATGATTATTTTCCACATGATGCGATCCGACTACAGGGCAGCGGTTGATGAGCTCACTGAGCGCATTGACATCCTAACTGAGGAAGTTGAGAGGTTGTCCTCTCCTGGCCCTCGCACTGACACACCAACACCGGTCCCACCCCAACCAAAGCCATGCTTGGATCTTCCTAAGACACGCCCACCACCCCCACCCCCTTTCTCTACCGCCTTAACGGGCAACAAGGCAGCCCCTTGGACCACTGTGGTTAGTAGGAAGAAGACCAAACCTGTTGATGCAAGGGGCGCTGCCCCGGTAGCCACCGAGATCACCTCGAAAGCCCAGACTTGGAAGAAGGGTCCTACTGCTAGAGAACGTTGCCTGATCGTCAAATGGGAAGGTGAACCTTTGCCTACTACAGCACTAGACCTTATGAACGACATCAACAGAGCTCTGGGTGGCACATACATTCACACTGTGTCTATCAGAGGACACACGATTACCCCCACCACTATGGAGAATGTAAAGACTGCTATGGTCAATAGCAAGGTCAGCCTTTTCATACATCTCATCCCTAATACTTTGGAGGTCCGTCTTGATACCTCTACTACTCTGATTTTGGTCCATGGGATTCCTACTTCTTACTCCCTGGATGCGATTGCTACTAAACTCACCACCTTTAATATCGGGCTGGGGTTGGCGGTTCCGCTGCACTGGCTCACTTCGGACACCGCGAGGGGTGCCAAGTCCGCCTCTATGATTGTTATTACCGTTATGGGCCCCAAGACTCCTGACTTCATTGGCAGGAGGGTGGCAGGTTTCTCCTCTACCTATCGGACGGAATGTCTTTTGCGTTTCAACTCCCTAACACAGTGCTCCAACTCCCAGAAGTTTGGTCACCACGGTAATAAGTGTGTTTCACCGGCAGTCTGCCGGTGGTGTGCCCTGTCCCACTTTACTGGGAGTCACGCCTGTCCCACTGCGGCCTGTCACCAACAAGGCTGCCCTTGTACGCATACTCTCCTGGGGTGTGTGAATTGTGGAGGCCCACATGACACCCATGCACTGATATGTTCCTCCCGCCCTAAGGATTTGCCTGAGGATGAGGAGGACATGAATTTGACTTAAGGATTTCCATATATTATAGGCTTATGGTTTTCTGGCAAACATGGCTTAGGCCAGGTTGCATTATTTTATATTGTTGTGGTGGGTGAGGGGGATTTTTTATGTTATTGGGTTTTTAGGCCATACCTCAGGGTGCATGCCATGGATTTTCCTGTACGTAGTACGAATAAACCGCGGATTTAACAAAAAAAAAAAAAAAGCACACAAGCAGATCGTATGACAGATAATTCTAATCTTTACGCTAAAAGCCTACACTTCTCTATTGAACTTCCAGTACTAAATTACCATACACCTTTCATATGAGATATTCCGACAAACAACAAAACCGATTCCAACAAGCAAAAAAAAAAACAGTCAATAAAACATAGTCGCTAATTTGAATATCAGGAGAAAACACGAAACATTAATTATGAAATCGATCAAATTGTTTTCATCTTTTACTTCGCGGTAAAGGACTAATTTCTCAATGTAATTGCTCACGAATTTTTCCCCTATCCCGCCCGAGGCCGAGGCCATACAATCTTGATTTACTTTCGATATCGATATGATCAATGATTAGTTTCGATAGCATTGATAATATTTTTTTTGTTTGGTTTACAGCCGTGCCATGTTTCTTAAATCACAATGAGTTTTAAGGCAATGCTTACCGAGCTTGCGTTAGGTTTGCAGTTGGCTGCCCTGTGCCGTACTCGGAGTTCAACTGATTGATTGTCCCGACAAAAACATACTAGTAAGCACAAGAATCCTGGATCGCCTACGAAGAGCGGGATATCACCCAACCGACCTCCCCCATTCCTGCCTCGAGTGCCAAATCCCACTACTCCCCCATAGAAGATGAATACTCCTTAAACAACTGCCTCATCTCCTTCAGAAAGCATGTCAGATCCCGGGTCTCGTTCAACCGATCAACCCTCTTCCCCACCAACGCAGAGTCTAGCTTTGGTCGGCATTGTATGACTACCCATGTTAGCCATTTATAACAACTCTCTCAACGAAGTAAATGAATGTACCTTCATAATCTCTTGTAACCATATTAATAATGAACGAAAACTCCTTTGACCAATCTGAATCAACAATGTGGGTGTACACAATCCTAAGATGGTCTGTTACGCCCGCGCCCTCGATGCGCATTCCAAGATGGTCCTCCCAGAAGGCGAGTTCAGGGGCATTGCGCGAGGATTGGAAGGAGAGTGCTTTGCGCTCCTCAGCTCGAACTGTCGAGCGTTAGAATCGTGAAAAGAGGGAGGGGGGTAGTCGGGATGGAATCACTCTCTCGCTTTTTTCGGATGGCTTCCTGTGTAGCTTCAATCTGCGCGACTAAGTGAGCCTTGTGCTCCAGCTTGGACTGCTTCTTGTGGTCCATTTCTGCAATCGCGTGTTCTGCTTCGGTGGCTTCCAGTTGCTCCTTTGCCACATCTGGAAAACAAATCAGTACGGTGTATCACACGGGACTGATGGTTGAAACTCACTCTCTGAGACATCCTTCTCCTTCTGCTTGTAATGCTCAATCTCCTTCATTAGTATCCTCTGAGTATCTACCCTCTTGTTAGAACGGTATCATGTTTACTAGCGCCAAATTCACCTTTATCCTCAACAATCGTCTTCGCAAACTCATTCCTCTCCTCGAGAATTCTCCGGCGCCCCTTCTCAATAAAGTCGTCGAATCGCACGGTGAACCTTGCCATCCGGCCTTTGAGCTCTTCGAAGCCAAAATTAATTTGGGGGAGAGTCGCAGCCATGCTATGGTTAGTTGCTTGTGGGGAGGACAATGCGTGGGTTTGCGATGAGGGGGGGGCTGATGAGGATGGGAGGTTGAACGACATGGCCAGGCGGGTCGCGGGTCGAGTGGTGGGGGATAAATAAGGGTTGCGTAAATAATTAGTATCTGTGTATGATAGGATATGTGGTCAACAAAGAGGGTCGCGAGGGGGCTCTAAGGGTAAGATGAGTCGAACGAGCGGATGAATGGGCAAGTGATTAGTTGTGGAGAGAGAGGATGTAGGTTTGTCGGGAACGGTTTCGCGTATGATAGTATCAGTCAGATTATCAGCCCTCAGTCCACAATAGGATTGGTTTTGACAAATTAACAGAGTTGCGAAGTATTGGATAACGAGACCCAACATGCTCACCAAGTTAGGCCAATCTTATACTATATCGAGAAGAAACTAATCCTTTTAGGATCTAATGACTAAGAATCTACGGATTCCGAATAATAACGACTCGAGTACTAGTACAAGTACGGTACTAGTACCCGACAATGTTTTACCAGAGTGAATTTTAGGTTAACCCGAAAAATAACCCTTCTGTCGGAGATGGCGAATTCATAGCGTAAGCGTGCCGCGGTGTTTGTCGGACAGGGTCACGTCGTCAGGGCAACCGAAATCAGACACCTCTCTGGAAACAAAACCATTCTTCCCGAGTTAACCGGCAAACCCTTCTACAACCACGACGCCACTGCACCGCACTCAGCATCCATTTGTCAGTCGAGATATCTGATCTGCGCCTACATACCTACACACCATGAGCGGGTTCCAAGATGTGCGCGATGTGATGGAGCTGTCTGGACCTACAGACGCCACAACACGAGTTCCTATTGCGAAGAAGCAGAAGACAGTGGAGCGACGGCCAGGTGTGCCCTCGCAATACCTTTCAAACGGCATGACTGGATACTGATATCCCCACTCATAGATGGGATTACTAGAGAGCTATTTGCGCTCCTCGGCGAAAACCCACCACCGGTAGCGATTGTCGAGAGCAAGTTTAAAGAAAAACCACGATGGATGGGAAAAGTCAATCCTTGGTACATACTCTCCTCCTCCCCCATTACACATCATTCTCCCATATTACCACACAGGAGCTAACACCAAAGCACTAGGATTTGGAAACCCTTCGAAAACCCCGCCAGATCTGACGGCTTGGTCCTTCACCACTGGGAACGAAAGTCCGAACCCTCACAAGACCTCGAGTACCAATTTGGTAAATTTAACGTCAAGGTCGACGTGCCTGCGTACACGGATGGCGAGTATGAAGTCCTCAAAGACCCAGATTGGACAAGGGAGGAGACGGACTACCTTTTTAATCTTTGCCGGGAGTATGACTTGCGCTTCATTATCATCTGGGACCGGTACGAGTTCCCCGCGGGGAAATCCCGTAGCGTGGAGGACATTAAAGCGCGTTATTACTCTATCTGTCGGAACCTAATGGAACTCCGAACCCCGCTGAATCAGATGACACCGGAGGAGACTCAGATTTTCAATCTGCTGAATTTTGATAAAGAGCGAGAGACTGCAAGGAAGAATATGGCGGAAGTGCTGTTCGCGCGGACCCCGGAGCAGGTGAAGGAGGAGGAGATGTTACTTGTCGAGTTGGGAAGGATAACGAAGAACCAGGCGAAGAATCTGGAAGAGCGCAAAGAGCTATTCAACAGGTTGGAAGTTCCAACATCTCAGGGCTCTATCGCAGCATATACAGGAAGTCAGGGACTCGCCCACCTTCGAGAAATGATGGTAAACAGCAACGACAAGAACAAAAAGCGGAAGTCAATAGCCTTGGGCAGCAACAATTCCAACAACAACGACGGCTCGCAACAAAGCCCCGCCGTAGCAACTTCAGCGGAAAGGCCGGGGGCGGGTGGGGGCGGGGGCGGCCCCTCGCAAAAAGACACCCCGCAGCCCAAAAAGCAAGTGCGCAAACTCACCCCGGAGGAGGAATTAGAGTTCGGCGTCACATACCACGACAAACTCACCTCGGGCGTCAAGTTCCGCTCCGCCATGGTCGCGGCCACAGTCAAAGGCGGGACAGCGCAGAAGGTGCAGGCGGCGCTGGCTCAATTGGACATTTCACCAAGATTGGCTATGCCCACAACCCGCACCGTGCAGAAGTTTGAGCAATTACAGACTAGTGTTGGTGTCCTGCTTGATGCCCGGAAGGCGAACGATAAGATCGATAATGAGCAAAGAGTTTTGAAGGCGCAGATCGAGGCTGCAAAAGAGGATGCTTGATGGGGGGTTAGTTTTTTTCTTAATTTTATTCTAATAATATGGCGTAATTGCAAGGCATGTTTGGAAGCTTGGACTTGTACGATAAATCGTTCCCCCTTCTCCCACTCAACTCATGTATTGACTGCCTACCTGCTTCTTTGGGTTTCCTCTAAGCTCGAGACAGTTGTGTGCGTCTGTGTGTGACGTAAGATAACCAAGAACCACCCCACCCAATTCCAGTCTGCAATTCAATCGCATTGAAGTAAAAAAAAAAAAAACATCGTATTCATACAGAAAGATGTGAAATGATAATAATGAAATGACAACCCCATTTTCATTCGCTGGTACGAGTAAGATACCATAGTCTCTTCCACAATAAGAGGCTGGGGAGACCGGCAAAGTTAAACTCGAACAACATGGGAAAGCCAAAGCCCGACGGAGCTTAAAAGGAACGGATATGGTTTTTGATGGCTGACGGAAAAAGGGCAAAAACGCGGGGAAGAGACAAACTTGGGAGATGTGGAGAGAGGGGAACGAAAAAGCAAAGGAAAAAGAAAGGAAACGAAAAGACAAGAAAAGGAGTTCCATGGTGGGCAGAGCTGGGACAAGCGGGGAGGATGACCTCCTCATCTCATCTGATCTACCGGTACTCTACATCGAATCAGAGACACAACAAGCGAGAACCTACCTGACCACTCGCACTCCCCCTCCCTTCCCCGCTCTCTATCTCCGCCTCTTTTCTCCCCGGTTCCCATCATCCAGACTTCACTGTTAACCCTTAAGACCAAACCCATACTGAGATATGACAGAAAGACAAATGAGCAAAGAAGAAATTCCCAACAACAGCAGCCAATCTCGCACAGATGAGGATCGAATATTTATAGACAAAAGAGGAAGAAGTGGAGAGCAGTAACGAGAATTAAGCTACCCCCTCACCCGCAGCCCCAGCATCCGGCAACGTAACGTCAGCCGCAGCATCCTTCTTCCCACCACCTTCAGCCTCCTTCTTCGCACCATCAAGGCCGACAACTTCCTTAGCAACCTGAAGCGACACGTGTGCGGAGGCCTTCGTCTTACGCAGAATTTTTCCCGGGTGCGTGGCGGCGGCGGCGTCGCCCGAGGTCTTCTCAATAATGATGACACTGCGGACGGTTCCCTTGGGCGACTTCTTGATGCCAAGCTTTTCGTGGAGCTCGTAGGTCGGGTCACAGAGGAGTGTGTATGTCAAGTTCTGCTTATTGCGAAACTTCTCATTCGCGCCAGGCTGGTCACCAGAGAGGCCGTATACGGAGTAACCGGCGTCCGTGAAGGCGGTGTAGTTATCCCTGAAGAGACAGGCTTGCGTAGTGCACTCTGGGGTGGACGCTATGGGGGGAATTATTAGCTTTGGCTTTCTCACCTTGTATCGTGGGGTGGTGATGATGAGGGGGGTATTGGGGCATCGTGTCTTGGGTTTTTTCTTCATATATCCGAGTACGGACTAGGTGGCGTGGTTGGGGGTGGGGCCTAGGGCGGGGAGGGTTTCTTAATGTACGTATATAATGTTATTATAATAATACCTTTAGGATAAGCAAAGATCACGATCCCCTTTGAAGCTTGCGCGAGAATAGCTGTCAAAGTAGTTTTCCCACCATCATGGGTCTGAACCTCTGGTAACGTGTTTGGCAATAGATCGCCATCCCCGAGTGCGGCCGCCGCTTCCTCAGCTGCATCGGCTCTCTTGACCTTTGCCTTTCCACTCTTCGCCTTAGCGGCAGATTTGGGACCGGCCGTAGTAGTAACAATAGTAGTAGTTACAGCCGGTGCAGCAGAAGAGGATGCTGCCGCCGGAATTGGCGCGGCCTTTACTTCAGCAGCCGCCGCAGACGCGGATGCCTCTCCCTCTGGCTTCTTCTTGCTGGCGTCCTCCTTCGTGCTGTCCTTATCCTTACTTACGGCATTCTTGACAACAGTGGTAGCCTTGTCGGCCACCGTTCTTGCCTTTTTGGCGGAAGGCTTCTTAGGCTCCGTGGATGCGCGTTTCTTGGGCGCTGGCCCTGGTGCAGGGGGTGGAGGGGCCGCTTCCTTCTTTGCGATATTCCGTCCGCTTCGACGTAGAACTGGTTCGCTCATTTTGTGGGGATGGGGTGGATATCTGTGTTTTTTTGCGCGTTTTAAAGAAAGGCAAAGTTTTTTTTTTAGGGAAAAAATTGGCAGTACGTGAGTTTTGGAGGCACGCAAAGGCACGTAGTTTATTTTCGCATGTGCTTTTGGAGTGGAATTGGTGGATGGGGGAGAATAGTGGGGTGGTGTTTATCGCGTTGGTGGGCAAGTACCACGCGGTGGTGCTGGTGGTTGGTTGTCTTATGTGGAAGTAGAGGAGTTGAGTGATAGAATGCAAGGGGAAAGGGGAAAGGAAAGGGAGAGGGAGAGGGGAATGTAGTTCTAACAGGATTAGGTCCTCAGAGGTATTTATGTCGAGTGGTGGGGAGGGGGTGGGAGAGTAGTGTGGTACTAGAGGGTGAGGCAATACCTTACGGGATGTGTTTATGAGAGGTGGAGGTTGGAGGGCGGGCAGAAAGGGTCAGATAAACTTTGCTCTCGTGCCATCTGCGCCCCAAATTTCATTTAATTAATTTTCTTTCATTCAGTCTCTTTCCTACTATTTGCCTAATGGCGAATTAATAGAAATAGACAACAGATATATGGGATTCCTCCCCTGGGAGGGGAAATAATTAGGAGTCTAGCTATACTTGAACCATACAAATAAATATAGCACCTATAAAGAAGAGGGGAGAGAAGAGAGGAAAAATAGAGGAAAAGTATGATGGAAAGGGGAAAGAAAGAAAAATAAACCGCTGGGGAAATAAAAAAATAATAATAAGATGAACTGCAGCGCTCTGAATCTCTCCGATATTGTGAAGTGGCAGCACAGCATCACCAAGCAGCGGGGCACGCAGAGGGCAAGGAAGGTCATATGTGTGGTGGAGAGACCACTTTATCAAAGCGATGAGGGACAGGATAAGGAATCAAATAATGGGAGTCAGTGAATTAGTTCAAACCTGAGGAATCCGTGCGCAGGCGAGAGATAGAACCAGAGTTTGGTGGAATAGAGAGAGCGTTTTGGGTGTGCAGTTGGAAAGGGCCACAGGCGGGGAGAGTGTAGCTAACTACAGGAAAATCCAGGACAAGTATCCCAAAGTATGGCATGAACACCTAATAAAAATAAAAAAGCAACGCCTCATCCTTCCATAAAGTAATATAATTGTAAACCAAAAGCGGATTCTGGGATATCTAGAATAAAAATCCGAGAAACCGGGGGAGGGTCATAGCTTCCAATCATTCATGTGCGGCAGGACCGGAGGAACGCAAAGGTAAACGGATGTCACGGGAGCCATTACAATTCGCAGACATCAGATTCGCATGGATATTGGAGAAACTGCCAATATGAGAGGTAGTAGTGAACCAGGTATATTCCTTAGGAAAGTGTAGTAATACAGACTACCTGTTGCAGGCCTCCTCGATATCCTTGTTGTTGAGAAGTACAAAGGGATAATAATTAGAATATTCAAGTAAAATTAAATTACAAGTAAAGTTCAGGACTACAGAAATGGTTGAGATAGGTGCCAGAAGTTCACACATTTTGTATTTTCCTGGCAGCAGATTTCTCAAGACTTCAAAGCTTATTAAAAGTACAGTCATCTAACCACTTTCTCTAAAATACCTTTGAATGAGGAGTATAGTGATCTACTAACATCTTCCATGTTACACATTTACTTTATATACTACACACATGAACAGTGATGAAGGAGTTATGTGAGATTGTTAGGTTGATTCAGCAAGGATTAGTCCTTACATAACGTTAGTATAGTAAGTTTCGATTTTCATCATTCAAGCTCAGCAGATAGTTTAGTGGATGGTAGTCTTGCATCATAATAATGTTATTATAAAATCTTATTAGAAAATTTTTTAGTTAGTTACTTTAGGGTCTTAGCTTGTAGTCAGGATCTTGCTGTGCCCTCATAGCCATCCTGAATTAGGCATGTTGTTACTTTCATCACTCATAACTCCCATAAATCAGCAAAACACTACCTAGCATCTGCTACATTGCCCTTGTACACAGATGTAAGTGACTTTATTCTTATATCTCCTATGACCTATGCAGTCAAGTATCTGTTATAAAGGATGCCCACATCTGAGAGATATCAAATTACCTCTGCACAGTCCATTCAAGTTTCATCCTAACATGAAGTTGCATCTCTTGTACATTCGACCAATGCCTTAATTATTCACCTTGATACTCTCTCATCCTAATTCCTACAGCTTCAGCCTACTCGTTGCACAGAAGGTATCTAGTATTATTCTAGCACACTTTGTTGTATCCTAACAGGATGTTCATTAGTTAAAAGAAATAGCGCATTGGATAAAAACTGCCCGAATCTGAATTCAACGTATTCGCATTCAGAACAGACCACTTAGCTTTTCTCATTTTATGTGCTTCCCTCCACCAATTGTGGACTGTTTTATTATCTCATATTCTATGCATTCTAATGCCTAATTTCAATTCTTTCTCCCATAGCCTGCACGCTCCAGACTAATTTTATTCTCGTGCTGTTTACTTTTCTCAGCTGGCTCTAGCTTTCACCTAGTGTACTTATATGTAAATATTACAAATCGTACTTATTAGAAGGTAAGCTCTCTTTCCCATATACTCAATTCCATAGAAACTTGATTCATTGGTTAACCCTGATTATTTCTCCTTTTCCCTGATTGTTCTCCTGATCAAACTTAGAATTCAGGAATTACCACGTGCCTTTCTGCAGACTCTGATCACCCTATGCCCAATTTCAATCTGCTCCGCTTTGCTGAATGACGAAGAAAATAATACCTTTTTAGGAGATATGTACTCAATGTCATGATATGTGTGCCTAGTAATATGTTAAATTTTAGTATGTATGAGAATGAATAAAGGATATAGTATTTTGAGGTGCACAATGTGGCGCTTTCCACTCTTCAAAAGAGAAAAAAAGTTAGAGCTACCTTTGGTGGGCTATGAATTTGTTTATTTGCATTCCGTGAGTAGATTGTCTAGTGGTCTTCTAATAACTTGAATACCTTCTATCACCTACCATAAATCCTATTCCTATGGATTCTGTGCTACTTTGTCAGTCTTCCTCCATTGACTAGTAGAACTAGTAGTATTCATATTACAATGTCAGTTGGCTAATGTGGTATAACGTTTAGGATAATTAATCAACATGAGACCTATCATGAGTGTGTTTATTAAACTTTTATTTGTATATCAAACTGTGTACATAGAATAATTGAATATATTGACCTAAACTTCTGTACATCAATCCTGTTATTGAGTATCCCGTATGTCTGCCTAGTGAGAACTATATAGGCCAGGCTAGTCATAGTTACGATATTGACGATCCACGTATTTGGGTAAGTGGACTACTTGTAGACTTCTATAAGTCCTCTTCTCATCTGAAATATCCCACTGATTCTTTGATTGAGTAATTCAATCAACCCCAGCTAACAGGAACCTCCAACTTCGCTCCAGACATATCTTATCTTATAATATACTGATTACCATAGGACTGAACTCCCATCCAGATTCTCACAAGTGGCAACCTCCCAACCTAGATCTATACCTAATCATTTCTGTTCCTGCCAAAGTATTCTTTAAATCAATTGTTCTACTACAACTGGACAAATTATTTTGAAATACAACAGGATCTTGTAAGTCTGGGACCAGAATTATAAGGTGAGTAAAGTACTCTACAAGGAGCAATTAGAGTTTTGAGGAGTTAGCAATTCGTGGCCCTGATAGATTTGAAAAGGAAAATGTATCACGGATGAAAATAATTCAAAGATTTTCTGTAGTGGCTGTAGGTGGTACCTCTAAATGCAGTTTCCCACAGGTGTTTGTATCTAAGGGTTTTAACCCTTCTGCTATCTTATGACTTGTCTTTTTTGCGTAGTCTAATTTGATACTATATTAACCCTTTACCCTATACTATATCATACATAATCCATCAAGGCCTTGATCCATTATAGCATGCTGTATATATGATAATATTATGATGCATCCTAGCCAAAACGTGAACAAATGGCTTTTCAAAATATAATGCTCTTTACAGGTAGCATATAGGGTATTTTGACATACAAAGTCATTAAATGTTTCCATGTTTGAAATATCATATAATATGAGCTATTCAGTCTTCACTGATGTTAATATTTTGAAAATATAGTAGGCTATAAAAATGAGATACTATTGAAAAGAAATATGTATTTTTATTCATTAGATAAAATTTTAGTCAAAATTAGTTACACAATAGTTTGAATAATATATTATATCCTCAATGTCTGTAAACAAGTAAGGCAAGACATTTGCTGTTGGATCTCATGGCTGTACTCTTATTTTCTTGTTTTTATTCGTTATAGTCTGATATCAATATCATCAAAATTATTGATGGTAAAGATTTTACCTGAGCCCAGATCTCTCTAATATATTGCTTGTGTGCTCTAACTCTCAATGTATTACAATATACAGGTCTTTGTAAATTGGTACTTAATTGATTTGTATCACTTTTAGCCATTTTAAATTGTAGAAAATTAGCAACAACTTAAACAACAATCATAGAATATTATTCTTTAATATTATTATGATAAATAAATTTATTTCTTTATAATGCCCTAAACTCTTATTAAAAGGACCATTACATTTTGAAATGCTATTGGTCCACATTTTGGTTAGCATGCCTCATAATACAGTATCTCCCTCATCATAACAGAACACTGGGTTTCAGGGACCGTGCAAAGTTTTACTAATATATTTGTATTCTTGGAGCAACCTCAGTGAACTTGCTTAGGAACACTATGGCCTGAAGCAGAAGCCAGCTCCAACTGCACATTTCCCAACCTGACCACATTATCAGCCTTCAAAAGGGCCTCTCATATCTGTAGCCTCATTCCTATAGAATGCTGGTTGCCATATTGTGATAACATCTGCATCAGCAAAAATTCACCCTGCGTCTGGTGAACGAGCCGTGCGTCCAGACGCGGGTCGCGTACTTTGTGCGTCCTACGCGTCCTGTACTTCTGGAGTTGTGTCGCAACCACTTGGGCGTCCAGTTCAACCTGACTCGCCACCACCTGCTTGATTGCCTCCCAGTCGTCTAGCTTGTGACACAACGTCCAGCAAACGGCTAACGTCAGACATATCTCTACTCATTCTTCGGATACTCGCCCGTGCGTGTTGCTATTATATTATTATGTCTCATTACGCTTATGGAGCCTACGGCTATGAAGTGGCAACTACCTTACAGGAAACCATCCCGATCAACAGTGTCTGTCTCCTAAATGTTGTTTGCAGCTTTTGAGTGGGCCAACGGCCATCCACCATAATGATCAAAAGGAAATCCTCCACCTCGCCAACCGCCTAACTCATGAATAACAAAAGAAATATATGTAAGAGAAAACCTAAGTTGCCATTGTCCGCCTCTCAGCAGCCACCTGGTTTGCAGCAAGGTAGGTTGGACACTCCTTGGAGGTTGCCATGTGGGGTTCACCTAAGTTCTTGCATTTGATGATGGTATGGAGACATGGTTTGCCTTTGGTGGGATAATCTGATCTGCCGCATGTGTGGAGGTAGGTAGGGTGCTCCAAGGTGCAAATAGCACAGTAGGTAGTACCGGTACACTGGGTGGGGTGGTGTCCAAAGGCAAGGCATCTGGAACACTGGGTGTCAGGGCCAAAGGAAATGTAGCGTTGAACCTTAAACCTCTTGCCAAAGAGAGAGAGGCCTCTATTGAGAGCTTAATCTGTGTTGTCCTTACCAGCAATAGTGATAACCATTGTGGACGCTGCTTTGCCGGTGCGTTGAGTTTCAGTGGTGAGCCACCTGGGGGGGCGGGGAAGGTGAATGCCAGTGTTGAACTCCTCAATCTCAGACTTGACAGTGTTGAATCCCTCAGGAGTGGAGGGAACAGTGGTGGGGATGCCGTGTATGATGACCTTATGCCAGACTTCATCCCCTCTGAGGCCAGTGGCGGCAGGTATGGTGGACCTTGCGGTTTCCTCAATTGCTGTTCTGTGTTGCTTGAGGACTTGGGCAGCCGTGATGGTGTCCTTGGTGAGGAGTAGGACATGGTGGTTGGGGGTGAACTCAATGGTTGCAATAAGCGATTTCTTAATTGCAGTGTTGAAAGTATTCCTTATAGTGAGGGTGTTGATGTTGTCAGGGAGTGCGGTGCCATCTCTCTCAATGACAATCGCACGGTTGCGTTTGGTTAAAACCGGAGTAGTGGCAGCTTTGTTTGGTGAGTATGCTAGGGGGCTTGCTATGGAGGGTCCTGGCTGCTTTCTGGGACCAGGTTTGCTGTGGTGGCTGGGTGGGAGTGGGTTGGGTGTTCGCGAAGGTAGTGTTGCTATGCTGTGGTTGAGCAACAAGGTGCCCGACTTGAGAGGTAAGGGCTGTCACTTTGGCTTGGTGGTCTTTGGTGTCTGTCATGTGTCATTCCTGCACTACCAGCATGTGTGCTTCCATGGCTTTGAGGGTATCCTTGAGATCGCAGTAGCAGGTCTTCATGGTTTGTAGTTCCTCTTGCCGATATGTGACGTGTTCATTGACTGCCTTTTCCCAGCCATCTTCTGAATCTGGTGGGGGTGTGACTGTCTGGACAGGGGAAGGGACGCCCTCTTCCATCTGGGTGTCGTCAGGCGAGGTGGGGAGGATTGATGTTCCTCTGGTCTGGTGGGATTCTGGTAGGTGAAAAGGGCTGGCAAGAGGGTTCTTGCCACCCCTACCCTTGCCCAAGGGTCTGCGTGACATCAAGGGCGTTGTATGAGGGACTCAGTTGATAGGGGTGATAGAATAACAAATAAAGTGGGATGATTTGTCTGTAAAAGTGGGGATGAGGGATGGGTGAAGTGGTGACAATTGGTGGTTGACCAATGAGGTGAGGGCTCGGCGAAAAATTTGGTGTTGTTTTTTCTTTCACTGTGGTTGTAATGCCAACGGAGTCCCCGTGCGTATTGCGATATCATAACCTCCTGACGCTTGGTCCACGTCGCTGACTCTGTGGGTGTGAGCCTGGCGTCATGATCCATTTCTTCCCCATGTCTTGTTCCACTACTCTTTCATCGCAAGTCCCGACGCCATTGGATATTTTCGGTAATTTTCAGACCCGGTCCTGTCACGCTTACCTCTTCCATCCCGCTCCCTCGCATCCTGATGCCAGGTTCTTATTCCCTTGTCACTAAGAGGCCTTAATGCAGGGTATTGCCATATTCTTTTCCCCTATATTTGTATACTTGTTCTTGTAGCGTCGGGGGTCCGTCCTGGCTGTCTGGCCGCCTCTCCCGTGAACTTGAATCACCACGTGGACTCCCATACAGGCCGCGCGTGTTATGTCTGTGATGTCCCACTGGTACTAGTATTACTAATTCTCTAGACAAATCCTTGATATCTCTCTTGTCCTTTTAATTGCAATTGTATTACTTCTACATTCCACATACTACCCCTTAAGGTATCTGCCCCAGTCACCCCTCAGGCGTACTATCTGCTTCTTTTGACACGATTTTGCCCCTACCTTCTGACATGGTCCATTGAATTTGCTCTAATGCCATTGCTTGTCGCCACAGCGATGGTGGTAGACCAAATCTCTTCTTTTCCTGGATGCTCGTGATTACTGTCCTGATTTGCCATCGCTGCTAGAGGAGCGTCAAGAGTTGATCGAGCCACATACTAGTCAGTTCTCTCGATTTGACCCTTTGTCAATATATCTCATTGAATGTCCGTAAATCGATCCGGCTATTGACGAGCCATCGCCGGTCCATCATAGGGATCAAGTGTACCTAGCCGACGATGATTCCAATGTCCACTATCGTACACCTTGCCCGATTGTGATTTGCTGGTAGCTCTATGGTGACCAAATCGTGTGATTCTGATGGGCGGCCAGAGTTAACTACACCCAGCAGCTGAACACCAGCTAGTCGGTATACTCTATGTCGGTGCGCGCTGTCTCGGAGTTTGAAGAGTGCCAGAAGTTTCCTGGGAAGCCGGCCCCAGAGTGCCACATATATCTGATCCCTTCCGCTCTGCACCCACACCCAATCATTGTGACCCGGCTGGTCTCAGAAGAGTTTGTTGCCTGTATATCGTGCGCGGTGGATGTCGGAAACATCCGTTTCCTGGAATGCTAGCACAGGAATTTCAAGCTGCGTCAAGGACTCCGTTGCCGTTACAACCACAGCGAAAGAAAAAACCACACCAAATTTTTCGCCGAGCCCTCACCTCATTGGTCAACCACCAATTATCACCGCTTCACCCATCCTTCTTCCCCACTTTTACAGACAAATCATCCCACTTTATTTGTTATTCCATCACCCCTATCAACTGAGTCCCTCATACAACCCCCTTGATGTCGCGCAGACCCTTGGGCAAGGGTAGGGGTGGCAAGAACCCTCTTGCCAGCCCCTTTCACCTACCAGAATCCCACCAGACCAGAGGAACATCAATCCTCCCCACCTCGCCTGACGACACCCAGATGGAAGAGGATACCCCTTCCCCTGTCCAGACAGTCGCACCCCCACCAGATTCAGAAGATGCCTGGGAAAAGGCAGTCAATGAACACGTCACCTATCTACAAGAGGAACTACAAACCATGAAGACCTGCTACTGCGAACTCAAAGATACCCTCAAAGCCATGGAAGCACACATGCTGGTAGTGCAGGAACGACACATTACAGACACCAAAGACCTCCGAGCCAAAGTGGCAGCCCTTACCTCTCAAGTCGCGCACCTTGTTGCTCAACCACATCATAGCAACACCACCTTCGCGAACACCCAACCCCCTCCCACCCAGCCACCACAGCAAACCTGGGCCCAGAAAGCGGCCAGAACCCTCCCTAGCAAGCCCCCAGCACACTCACCAAACAAAACTGCCACTTCTCCAGTTTTGACCAAACGCGACCGTACGATTGTCATTGAGAGAGATGGCACAGCACTCCCAGATGACATCAACACCCTCACCATCAGAAACGCTTTCAACACTGCAATTAAGAAGCCTCTTATTGCAACCATTGAGTTCACCCCAAACCACCATGTCCTCCTCCTTACCAAGGACAACATCACGGCTGCCCAAGTCCTCAAACAACACAGAACAGCAATTGAGGAAACAGCAAGATCCACCATACCTGCCGCTACTGGCCTCAGACAGGATGAAGTCTGGCATAAGGTCATCATTCACGGCATCCCCACCACTGTCCCCTCTACTCCTGAAGGATTCAACACAGTCAAGTCAGAGATTGAAGAGTTCAACACTGGCATTCACCTTCCCCGCCCCCCCAGGTGGCTCACCACTGAATCCCAACGTACCGGCAAAGCGGCCTCCACAATGGTTATCACTATTGCTGGTAAGGACAACACGGATAAAGCCCTCAATAGAGGCCTCTCTCTCTTTGGCAAGAGGTTTAAGGTTCAACGCTACCTTTCCTTTGGCCCTGACACCCAGTGTTCCAGATGCCTTGCCTTTGGACACCACCCCACCCAGTGTACCGGTACTACCTACTGTGCTATTTGCACCTTGGAGCACCCTACCTACCTCCACACTTGCGGCAGATCAGATTGTCCCACCAAAGGCAAACCATGTCTCCATACCATCATCAAATGCAAGAACTGCGGCGAACCCCACATGGCAACCTCCAAGGAGTGTGCAACATACCTGGCGGCAAACCAAGTGGCTGCTGAGAGGCGGACAAAGGCTAATTAGGTTTCCTCTTACTTGTATTTCATTTGTTTTATTTGTTAGGCTTAAGGCGGATGGGAGGATTTCATTTGTAAAAGGGGTCGTTAGCGTTATGACAGGGGGTCCAATCAAAAGTTGCTACTAACATTTAGGAGACGGGTATCAGGGACCAGGCGCTGGTGGCGCGCCATTTTGTATGTTAGTTGCCGCTTCATAGCCTCTGGCTCCATAAGCGTAATGAATTATAATAATAATAATAATTCAAGCTGCGTCAACAGTTCAACGGCGAGAATTTGCAGTATACCAGGATCTTCTGGAAGGCGGCACGCAGCAGGGAGGCTACACCGGCTATATCGAACCAATTCGATAAATAAAGCCTCGTCTGCGATGCCCAAGACTTTCCAAAGATCTCGAAGGTCGGTAACGTTACCACGCCATCCCTTGTGAGCCTTGCGATAAGACGGTGGCGGGGATTCAATCCTCAGATTCGTTTTGTCAAAAAGATCCACGACGTCCACGGGGATTTCGGCTCCGGCATGTCACAGGGCATCCAGGTTCAAAAGTCTCATTCGGATTGAGTGGTGTCGCCCGTAGTTGTGGAAGATCTGTCTGGCGGGGTCATTTTTATTGGAACATCGCCATCCGTCTTTGATCTGTTCCTTATGTGCCTGCTCACTAAACTCAGCAGAATACTGTGGAATGTTGCCAAACTGGTACACATGTTCGCGGAAGTGGCTGAGTAGCTGCATCTTAATAAAGTTGAAATGAGATTCTGCTTAGATCAATTCCCTACGTTGGTTGTTCTCTTCTTGTCACCGCTCCTCTTGCACATGGCGCCGCTTCTATTGGGTAAGAGGTTGATTTCCTAGTGGTCTCCGGTTTCGTAGCTTTGTGCGCTGGTCATGAATCTTCGCCTGCGTCCGTTTTGACACCCAAAACTCCAAAAAGACATCATTCGTCGCATGAAACTGATCAAGATATTGATCCAGATAATCAAGGATGTCAGGTGTATGACTCCGTTATTGCGCCATCAGACTGAAGTCGAGTAGTCACCTGACACTGATGAACACACTTTTGAAAGGTCCCTGTTGAGTGCTATGTGGGCGTGACAAGGCCACGCCCAGAACTCCGGAAAGGCCACGTCGCAAGTTCCTCATCTCCTTTCCTTGTTACTGAATGACCTCAGAGTATACTTTTTTGGGTACAAAGAATCCCGGGTATGGCGGCAAAGCTTTCCACATGGCATCGAATGCGTCCAGATGTTCTTATTTCTTAAGAAAGGCTTGAATCCAATCCATCATGTGCTTGAATAGTCCGAGATAAATAGTATGAAGGAGATCTGGCTGGTGCATGTCAGCGGCAAAAACACGAGAAAGTCCATAAAAAACATTTCGCCTGATCTTGATACCGAGTACATCCAAAGTGGCATTGATCTCGCCCGATATTGACTCCTCTGACCCATCTGGAATTCGTTATATGAGGCGCTCATATTTAGCATAGTTTCTCGGTGGGTACTTCTCTTCGGTGCGTGATCCTAACATATCTGAGGGTATCTCGCATTTAGGACATGCGTTGGATTTTACACCATGTTGTGCGACATTTTCCATGTTGTCCGCAATCCATGCCTCCAAGTCAGGGATACACCACCGTACTTTGCCGTCAGTACAGTCTATTGGCACACCCTCAACTCCGGCCTCCTGTAGAGGCTCAAATAGGAGCTCGAATATGCCTTGCAGCGTGTCGGCGTTGATCTGTCTCTGGAGTTCGTTTGCAGAAGAGGACTGTGGGGATTTGGGCGGGACGGGCAATAGTGCAACAAGGAGAACTGCCATCGTGCCAGGTTTGTTACGCTTAGCAGACGGAAGATTTCCAATTGTAATATACACAGGCCACGCCTTCTTGTCACCCAAGAAGTTGCTGAGGTGCATCTGATCGGACATTCCAATAATTGGCACCACAGTCACTCCAGGCGGCGTACAGTCCTGTTATTGGTTAGCCAATGTTTTATTAAACAAGGCTCCCACAGTGCTGGTTCTGTACCTGAACATCCCACCACCAGTTAGCTGTATATATTTCCGCATATACTCTTTGTCCATCAGAATCGTATTCACGTCGTGGCACGTAAACAAAGTTAGCTTCATAAGTTGTCTGCCCAAAAAGATAGCGGACACAACCAAGAAGGTTGCAATAGAAGAAAGGCAAAGTTCTATGCCCATCCTCAACTTTGCCTTCGAACCATTGCAAATATGGACCGTAAGGATCTAATGGGCGTAGGTGGTTCTGCAGTGTATACATCGACCTATAGCAGATGTCTGCGGAATTTCCAAGGCCATTGGAAAAGTATTCGCTAATTGATGTCTTTGACAATATACTTTATATGAACCAATGTGCAAGTTTGAAATCCGGTGCACTGGCAAAGGCAGCCCATAGGTCATCACATAGATTTCGCCATCAATCCCCATATCTGTTCACCTCTCCGATGGGTTCCCTAGTACCTGGATAATACTCCGTTGCGTGGGGCGTCAAAGACGCGTTTGCCATCTGGATAGATCCTGTGTCAAACTCATGCACAACATCATTTGTTCTGTCTGGTTGGCCGCTAAGGGGGTTGGGGTCTGATTCATAGTCAGAATTCGGCTAATTGCCATCGCAGTGCTGAAGCTCATCGGGCAATCGGTTGGAACCAGCGTCGCGCAAGCTCTGTGAGGGGTGAGTAAGCTGTATGTCCGACGCCAGAAGAGCAATGAGATCAGCATGCGCAGTTCGTATGTGTTTCTGATATCGGCCTGCGGAGGTGTATTAGTAGGGACAAAATAAACATTTAGTAGGCATTGCGCGAGATCACTGGATTCTTGAAATGCCTGCGTGTACTCGGGTACTATAAGGCGTAAGCGGAATGCTCATGTTTACGTGTACGGACTCCAGCGTCAGCCTAGTGCATGTGCAGAGGATCTGAGACACTGCTAACTTGACTAGTCGATGCGGTTTAGCGCATCGCTGGAGCTGTCTTAGACATCTCATGATTCAAACACTAAGGTAGCTTGTATATCTTTCAAGTTGCTGAGAACACTAGGGAATATGTTATTCAAACTGAATTGATCACAATCGAAGGGAGGTCATAACAAGAATAATATTCACTACATACACAATATTGAAAACATCCACAGCACTCACAACAGTCACACTGGCAACGAACCCCACGACATGGCCCAAAATAACAACATGCAGTACGTCTACATGCCAATCATTCCTAAAGGACATATAGCTCCCTCAGGACATGTGTACCACCTTCCAGGTATTGCTTTGGTGGGTGCGATAACTGCGGCGAGGCCTAGCTGTCAAAATTATTATTATTATAATTCATTACGCTTATGGAGCCAGAGGCTATGAAGCGGCAACTAACATACAAAATGGCACGCCACCCGCGCCTGGTCCCTGATATCCGTCTCCTAAATGTTAGTAGCAACTTTTGATTGGACCCCCTGTCATAACGCTAACGACCCCTTTTACAAATAAAATCCTCCCACCCGCCTTAAGCCAAACAAATAAAACAAATGAAATACAAGTAAGAGGAAACCTAATTAGCCTTTGTCCGCCTCTCAGCAGCCACTTGGTTTGCCGCCAGGTATGTTGCACACTCCTTGGAAGTTGCCATGTGAGGTTCGTTGCAGTTCTTGCACTTGATGGTGGTATGGATGCAGGCTTTGCCTTTGGTGGGACAATCAGACCTGCCGCAAGTGTGAAGGTAGGTAGGGTGCTCGTGGGTGCAGATTGCACAGTAGGTAGTGCCCGTACACTGGGTAGGGTGGTGACCAAATGCAAGGCATCTGGAACACTGGGTGTCTGGGCCGAAGGTGAGGTAGCGTTCGACCTTAAACCTTTTACCAAAGAGTGAGAGGCCTCTGTTGAGGGCTTTATCTGTGCTGTCTTTGCCGGCAATAGTGATGACCATGGTAGATGCTGCTTTGCCCGTGCGTTGGGTGTCTGTGGTGAGCCACCTGGGTGGGCGGGGAAGGTGAATGCCAGTGTTGACTAGCTGTCAAAAGGTCAGCCTATACAAGACATGGCGGCAGTTCACCCTGGACAATCCAGGGAGGCAGCTCTATACGGCCTGGCGAAATACTGTCACAGACCAGATGTTATCAAGGAACTATACGAATATCAATGTGTTTTCTGCCGACAATTTCAGAGAGATTTTCCATGGTATTAGGAGATTATGCCTAGCATGCGATGTCCTCGTGACGGTGGGGGCCAATGACCTACCGCGGAGGCGGCAGATCGAAGAGGCCATTGTTCCTCTTATTAAGGACTGTGGCAAGAAGTTAATTGACACTCTTCTAAAAAAAGGTACATCTCAACCTGTGCCAGGCGCCCCAGCAATTGTCCTAGTGCACGTCCTTGTTGAACAAATCTTGTTGCCGCTGGGAGTCCTGGCTCAATGGGGAGAGTACGAACCACAAGCTCCTGCGCCGGAAAATGCACCCGGTGGTGATGATGAGCAGGACAACCAGGATGACGACGAAGACAACGATGATGACAATGATGATAAGGACAACAAGGACAACTAGAACAACTAGGACAACAAGGATGACAAGGCCGACAAAGGACAACAAGGACGACAAGGACGACAAGGACGACAAGGACGACAAGGACGACCAGGGTGGTGGTGACGGCAATGAAGCTCCTCTAACCAGTCGACGTCCAGTCAAGGAACAAGCAGCAGAAAATGTCAAAGCTGCCGAAGAGACTCCAGATAATGCGGATCTCTATGCACCTGTTACTCGCAAGGATATTAAATGACGTCAGGTCATGGAGCCTGCAGCCGAAGATGTCACCGTTGCCGAGGAGCCTCCAGACCGTGGAGACCCTGATGAGAGTCTTTCAACGAAAAAACATCGGGTTCATGAATTGGCTGCCGAAGGAGAACAACGCCCTGCGAGTGATTCGACAGGTCAATTCGTTTCCACCCAAGTGCTTAGATTTGAGCTTCCAATTACAAACTAAGAAAATGTTGATTGGAATGCATGATTTGTGAGCCCACGGGCGGTCTGTATCATGTGGGTTGAGCCGACAATTCGTGGTGCGGGTACACATGGCCAAGAAAGGGTGTCGGCAGAAGCCTCCCCCGACTATCGAGGAGTGTACTGGTGACCCCCTCACATGTCTGGGGTTCAGTTCGGTGAGCTAGATTCCTCTCATATTCACGGATTATGTGCTATGCTTTTAAGACACTTACCTGTACAGAGGATTCCCTATATGCTGGGCGCCACGAGTGAAGGAAGCCACGTAATCCGCCGGTGTCCTACACAACGACGGTTCCGCTGGGAATTCATATTCATAGAAGGTAGTGAATCCGTTCGAGTGTTGTTGCTTTCCAATCCAGTGCAGCAGGACCCGCTGGATCTCTTAGTGTATTGTTACCGCGATTAAAATGACCCCCAGCCGGAAACACCACCACTCGTAGGAGAGCCCTATTTTCGCCAGGACGCACTCGCAAATCTGGGTCCTGCTCGTCATACAGATCCAGTGGCAGGTGGAGCGCATACCAGGATACTCACCCCAATCCCAGGGGCAGATGCAGTTGAGGACAATGATGATCCGGAGGGATACCTGTTGGACAGAGGGGCTATATGGTAGACGTCACCGGCTGCTAAGACTAACAAGGGTGCGCCTCAAAAGGTTTTATCAGCCCGACGATGCATATCACATGTTTTTTCAATTTAATTGTATATACACGAAAAATCTATTGTCACTCTGAGGTCATTTTTCTGCTGCCATTAGTGTAGAGTATAAAGTCTGTGAAATTTGTCTTCTATGATATCTGTGACCACAATTGCATGGAAGAACTGCATCGCGTGGCTCTGTGGACGTCTCTTAGTGTCAGAGGGAGTATGCGGCTCGTCTCTTGGCGTCCTCATTATCCTTAGGCCCATGCTGCAAAGGTTATCTCGAGCCCGTTAGTGCAAAAATCCCGTGATGCTCAACTGGGAACTTAGATCATATCACGATGGTTAGAAAAAAAATTTATGCATTAAGAATAATTTACTATGTTATCCCTGTGGACAGGGGATTGACATCCGACGACTGTGACATCATAAACACATCCTCACGCTTTTCCCTGTACACACTCCCTTGGCGTCGTTTGCCTAATGATGTCTCTTAGCGTCAGCACAAGCGTGCTTCTCAAAAATCCGTACCTTAGATGATGTCTCTTGGCGTCCTCATTAACGTTAGGCCGCAAAGGTTATCTAGAGCCGGTTAGTGGAAAAATCCCATGATGCCCCACTGGGAACCCAGACCAGATTACGATAGTTAGATATAGAATTTATGAGTCCGGAATAATTTACTATGTTATTCCAGCGTGACATCCGATGACCATGACGTTCTAAACACATCCTCCCGTTTTTCGGTGTACACACCCCCTTGGCGTCCTTTCTCTCACACCTAGCCCTAGCTGTCGTATCTTTCTTATCCCACTAACCATGGTTGTCCTCTCTTCCTTATCCACCTAACCCTGGTTATTTTCTCTTCCTTATCCACCTAACCCTGGTTATTGTCTCTTCCTTATCCCCCTAGCCCTGGTTGTCTCTCCTTCCTTCTCTACAACTGTCAACCCCACACTTCTGCCCTCACCACGACCACCACCCTTCACCACTGATCAATCGTCCTCGAGATTTCTGGCTCTTTGCCAATAGATCTCTGCTCGACGTCTGCCCCATCCCCCTTCGTATCTCTTTGTTTTTTTAAAAAAAAAAAAAAAAAAAAAAAACATGGCGCCTTCCGGGTCCCAGACACCACCGGTGCCACTCCCAAGGTAAACTCCGATCAGATCTTCACTTCAGACCTGCATTCGCTAACCATTTTTACTTAGACGAAACACCATCCCGGCTCATGAAAGCGACGTGATTAGAGGCAAACGGCCCGCTGCACACCACGCTGAGGAGGACATCCGCCGAAGCAAACGCCAGGCCGTGTGTGAAGTTCGTGCATTGAAGGCCCAGTTTGAGCCGGCCGTGGAGGACTCCAAGTGTGTGAAAATCCCAACCCATTCATTGTAATTAGAGACTGATAAACTAACCTGTTCTACATGAATCAGGGGGCACTTAGGCGACATAGCATACGCTAAAAGTGAGTGTGGGTTCCGGAATCCTTGTGCCCCTACTGCTCTATATAGAGCATGGCACGAGCAGACCAGGCCATATATTACAGTGCGCTCCTAGGACACTCAGCTGACCGACTCAAAAATAGGGTCGGTCATGTTTGAGCCCGCACCCTTCCCCCTGTCGAGGACAGGATCAAGCTTGTTCAGAGCAACCACCGAGCCGATGACGTTAGGGAACTCTTTCGTCATCTTAAGATCTTGGTCCGGGACACGGTCCAGAAACTTTAGACCACGAACGAGGCAATTTTCGCGGAGCCGGCCGTGATTGTGAAGCAGGAGCAACCTCCACATAAGTATCCCTGTCCATTTTGGTACCAATTCTGGTACTAATATATTTTGTTCATCGCCCAATCCGATTGGTCGTCGAAGGTATTGCCCACCGGCAATACGGCTTGACATCGTCCGCCAGACAGGTACCCCGAAGGATGGCCACCCGTTCCTATGCTACCCTTTGTGTTCCGAGGACCCTGACCGGGGGGTGGCCTGTGGAGTCCTGGAATCACCGAGCATCGAAAAGGTGCTCGGGGTGGTCAAGGGGCTGCGTGTGGAGGAGGCAATTGAGGGCCTCCATTATTATTATTATTATAATTCATTACGCTTATGGAGCCAGAGGCTATGAAGCGGCAACTAACATACAAAATGGCACGCCACCCGCGCCTGGTCCTTGATATCCGTCTCCTAAATGTTAGTAGCAGCTTTTGATTGGACCCCCTGTCATAACGCTAACGACCCCTTTTACAAATAAAATCCTCCCACCCGCCTTGAGCCTAACAAATAAAACAAATGAAATACAAGTAAGAGGAAACCTAATTAGCCTTTGTCCGCCTCTCAGCAGCCACTTGGTTTGCCGCCAGGTATGTTGCACACTCCTTGGAAGCTGCCATGTGAGGTTCGTTGCAGTTCTTACACTTGATGGTGGTATGGATGCAGGCTTTGCCTTTGGTGGGACAATCAGACCTGCCGCAGGTGTGAAGGTAGGTAGGGTGCTCGTGGGTGCAGATTGCACAGTAGGTAGTGCCCGTACACTGGGTAGGGTGGTGACCAAATGCAAGGCATCTGGAACACTAGGTGTCTGGACCAAAGGTGAGGTAGCGTTGGACCTTAAACCTTTTACCAAAGAGTGAGAGGCCTCTGCTGAGGGCTTTATCTGTGCTGTCCTTGCCGGCAATAGTGATGACCATGGTAGATGCTGCTTTGCCTGTGCGCTGGGTGTCTGTGGTGAGCCACCTGGGTGGGCGGGGAAGGTGAATGCCAGTGTTGAACTCCTCAATCTCTGACTTGACAGTGTTGAATCCCTCAAGAGTGGAGGGAACAGTGGTGGGGATACTGTGTATGATGACCTTATGCCCGACTTCATCCTGTCTGAGGCCAGTGGCAGCAGGTATGGTGGATCTTGCCCTTTCCTCAATTGCTGTTCTGTGTTGCTTGAGGACTTGGGCAGCCATGATGGTGTCCTTGGTGAGGAGGAGGACATGGTGGTTGGGGGTGAACTCAATAGTTGCAATAAGAGGTTTCTTAATTGCAGTGTTGAAAGCGTTCCTTATGGTGAGGGTGTTGATGTCGCCAGGGAGTGCTGTGCCATCTCTCTCAATGACAATCGTACGGTCGCGTTTGGTCAAAACTGGAGAAGTGGCAGTTTTGTTTGGTGAGTGTGGTGGGGGCTTGCTAGGGAGGGTCCTGGCCGCTTTCTGGGCCCAGGTTTGCTGTGGTGGCTGGGTGGGAGGGGGTTGGGTGTTCGCGAAGGTGGTGTTGCTATGCTGTGGTTGAGCAACAAGGTGCGCGACTTGAGAGGTAAGGGCTGCCACTTTGGCTTGGAGGTCTTTGGTGTCTGTAATGTGTCGTTCCTGCACTACTAGCATGTGTACTTCCATGGCTTTGAGGGTATCTTTGAGTTCGCAGTAGCAGGTCTTCATGGTTTGTAGTTCCTCTTGTAGATAGGTGACGTGTTCATTGACTGCCTTTTCCCAGGCATCTTCTGAATCTGGTGGAGGTGCGACTGTCTGGACAGGGGAAGGGGTATCCTCTTCCATCTGGGTGTCGTCAGGCGAGGTGGGGAGGATTGATGTTCCTCTGGTCTGGTGGGATTCTGGTAGGTGAAAGGGGCTGGCAAGAGGGTTCTTGCCACCCCTACCCTTGCCCAAGGGTCTGCGTGACATCAAGGGGGTTGTATGAGGGACTCAGTTGATAGGGGTGATGGAACAACAAATAAAGTGGGATGATTTGTCTGTAAAAGTGGGGAAGAGGGATGGGTGAAGCGGTGATAATTGGTGGTTGACCAATGAGGTGAGGGCTCGGCGAAAAATTTGGTGTGGTTTTTTCTTTCGCTGTGGTTGTAACGGCAACGGAGTCCTTTTTTTCAGAGGGTCCTGTTACTATAAGTGCAACATCATCAATATAGGAAGGAGAGATTAGCTGAGGGGTGAGAACACTGGGTCCTAGATCCTTAAACAGGTTGGATAAGTAAAAGAGAACAGGATTGGTGAGATTGGTGAGCCTTGTGGAATGCCTGTCTTGATGATTGAAGTGGTTGCCTCTGTCCATCAAATACTAAGCCAAGTTGTCTGTCTGTAAGGAAGGTGTCTATCCATGAAAGAACAGAGTGGGAAACCTAAGTCTGTAAACCCAAGAGTAGCTGTGTTCTGGAGACATGATCAAAAGCACCTTTAACATCAATAAATAGAGCTGAGAGTACTTTACCATTACACCTTGCCTGCTGCACATCATGTACCAAAGCCATAACTCCATCAATGGCACTTCTCCCAGCTCTTTCCTCCCATCTGTTCACTGTGTAGAAGTCCACAGGTCTCTGCCATGTAGGACAGCCTGTTAGCCATAATCTTCTCAGAGATCTTACCTAAACAGTTTAACAAAGAGATTGGTCTGTAAGCTTTTGGGACTGTATAATCTGGCTTGTTAGGTTTTCTGATTATGGCTCCAGTTGCCTCTCTCCAGCAGTGTGGGTGATAACCTATTTTCAGCAGTAATTTGAACAGTGCAGTAAGTGGTCTAGGAATTGCCTGATATACATGCCTTAAGCAAAGAAAGTTGATTCCATCAGGGCCAGGTGCTTTATAAGGAGCAGACTTGAAGATTGCATCCTTCACCTCTGAGTCAGTAACTTCAGGCCAAGGGAAAGACTTATCTGCTGGAGTATCTTCTATGTTGAAGTGAGATTGGCTGGGTGGTGGGTCGGGAACATGCCAGTTGTGAACATCTGACATTTCACCTCAAAGTCAGTAGCAAACTGTCCATTAGAGAAAGTGTAGGAGTTTTCAAGGACATTGTAGGCCGGGTATACTTAGCTGCTGTGAAATGTCTTGACCTTGGGCAGTTTGCAGAAAAGATTTCCAACACTGACTCTTAGTTTCTCTGATTCTTGCAATGTATGAGTTCCTAGCTTCTATAGTCAGTATGGTAGTATTCCTGTCTGTCAGATTCCACTTCCTATGCTTTCAGCCATATCCTCCTCAGATTAGTTAACTCAGAAGTCCACACCATCTTGGATCTAGAACAGGGTTTGCTGAGAGGAACATGGTGGTTAAGAGAATCTAGTATAGAGTTTTTGAGTATGAGTGCTGCTGATCCAATGCATCAGTAGTACTAGATATCAGATATGAGTTGAAGGAAGATGAAGTCTTAGCCATTAATTGTTGTAGAGTGGATTCAAAAGAATTTGAATCTGCTTCTTGCCAGTTGAATTTATTGCTCATAGGACTGGGAACTAAGCTGTCAGCAATCAAGTACTAGAGAGAATCTACCACTTCATTCAGATCACTCCCTGTATGACTTTCATCCACTGCCCAGTCCACTACTCTTTCATTCATGTCTTGTGTTGCCAGTGTCAGATCTAATATTGGCTTCCAGTTCCTTGTCTGTAGTGTATGTGGGATATCAGGATGGTTGACTAGATCACAGTTGTTAGCTCTAAACCAATCTACCAGGACCTCACCTCTAATTTCTTTTCTAACTGCTGAATTCCATAAGCTGTGGTGGGCATTGAAGTCCCCATAAGGATGGAATGTTGGGGATTTGTACTGGTGCAGAGTTCTGTCCATAGTGTAGATTGGCCTAGAGTCAGGTGTCAGCTTTTTTCTTTCATTATAGATTTCCATAAGGTAAACTTCTCTTTTCCTGCAAGAATTTTGAATTGAAGCACATCACCATCTAGTGAGGAGAAGGTCGATCTGTAAGTGCAAAGAATGTCAAGTCTAGATTTGCTAACAGGCAGCAGTTCTGGTCTCTCATTATTAGTAGTATCAGGGAGAAAAGATTCAAAT
>VBSK01000129.1:0-53888 GCA_006112555.1 Tuber indicum
GTTTGTCTCCATTGTTGATCTGGTTGAAATAGGATCTTATTTGTCTGGCTGCTGCTTCTTTGTCTTCAGGGCTGATAAAGATGTCTAATCTGGGATATTGGTCTGGTAGGGTGTTGTGCCATGGTGGTTGCAAGATAGGATGCATTGCTCACGTTTCTTGCCTGCTGGTAGGTAGTTACTTAAAGTGTTCAAAACTCTAATCAGTTGGGTGGGAAACTTAGCTTGCTGGGAATGGGAAATCCTCCAATCTAGATTCACATTACCATATAGTTCATGTTGGGAGTTAAAGGTAATGTGATCTCTGAATCTGAATACTGGAGTTGTGGTACAGTCTGAATCTGAGGAGTAGGAGGTAGAGGAGCTTGGAGGATAGCTTTGTTGTAATGTTGACGGATATGAGTTAGGTGTTCTTTGTCTGACTGGATGATCTGGTAGCATCTGTAACACCCTGTAAGCATATCTCTTACAAAGTCTGTCAAGTCTTAAGGAACAGGAAGTGTAGAAGCCTCAATCTCCAGAGCAGCTGTTGGTGAAGTTCTGAAAGCTCCTAGTATTCTCCTATTAGCTTCTGCTTGTAACTTCTCCAACTTACTTGCAAGTCCTATCTCTGTCCCTTCCACCAGAGTTCTGCTCCATAGTCAGCAATTGGGGTGATAGATGTGTAGTATAGTTGCCTCATTGCTGCTGCTGATAGTCCCCATTCTGAGTTGGATAGTCTTGAGATCATGTTTAGTGCCCTGGTTGCTGCTGCTGTCTTTTGTTGTACATGGTGGTTGAATAATAGTTTCCTGTCCAGCCATACTCCTAACCATCTGAGGTATGTTGAAGGATAAATGACTGTACCATGGGGTAGGATGACTGGTATGTTGTTAGTATTGGAAAAGGCTTGTTGTGGAAGTGCATAAGCTCAGTCTTAGGATCATCAAATACTGTGACATTGTTAGCTGCCCACCTCCAGGCCTCCTGGCTGCTCTCTCCAATGACTTGGAGTTAGCAGCTTCAGAGGGTCCTGTTACTATAAGTGCAACATCATCAATATAGGAAGGAGATCTTAGCTGAGGGGTGAGAACACTGGGTCCTAGATCCTTAAACAAGTTGGATAAGTAAAAGAGAAACAGGATTGGTGAGATTGGTGAGCCTTGTGGAATGCCTGTCTTGATTGATTGAAGTGGTTGCCTCTGTCCATCAAATACTAAGCCAAGTTGTCTGTCTGTAAGGAAGGTGTCTATCCATGAAAGAACAGGAGTGGGAAAACCTAAAGTCTGTAAAACCAAGAGTAGCTGTGTTCTGGAGACATGATCAAAAGCACCTTTAACATCAATAAATAGAGCTGAGAGTACTTTACCATTACACCTTGCCTGCTGCACATCATGTACCAAAGCCATAACTGCATCAATGGCACTTCTCCCAGCTCTTCCTCCCATCTGTTCACTGTGTAGAAGTCCATAGGTCTCTGCCATGTAGGACAGCCTGTTAGCCATAATCTTCTCAGAGATCTTACCTAAACAGTTTAACAAAGAGATTGGTCTGTAAGCTTTTGGGACTGTATAATCTGGCTTGTTAGGTTTTCTGATTATGGCTCCAGTTGCCTCTCTCCAGCAGTGTGGGTGATAACCTATTTTCAGCAGTAATTTGAACAGTGCAGTAAGTGGTCTAGGAATTGACTGATATACATGCCTTAAGCAAAGAAAGTTGATTCCATCAGGGCCAGGTGCTTTGTAAGGAGCAGACTTGAAGATTGCATCCTTCACCTCAGAGTCAGTAACTTCAGGCCAAGGGAAAGACTTATCTGCTGGAGTATCTTCTATGTTGAAGTGAGATTGGCTGGGTGGTGGGTCTGGGAACATGCAAGTTGTGAACATCTGACATTTCTCCTCAAAGTCAGTAGCAAACTGTCCATTTAGAGAAAGTGTAGGAGTTTTCAAGGACATTGTAGGTCTGGTATACTTAGCTGCTTTGAAAATGTCTTGACCTTGGGCAGTTTGCAGAAAAGATTTCCAACACTGACTCTTAGTTTCTCTGATTCTTGCAAAGTATGAGTTCCTAGCTCTCTTATAGTCAGTATGGTAGTATTCCTGTCTGTCAGATTTCCACTTCCTATGCTTTCTAGCCATATCCTGCCTCAGATTAGTTAACTCAGAAGTCCACCACCTCTTGGATCTAGAACAGGGTTTGCTGAGAGGAACATGGTGGTTAAGAGAATCTAGTATAGAGTTTTTGAGTATGAGTGCTGCTTGATCCAATGCATCAGCAGTACCAGATATCAGATATGAGTTGAAGGAAGATGAAGTCTTAGCCATTAATTGTTGTAGAGTGGATTCAAAAGAATTCCAATCTGCTTTTTGCCAGTTGAATTTATTGCTCATAGGACTGGGAACTAAGCTGTCAGCATCAAGTACTAGAGAGAATCTTACCACTTCATGATCACTCCCTGTATGAGCATCTTCATCCACTGCCCAGTCCACTACTCTTTCATATATGTCTTGTGTTGCCAGTGTCAGATCTAATATTGAGCTTCCAGTTCCTTGTCTGTAGTTGTATGTGGAGATATCAGGGTGGTTGACTAGATCACAGTTGTTAGCTCTAAACCAATCTACCAGGACCTCACCTCTAATTTCTTTCTGAACTGCTGAATTCCATAAGCTGTGGTGGGCATTGAAGTCCCCACAGAGGATGGAATGTTGAGGGATTTGTAGCTGGTGCAGAGTTCTGTCCATAGTGTAGATTGGCCTAGAGTCAGGTGTCAGCTTTTTCCTTTCATTATAGATATTCCATAAGGTAAACTTCTCTTTTCCAGCAAGAATTTGAATTGGAAGCACATCACCATCTAGGTGAGGAAGAAGGTCAGATCTGTAAGTGCAAAGAATGTCAAGTCTAGATTTGCTAACATAGGCAGCAGTTCTAGGTCTCTCATTATTAGTAGTATCAGGGAGAAAAGATTCAAATGAAGGGTGGGAGTAAGGAGTGCCATCAGAGGCCAGCCAGGGCTCCTGAACAAGAACAATATCTGCTGTACCATTAGTGTAGTGAAGGAGAGAGGTCAATACTTCATATGTCTTTGCACAGTTGTGCTGGATAATAGTAAGTGGTTTGCCTCTCATAATGAATGGGAAGGGTTGTCAGTTGATGGGAGTTCTGGTTTGTTAGTTAAGTTCCTGTAAACCTCACACCTCAGGTCAGTAGATTTGTGAGAGCCCTCACAGTTAGCACACTTGAACTGAGAGTGGAGACATTCCTTAATAGACTGGCAGGTAGCACATCTGTGAAGGTTGGTAGAATGGTCTCCTGCACACAGTTGGCACCTGGTAGGATGTCTGCAAGTTCTCTGATGGTGTCCAAACTTCTGACAGTTCCTGCACTGGGTAGTGGGTCTGATGTCAACAAACTCTGAAGTCTTGACTGAAGTTCCTGCTATCACAAGTTGGTTTCTTAGTGCATATTTCAATTCTCTCAGAGTTTTAAAGGAAAGAACAAGGGAGGAGTGCAACTTTCCTACTCTAGCCTCTGGTCTGGTTAGCCATCTTGGAGGGGCAGCAAGCTGAATGTCTGTATTGTAGGCTTCAATGTCCTCCTTGAAAGCCATCATCTGTTTCTCCTCACTATCTGCCACAATCATGTCAGTAGCAACAGAGTGGGCCACCAGCTTGTACCATCTTTCCCTGATGACCACCTCCTGCAGTCCTGGAATCAGTTGACTCCAAACACTTTCCTTCTCCTTGAGTTCAGCAGCAGTGTTACCTGGCTTCACCTCAATTACTATGTTATTATTGACTGAGAGTCTAACAAGAACAACAGTAATATTCAGTTTGGCCTGGTTCAGAGCATGGTTGATTGACTCTCTGATCTGGAGTGGGTTGAAGTTGGCAGGAGTAGTTGTAGGCTTGAGAATAAGTATTCTCTCTGGCTCTGGAGTGGGCTCTGGGCGCTTTTTTGAGGCTTTGGTAGTATTGGAAGTAGTAGTAGGGGTAGAAGTAGTCTGTTCAACTATGTTAGCCCAAGTCTTCTTTGGAGGTTGGGGAATAGGAGTAGCAGAAGGAGGAGATGTGAGTTGGTCAAGTCTAGTTAGAATATGGGTTAAGGTCTTCTCCTGTTTAGATAGCCTAGCTTCAATTGCCTCTGGAATAGGAGAAGAGGTTGTTGACTGTAAAGGAGCTGCATCAGGAATGTGATTATCAGGATAGCTGCTAATGGAAAGGAGTAAGTGGTTGAGAAAGTCCTCTTCAGGTGCTGTGAAAAGTCCTTGGTGTTCCTTTATGTGGTTAACAATATCATGGAGCAATCCTTCAAAAATAACAGGTCTATCCCTCTGAGCAGAGGTAGGAGGAGGAGGACTCATTGTAGACATGGTGGGAAATGGGGGAGAAATAGAGGAAGAAAGTGGAGTGCTTCTCCTATGTCCTCTAACTCTGGGGACAGTGAGAGAAACAGGAGGAGGTTGTCTGCCAGGTGGAGTACTGGGTATAATGGGGGATGATGAATACAAAGTATTAGCATCATTTAAGGGTACTTGAGAGGAGGACACTCCAGAAAGTGGAGGATGGACAGGCATAAGTGCTTCAAAAATGCGAAAATTGCTAAGTAAAATAATTGGTAGAAGGGGGTATAGTGGTTGACAAGGCAACCAACAAGGGGAAGGAACTTAAGAAAATCACAACAAAAACTAGGTAAAAAAGTACAAAGAGGAGCAGAAGATGGAAAAGGAGAGACACTTAGCTGAAAATTTAACAAAAGCTCCAGAGTAGCTCCAGCAGGCAGCTGTCAAAATTGTAGAGCTGGAGCTCTCAATCTCCAGAAGTTATGTGGTGATGTTCAATTTTCAGGGGTAAAAATAGGGGTAAGATGAAAGATGTGTGCCAAGATGGGGTTAAAAGTGGGAATAAAGTTTTAAAAAGTTGTAGAAGTGTTTAAAGTGGTTTATTTAACAGGATTCTGTGTGGAGGAAAATGGAGGAGATGTAGTTGTCGAGTAAAGTTATGGGGGGGGTCTTGGAGACTGTGGTTACTCTCGCGAAGGTAAGAGGGTTCTTGCCACCCCTACCCTTGCCCAAGGGTCTGCGCGACATCAAGGGGGTTGTGTGAGGGACTCAGTTGATAGGGGTGATGGAATAACAAATAAAGTGGGATGATTTGTCTGTAAAAGTGGGGAAAAAGGATGGGTGAAGCGGTGATAATTGGTGGTTGACCAATGAGGTGAGGGCTCGGCGAAAAATTTTGGTGTGGTTTTTTCTTTCGCTGTGATTGTAACGGCAACGGAGTCTCTGGTGAGGACCATGGTGGAGGCCAACTTGTCCTGACGTTGGGCCTGGGTGGTGAGCCACCAGGGGGGGGTGTGGGAGGTGGGTGCCAGGATTGAAGGTCTCAATCTCAGCCTGAACAGTGTGGATGTGGGAGGAGGTAGGGATGCCGTGAATGATGACCTTATGCCAGATTTCATCCTTTCTGAGGCCTGTGGCAGTGGGAATGGTGGCTCTGATTGCCTCTTCAATTGAAAGGTGATGGTGTTTGAGGACAGAGGCGGTAGGTGTATTATCCTTAGTGACTAGGAGGACATGGTGGTTGGTGGTGAACTCAATGTTGGCAATAAGCTGCTTGCCAATAGCAGTGTTGATAGCATGGCGGATAGTGAGGGTGTTGGTGTCATCAGGGAGGATGCTGCCATCTCTCTCTATGACAATGGTACGGTCGCATTTGGTCAAAACAGCAGGCTTTGCAGTTTTGTTTGGTGAGGTGGTACGGGGCTAAGCCAGGAGTGACTTGGCCACCTTCTGGGCCCTGGTTTGCTGTTGTGGTGGTGGGGGGAGCGTGGTAGAGGTCTGGGTAGGGTGTTGTTGTTGTTGTTGAAGCTGGGCCTCTAGGCGCGCAACTTGGCTGGTAAGGGTCTCAATTTGGAGGTGCAAGTCTTCAGTGTCCTGGATGTGACGTTCCTGAACCACCATGAGGTGCTGCTGAAAGGCTTGGAACATGCCCTCCAAGTTGGAGAGGCGAATTTCTCTGCCCAGAGCTGAAGTTCTCATGTCATCTGCGACATGTGTGGGCGTGAAGGGTTGGTGGCCAGTTGCTGTGGCAGCAGACTGTTGTGGTGTGTGCGGGACAGGCACTGTGTCCACAGGAGAGGCAAGGCCTTCATCCATCTGGGTATCATCAGGCGAGGCTGGTGTTTGTGTGGGGAGTGGAGGGTTGAATGGTGTGGCAAGGGGGTTAGAACGCCCCCTTCCTTTACCCTTACGTCTAGAACTAGACATCAAAGGGTGTGGACAGGGACTCTGAAGATAGAAGTGATGGAAAACAAATAATAAGGGTAGATTTGTTGATAAAAAGTCTTTAAAGTGGGTGACGTGGCGGTGAGAAAAGGTGTTGGACCAATGAGGTGAGGGCTCGGCGAAAAATTTGGTGTGGTTTTTTCTTTCGCTGTCGTTGTAACTGCAACGGAGTCTACAGAAGGATGTGTTCTGGTGTTTGGTGTGCTGGTGTCTGTCTGTTACAGGTACAGTTGGTTTGAATATTCTCATCCAATCTAGAGAGATAAGAGTTGAAATATCCATGGCCAAGTCTGAGTTGAGTGACTGTTGCAAGCTGATGTCTGGACAGTTGGTAGAAGTGTGGTGGTGGTCTGAGTTTGGGGAGGTGGAAGTGGATGGACCTGAAGTGCCTACCCTTCCTAGCATCTGGCAGTTGAGTCCAGTACTGGTGCCAAGGCAGGAAGGGCAGATTGCTTGATCTGTGTCTTCAATTTAGTCAGTGAGAGGTAACTGTTCTGTGTTGGTTGGGGATACTCAGCTGCTTGTTTGGCTAAACTATCAGCTTCATCATTGCCTTGAATACCTGTATGCCCAGAAAGCCAGCGAAGATGAAGCTGTAAAAACTATATTGTCTTGGTAGCTACAAAGACCAAGGAACAATTTGTACACCGTCAATCCCATCACATCACTTTTCAAACTCTCGGCGATGGAGCGGTACGAAGTCTATTGGCCGGTGGTGCATCGCAATTTCCACCGTCAGACCGAGTGCTTGGTTTCTGCACATCTGGGCATTTCAAACAAAGCACTGCACCGAATATCTTGCATATTCTCTCAGATTTGTGCTGCAACCAGTTTCCAACATAATTATAATTATTATTATGTCTCATTACTCTTATGGAGCCTACGGCTATGAAGCGGCAACTACCTTACAGGAAACCATCCCCATCAACCATGTCCGTCTCCAAAATGTTGTTTACAGCTTTTGAGTGGGCCAACGGCCATCTGCCATAAGGAACAAAAGGAAATCCTCCACCTTGCCAACCGCCTAACTCATAAATAACAAAAGAAATACATGTAGGAGAAAACCTAAGTTGCCGTTATCCGCCTCTCAGCAGCCACCTGGTTTTAGCAAGGTAGGTTGGACACTCCTTGGAGGTTGCCATGTGGGGTTCGCCGCAGTTCTTGCATTTGATGATGGTATAGAGACATGGTTTGCCTTTGGTGGGACAATCTCATCTGCCGCAGGTGTGGAGGTAGGTAGGGTGCTCCAAGGTGCAAATAGCACAGTAGGTAGTACCGGTACACTGAGTGGGGTGGTGTCCAAAGGCAAGGCATCTGGAACACTGGGTGTCAGGGCCAAAGGAAAGGTAGCATTGAACCTTAAATCTCTTGCCAAAGAGAGAGAGGCCTCTATTGAGGGCTTTATCTGTGTTGTCCTTACCAGCAATAGTGATAACCATTGTGGATGCTGCTTTACCGGTGCGTTGGGTTTCAGTGTTAAGCCACCTGGGGGGGCGGGGAAGGTGAATGCCAGTGTTGAACTCCTCAATCTCTGACTTGACAGTGTTGAATCCCTCAGGAGTGGAGAGAACAGTGGTGGGGATGCCGTGTATGATGACCTTATGCCAGACTTCATCCTGTCTGAGGCCAGTGGCGGCAGGTATAGTGGATCTTGCTGTTTCCTCAATTGCTGTTCTGTGTTGCTTGAGGACTTGGGCAGCCGTGATGGTGTCCTTGGTGAGGAGGAGGACATGGTGGTTGGGGGTGAACTCAATGGTTGCAATAAGAGGTTTCTTAATTGCATTGTTGAAAGCGTTCCTTATAGGGAGGGTGTTGATGTTGTCAGGGAGCGCTTTGCCATCTCTCTCAATGACAATTGTACGGTCGGGTTTGGTTAAAACTGGAGCAGTGCCAGCTTTGTTTAGTGAGTATGCTGGGGGCTTGCTAGGGTGGGTTCTGGCCGCTTTCTGGGCCCAGGTTTACTGTGGTGGCTGGATGGGAGGGGGTTGGGTGTTTACAAAGGTGGTGTTACGATGCTGTGGTTGAGCAACAGGGTGCGCGACTTGAGAGGTAAGGACTGCCACTTTGGCTTGGAGGTCTTTCGTGTCTGTCATGTGTCATTCCTGCACTACCAGCATGTGTGCTTCCATGGCTTTAAGGGGATCGTTAAGTTCGCAGTAGCAGCTCTTCATAGTTTGTAGTTCCTCTTACAGATTGGTGACGTGATCATTGACTGCCTTTTCCCCGACTCCGTTACCGTTACAACCACAGCGAAAGAAAAAACCACACCAAATTTTTCGCCGAGCCCTCACCTTGTTGGTCAACCACCAATTATCACCGTTTCACCCCCCCCGATTCTCCACTTTTACAGACAAATCATCCCAATTTATTTGTTATTTCATCACCCCTATCAACTGCGTCCCTCATACAACTCACTTGATGTCGCGCAGACCCTTGGGCAAGGGTAGGGGTTGTAAGAACTCTCTTGCCAGCCCTGGGGACTCCGTTGCCATTACAACCATTGTGAAAGAAAAAACGAGATCAAATTTTTCGCCGAGCCCTCACCTCATTGGTCAATCACCAGTTATCACCGCTTCACCCCCCCTATTCTCCACTTTGTAGACAAATCATCCCAATTTATTTGTTATTTCATCACCCCTATCAACTGAGTCCCTCATATAACTACGTTGATGTCGCGCAGACCCTTTGGCAATGGTAGGGGTGGCAAGAACCCTCTTGCCAGCCCTTTTCACCTACCAGAATCCCACCAGACCAGAGGAACATCAATCCTCCCCACCTCACCTGACGATACTCGAATGGAGGAAGACATTCCTTCCCCAGTCCAGACTGTCGCCCCCCCACAACACTCAGAGGATGCCTGGGAAAAGGCAATCAATGAGAACATCGCCTTTTTCGAAGAGGAATACAATACCTTCGGAACTGCCTACTCTGGCCTGAAGGATGCTTTCAGAGCTATGGAAGCACATCTGATGGTAGGGCAGGAGCGACACATTGAAGACACCAAAGACCTCAAAGCCAAAGTGCCAGCCCTCACCTCCCAAGTCGCACGCCTTGTTGCCCAACCACACCACAGCAACACCACCTTCTTGAACACACCACCCCCCCTTACCCAACAACCACAGCAAACCTGGGCCCAAAAGGCGGCCAGAGCCCTCCCCAGTAAGCCCCCAGCATCCTCACCAAGCAAGACTGCCTCACCAGCTATTTTGACAAAACGCGACCGTACGGTTGTCATTGAGAGGGATGGCACAGCACTCCCAGATGACTTCAACACCCTTACCATTAGGAACGCTTTCAACGCTGCAATCAAGAAGCCTCTTATTGCAACCATTGAGTTCACCCCAAACCATCATATCCTCCTCCTTACCAAGGACACCATCATGGCTGCCCAAGTCCTCAAGCAACACAGAACAGCAATTGAGGAAACAGCAAGAACCACTATACCCGCCGCCACTGGCCTCAGACAGGATGAAGTCTGGCATAAGGTCATTATACACGGCATCCCCACCACTGTTCCCTCTACTCCTGAGTGATTCAACACTGTCAACTCAGAGATTGAGGAGTTCAACACTGGCATTCACCTTCCCCGCCCCCCCAGGTTGCTTACCACTGAAACCCAACGCACCGGTAAAGCTGCATCCACAATGGTTATCACTATTGCTGGCAAGGACAACACAGATAAAGCCCTCAATAGAGGCCTCTCTCTCTTTGGCAAGAGGTTTAAGGTTCAGCGCTACCTTTCCTTTGGCCCCTGACACCCAGTGTTCCTGATGCCTTCCATTTGGACACCACTCCACCCCGTGTACCGGTACTACCTACTGTGCTATTTGCACCTTGGAGTACCCTACCTACCTCTACATCTGCGGCAGATCAGATTGTCCCACCAAACGCAACCCATGTCTCCATACCATCATCAAATGCAAGAACTGCGGCGAACCCCACATGGCAACCTCCAAGGAGTGTCCAACCTACCTTGCTGCAAACCAGGTTGCTGCTGAGAGGCGGACAAAGGCAACTTAGGTTTTCTCTTACATGTATTTCTTTTGTTATTTATGAGTTAGGTGGTTCGCAAGGTGGAGGATTTTATTTTGTTCATTATGGCGGATGGCCGTTGGCCCACTCAATAGCTGCAAACGACATTTATGAGACGGACACAGTTGACGGCGATGGTTTCCTGTAAGGTAGTTGCCGCTTTATAGCCATAGGCTCCATAAGCGTAATGATATATAAAAATAATAATAATAATGAGAATGTTGCCCACTAGGTCAAGCGGTGGTTGTCTCTTTTTGTACATGTGCTATTTGATGACAAAGGTGATACAATTGGCCGGGGGTTGAGTTCCGTCTCCAGCCAAGCGTGGCATTATTCCCACACTGTCCTCCCGGCTGTCTTGGCTCTCTACCACATCTAAAAACAAGCTGGATAATCTTGCCTGTGATGCGCGGGAGTCTTCTCCTTCTTGCTGCTCCCTATCTTCATTAGCCTATGTGTGGTCCAGTCAAGAGTCAGGTAGTAGTGCGCAGCAAAGCATCTGCCCAATAAGTGCAGCCCTGTCGGTACCCCATCTGGTAACCGCAGTTTCCACGAGATAGGGGTGCCTCCTCATATGTTGTGTTACTGGCTGCTCATCATTCCGGTCACGATGAGAATATACTTATAGATCAAGTCGGTCCTTGAGAACAGTATCTAATATCAGCCATGCGCGTACTGTTTCATTGCTATTGATGAAGACGTATTCTAAGTCAGTTATCGGTTCTTCTCGAGCCTCGTGCAGCCTACGGCAATCTTTGCCGCTTGCTCCCAGTAGGTATCGCAATCTGGATCCTGTTACATGTCTCCGAATCAAGGCTGACAACCCACGTATGTTATAAGAATGTAACTCAGCAAACCTTATGCCATGTGCATGAGGCGTATTGGATTTTGTGAAAGGTACAATCTTAATAGCAATATAGATTACAAGGATGTAATATTAAGAGTATATTACAGGCATCTTTCTGGCGAAGAGGTAAGAGGTATGAATGCAGATTAGTAGAGATTTTTATCCTTAATTCTCTTACAAACGAAGCGAGTAATAGCGTTTATTTATACAGCTTTGTATCCGCCGCATAAACCCTGTAGAACAGAGTATTATATTAGGGAGAAACATGGGTACAACTATCTAAAACCATAACATTAGTTGGAAAAACATAACAGTGAATGTGTTTGACGCTGAGATTCTGTGAAGATATTCCCATAACACATGTGTGAATGCAAGAGGATGTGAGGGAAATTAAAGTAAGAGGGAAGAAATAATCAGGGCTGTAAAGTCTGAGAAAATACGTAAAGATGTTAAAATATCCTGTAAACCGAAGAAAGTAATACATGCGTAAATCCTTAATCGTTATCACTAAATATTAAAGAAATAACCTAAGAAATATATCCTAACTGTAGTAATGTATGAGGTGTTTAGGTATGCCAAAACACTAAGTAAGTATGAGAGAATATACGCTATTATCAAGGAAATATAGCTTTATGAAACGAATTAAGACCTTGCAATACGGTGAACGCCAATGACTCGAGTGATAATTATAAACTACATTCAGTCCATGGCCATGTCTTGAAGGCCTGACCTGGACAATACTAATAGCACGTGGATGTGCCAGCAGAGCGCTCGAATCTATATATCTTTAGTCAATAACTTAAAAGGCCAATCGAGTAGATTATTCGCAAAAGGCCTAACCTGTTGGTATTAGGTGGGGCACCAAGTCATTTGATGGTGCACATGTAAAGGGTTCCTGTTCGACTTGTTCTGGTTCAATGAGTTTCTGTTCAACTGGTTCCGGTTCGACTTCTTCCGGTGCCACGTCTTCCAGTGGCGCAGAGAGGACGGGACCATGTATTGCAGGGTCTCAGTGGGCTGAAGCACCCAGCAGTCTTAGATTCAGTTCAAAGATCAAATGCCCTGGAACAAATGCCAGTACCCACGTGGGGTTGGATTAGCAGGATGATGCGCAAGTGAGTCTCTCAACTTCCGACCACAGTCCTTGATCATTTGAATGACTGCCTTAGCAACCTCTTGTATGTGATGCACATCATTCACAGCAAATGCATTGATGAGAATGTTACAGACAGGACACAATCTCCTCATGCCCTCAAAGATCTGGAGCAAATCTTGGTCAGGGAGGTCATTGATATTAGTAAAGTTCCTTACTAATATCTGCTCTTTCACAGTATGCCTCCATCACTTGTACAGATCTTTGTCTGCTTGGCTGACTCCGTTGCCGTTACAACCACAGCGAAAGAAAGAACCACACCAAATTTTTCGCCGAGCCCTCACCTCATTGGTCAACCACCAATTATCACCGCTTCACCCATCCTTTTTCCCCACTTTTACAGACAAATCATCCCACTTTATTTGTTATTTCATCACTCCTATCAACAGAGTCCCTCCTACACCCTTGATGTCGTCTTCACGACGTCTGGGCAAGGGCAGGGATGGCAAAAACCCTCTTGCCAGCCCCTTCCACCTACCAGAATCCCACCAGACCAGAGGAACATCAATCCTCCCCACCTCATATTAGAAAACCTAACAAGCCAGATTATACAGTTCCTAAAGCTTACAGACCAATCTCATTATTGAACTGTTTAGGTAAGATCTCTGAGAAGATTATGGCTAACAGGCTGTCCTACATGGCAGAGACCTATGGACTTCTACACAGTGAACAGATGGGAGGAAGAGCTGGGAGAAGTGCCATTGATGCAGTTAAGGCTTTGGTACATGATGTGCAGCAGGCAAGATGTAATGGTAAAGTACTCTCAGCTCTATTTATTGATGTTAAAGGTGCTTTTGATCATGTCTCCAGAACACAGCTACTCTTGGTTTTACAGACTTTAGGTTTTCCCACTCCTGTTCTTTCATGGATAGACACCTTCCTTACAGACAGACAACTTGGCTTAGTATTTGATGGACAGAGGCAACCACTTCAATCAATCAAGACAGGCATTCCACAAGGCTCACCAATCTCACCAATCCTGTTTCTCTTTTACTTATCCAACTTGTTTAAGGATCTGGGACCCAGTGTTCTCACCCCTCAGCTAAGATCCCCTTCCTATATTGATGATGTTGCACTTATAGTCACTGGACCCTCTGAAGCTGCTAACTCCAAGTCATTGGAGAGAGCAGCCAGGATGGCCTGGAGGTGGGCAGCTGACAATGTTACAGTGTTTGATGATCCAAAAACTGAGCTTATGCACTTCCACAACAAGCCTTTTTCCAATACTAACAACATACCAGTCATCCTACCCCATGGTACAGTCATTCATCCTTCAACACACCTCAGATGGTTAGGAGTATGGCTAGACAGAAAACTCTTATTCAACTATCATGTGCAGCAAAAGATAGCAGCAGCAACCAGGGCACTCAACATGATTTCTAGATTATCCAACTCAGAATGGGGACTATCAGCAGCAGCTATGAGGCAACTATACCACACATGCATTATCCCAATTGCTGACTATGGAGCAGAAATATGGTGGAAAGGGCAGATAGGACTAGCTAATAAGTTGGAGAAGTTGCAAGCAGAAGCTAATAGGAGAATTCTAGGAGCTTTCAGAACTTCACCAACAGCTGCTCTTGAGATTGAAGCTTCTACACTCCCAGTTTCCCTAAGACTTGACAGATTGTGTAAGAGGTATGCTTACAAGGTATTACAGATGCTACCAGATCATCCAATCAGACAAAGAGCACCAACCACATACCCATCAACATTACAACAGAGCTATCCTCCAAGACCCAGTTCATCCTACTCTTCTGATTCTGACTGTACCAGAAGCCCAGCACTCAGATTGAGAAATCACAGAAGCTTTGCCCCACAACAAGAACCATATGGGAATTTGAAGGCTGACTGGAGGACTTCAAATTCCCAGCAAGCTAAGTTTCCCACCCAACTGATTAGAGTTTTGAACACATTAAGTAACTACCTACTAGCAGGAAAAGAGCTTGAGCAATACCATCCCCTATTGCAAGCGCCATGGCATACTACCCTTCCTGATCAGTATCCAAGATTACACATCTCCATCAGCCCTGAAGACAAAGATACAGTTGCCAGACAACACAAAATCCTGTTCAACCAGATCAACAATAGAGACAACGTTATTCTCTACACAGATGGAAGTGAACTGGAGAGTGGTAGAGTAGGAGCAGGAGTGGTTATGATGCATGATGGAAAGATTGTGGGTAGGTGGAGTGTAGGACTTGGGTTGGATATGAAGGTTTATGATGGGGAACTTGCAGGAATTGCCAGAGCACTCACAGAAGCCAGCAGGGCCAGCCTGTCTTTCAAGCACATCTGGATCTTCACAGACAACCAAGCAGCAATTCTGAACTCCTACAGCCTCTCCCCTCATCCAGGCCAACAGGTTTCACAACAGATTCAACAGGTCACCATGGACCTGCTCTTCTCTGACCTGGATTTACAGCTTCATCTACACTGGGTTCCTGGGCATACAGGTATTCAAGGCAATGATGAAGCTGATAGTTTAGCCAAACAAGCAGCTGAGTATCCCCAACCCTCACAGAACAGTTACCTCTCACTGACTAAATTGAAGACACAGATCACGCAATCTGCCCTTCCTACCTGGCACCAGTACTGGACTCAACTGCCAGATGCCAGGAAGGGTAGGCACTTTAGGTCTATTCACTTCCACCTCCCCAAACTCAGACCACCACCACACTTCTACCAACTGTCCAGACATCAGCTTGCAACAGTCACACAACTCAGACTTGGCCATGGATATTTCAACTCTTATCTCTCTAGATTGGATGAGAATATTCAAACCAGCTGCACCTGTGACAGACAGACACCAGCACCCCAAACACCAGAACACATCCTTCTATATTGCAGCAGATATCAACAATCCAGACACCATCTCAGACAGGTTGCTCAAACCTTCCACCTTCCAGATGTGCTTGGATCCAAGGCTGGCCTGCTGGCTGTGGGAAAGTTTATTGGACAAAGTGGAGCAGCAACAAGGCAGGAGCACTTGGGGATATGGGAAGGATTAGAGTGCTCTGGCAATGGAAGGAGAGGGGAGGAGGAAGGAGAGGGGGAAGAGGAGGGAGTGCAAGAAGGAGGAGAATGGGAGAGGAGGGAGGAGGAGAGATGGTTAGAATGGAGGGGGGCAGGTGGGGAGGTTGATGGATAGGAGGGAATAGGCAGGAGGCCCAATCAGAAGAAGACAACAGGATTTAGGAGATGGGATCTGGGACCAGTAGTGGGAGGCACTACACTCATATTTTTCTTTTCAGCTTCATAGCCATAGGCTCTACAAGCTTAATGATTTATAATAATAATAATAATAATCCACGATGGTTATCACTATTGCTGGTAAGGACAACACATATAAAGCCCTTAATAGAGGCCTGTCTCTCTTTGGCAAGAGGTTTAAGGTTCAACGCTACCTTTCCTTTGGTCCTAACACCCAGTGTTCCAGATGCCTTGCCTTTGGACACCACCCCACCCAGTGTACCAGTACTACCTACTGTGCTATGTGCATCTTGGAGCACCCTACCTACCTCCACACCTGCGGCAGGTCAGATTGTCCCACCAAAGGCAAACCATGTCTCCATACCATCATCAAATGCAAGAACTGCGGCAAATCCCATATGGCAACCTCTAATGAGTGTCCAACCCACCTTGCTGCAAACCAGGTGGCTGCTAAGAGGCGGACAAAGGCAACTTAGGTTTTCTCTTACATGTATTTCTTTTGTTGTTTATGAGTTAAGTGGTTGGCAAGGTGGAGGATTTCCTTTTGTTCATTATGGCGGATGCCGTTGGCCCACTCGATAGCTGCAAACAACATTTAGGAGACGGATATGGTTGACGGGGATGGTTTCCTGTAAGCTAGTTGCCGCTTCATAGCCGTAGGCTCCATAAGCGTAATGAGATATAATAATAATAATAACATCAGAGGCAGGTTTTTTTTTTTCGCTGATATCTACAACACATCCACAGCGGAGCGCTGAGGTCTAAGGCATAGAATACGCCCTATTAGGGTCATCGTTCGCATAGCTATCTGTCCGAGTATTCCACCTGGCAATGCCGGTATAAATCTGGCAACCTGTTGGATCTCGTTCGAGACTCATATTCATTACAGTGTCTTTCGCCCAATAGGGGTACCCCCTCAGTGCGCTGTTTCTTGCTGATTGTTACCTTCATCGTGGTAACCATACACTAAGAGATCTAACGGGGCCTACTACACTGGATTCGAGAGCAGCTAGGTGCACATCGTTTCACTGTCCTGGATGAAGATGTAGTCCAATGAGAATAGTTGTTGTGGTGACAACTGGTGGAGCACCTGGCTTCCCTCACCTGTGGTGTCCAGCATATAGCCAATGTGGTAGACAGGTATGAATCTCAGAACCAAGGCGCACAATCCACGAATATCAGATGAATCTTACTCATCAATTCCTATTATGGAGATGTGCTGGGGTCACCAATTTTGCACTCGATAGTGGGCAGATCCTCTATGGCCCACCTCTCTGAGCCCCTCTGACCAGCAGTCAGTAGTGATGGCTGGACCCAAATTACAGCCACTGCCTGCAGGCACCCCAGTAGTGCCTTCTAATCTATATTTTCTTATTAAGTGGAGACTCAATTCCAACAGCTGGTAGGAAAATAAACTAACCTATTTGCTTACTACAAAATTTTGGTGTTTGGGGGTAGTCTCGTGGGACTCCTTTTATTCCGTCATGGTCCATAGATGTCAGTTTCATCAGGACCCTCTTTAAAAGTTGTGACACCTCCCGCGGTACGTTTACCATTGTGTTGTTTCTTGTTGGTCGGCGCAGAATAGAGCTTGGTATCATCTAGATCATCTCCTGCAGTTGTGACACCTCTGGAGGAGCTCGATTAAATGCGAATTCTCTTGACAATTGGTCTAGAATAGACATCAGTGTTGTCAGGATCCTTGTCAGAAGCCTGCTTACCATCGTGACAGTTCTTGTCAGTCAGAACAAAATAGAGGTCGATATTATCTAGATCTTCTTCTGCGATTGCAACACCTCTGGAGGAGCACCATTCAACGGGAATCTTTTTAATAGTTGGTTTAGAATAGATGTTGGTGTCGTCATGACCCTCTTCGGTGGCACGTTTACGATCACGACTTTTCTTGTTAGTCGGCTCAGAATGGAGGTCGGTATCAGCTGGTACTACTTCTGCAGTTATGACACCTCCAGCAGTGTGTTTACCATCCCAACGTTTCTTGTCGGTTCGCACAGAATCGAGGTCCGCATCATTTTCAGCAATTTCAACATATGGAGGACCTGTTGGCCCAGGAGCTTGTAGTGCATTGAGACGTTATACAGCAGGGGCAACAATCGACATCAAGATCTCTTCAACCAGCACTGGCTGCAGGATCATTACCAGCGCTCCCTGCACCTGTTGAGGAGTATGTTTATTCCGAAGAGAGTCGGTTAACCTCTTGCGATTGTCCTTGAAAAGAGCAATGATGGCCACTTCAATCTGGCGCCTACGCGGCCTGTCTTTAGCTGCCACCGTCACAATAGCATTACAGGCAGGGTGTAATTGCCTTATGCTGTGGAAGATCACACTGAAATTGTCGTTTGGGAAACTGTTGATATTGGTATAATTCCTCGCAGACATCTGCTCTTTGATAGTATTTTGCCATGCCGTATGGAGCTGCCAGCCAACGTTGTCCTGGCCAAACATAAGCCACATCTTATACCAGCTGATCTTCTCATGGCCAACCCTCCTCACAGTAATTGCCCTAGTGAGAGCAACATCTGGTAGCAGGTATATGTGCCCTTCTGGAGCTTTGTGTGGCTTTGGAACAATTGGTATGTGCACATACTCTATGTGGTTAGTATTTTGGGCCATAGTCACTTGTGGGTTCTAGGTGGTGGTATTGTGGGTGTGGTGGGTGTTGTGAAGGTTGTTTCTGGTATTGTCTTCCTTTAGTCTTCGTCGTTTAAGTTTTGATACCGCCCGAGTTCCTGACGTTCTTGGCATTTTGAAAATCTTTTCACAATTATTCAGGAATTGAAAGTTGAGACTTCAAAGCATTCACCGGTCCATTTACTATGCACATGGGTCTATTTTCATCGCATACACTAAACTCAATGGGCTACTAGCTGGGTTTCACATTGACTGTACTTGGCCACGCCCTGACTCCATCATGTAAAAGTCCAAATTCCGCTTGCCAGGTGTAGCGACAAGTTTCTTGAAAACATGGCCATCCCGTAATTCCTACCAAATTCACAGTTTCTTGCCGTAAATACTCACTCACAGGTGCATTTGAGTAAGACAGATAAACCACCCATGACAATCTCAGAGTCCTTGTGGTGTCGCAAATTTCGTGTACTGCTAGGGGAGCGAGTCTTCACGACGTAGGATCCAACGAATTTCCTCACAACTGCTCACCGTAAGATAGCAGTCAGCCCGATTCCGACTACGAATCAGACATCGACCTAATAATGTGCCAACCAGACTCCACTGGAAATGTTATTGCACACAGGTTTGACACACAATCCATCAGTATTGTCAACGTACCTTCAACACCTGTGTAAGTAGAGTATTATCCTCACACAGAGTAATCGATTGGATACATGACGGAATTTGCAAAAGAGCAGCAAAATTGGTACATGGACCCATATGCCCCATTTGCTAGTGAACACGAACTCCAACTTGGATCTTGGTACATTCAAAGCAAGATATCCAAGTCACAAATTAATGAATAGTTTTCCAACATCCTTGGCAATTCCAAAGAGATTTCGTACACCTCAGTATATACACTTGAGAGGCTTCTACGCACAATTCACGCACATGGTCCATATCTACAAGGGCATGAAGGTCAAGTTCAAGATAGCATGGGAACTTTGCCCTTCATCTACCGTAGTCTTATAGACAATATCCGGTATCTCCTTTCACAAATAGGGTACAAGGATGATTTTGTTTACGTATGACGATCTGAATAAGATCCCAATGGATTGAGAGCATATGCAGATATGTATACAGCTGAGTGGTGGTGAGATATTCAGGTACTATGCCAACAATTTATGCTCCCGTTTCGTCAAATATGATGGCTAACTGAAAACAGGAAGCACTGCCATCTGGTGCCCCAGTGGCTCCAATTATTGGGATACCAGATTAGATGCCCCTCCCCAGACTCCGTTGCCGTTACAACGACAGCGAAAGAAAAAACCACATCAAATTTTTCGCCGAGCCCCCACCTCATTGGTCAACCACCAATTCTCACCGCTTCACCTGCCCCTTTTCCCCACTTTTACAGACAAATCATCCCACTTTATTTGTTATTTCATCACCCCTATCAACAGAGTCCCTCCTACACCCTTGATGTCGTCTTCACGACGTCTGGGCAAGGGCAGGGATGGCAAAAACCCTCTTGCCAGCCCCTTCCACCTACCAGAATCGCACCAAACTAGAGGAACATCAATCCTCCCCAACTCTCCAGACGACACCCTGATGGAAGAAGACATTCCTTCCCCTGTCCAGACTGTCGCCCCTCCACCAGCTACAGAAGATGCCTGGGAACAGGCAGTCAACCAACATGTCACCTATCTACAAGAAGAGCTACAAACCATGAAGACCTGCTACTGCGAACTCAAGGATACATTCAAAGCTATGGAAGCACACATGCTGGTAGTTCAGGAACGACACATTGCAGACACCAAAGACCTCCAAGCCAAAGTGGCAGCCCTCACCTCCCAAGTCGCACACCTTGTTGCCCAGCCCCAGCATAGCAACACTACCTTCGCGAACACCCACCCTCCTGCCACCCAACCAGCACAGCAAACCTAGGCCCAGAAAGCTGCCAGAAACCTCCCCAGCAAGCCTAAAGCAACCTCACCCAGCAAGACTGCCACAGCTGCAGTTTTGACCAAACGCGACCGTACGATTGTCATTGAGAGAGATGGCACAGCACTCCCAGATGACATCAACGCCCTTACCATACGAAACGCCTTCAACGCTGCAATTAAGAAGCCTCTTGTTGCAACGATTGAGTTTACCCCAAACCACCATCTCCTTCTCACTAAGGACAACATCACGGCTGCCCAAGACCTCAAGCAACACAGAACTGCAATTGAGGAAACAGCAAGATCCACCATACCTGCCGCCACTGGCCTCAGACAAGATGAAGTTTGGCATAAGGTCATCATCCACGGCATCCCCACCTCAGTCCCCTCTACTTCTGAGGGCTTCCACACTGTCAAGTCAGAAATTGAGGAGTTCAACACTGGCATTCACCTTCCCCGCCCACCCAGGTGGCTCACCACAGACACCCAGCGCACAGGCAAAGCAGCATCTACCATGGTCATCACTATTGCCGGCAAAGACAGCACAGATAAAGCCCTCAACAGAGGCCTCTCACTCTTTGGTAAAAGGTTTAAGGTCCAACGCTACCTTACCTTTGGTCCAGACACCCAGTGTTCCAGATGCCTAGCCTTTGGACACCACCCCACCCAGTGTACCGGAACTACCTACTGTGCAATCTGCACCCAGGAGCACCCTACCTACCTCCACACCTGCGGCAGGTCTGATTGTCCCACCAAAGGCAAAGCCTGCATCCATACCACCATCAAGTGCAAGAACTGCAACGAACCTCACGTGGCAACTTCCAAGGAGTGTGCAACATACCTGGCGGCAAACCAAGTGGCTGCTGAGAGGCGGACAAAGGCTAATTAGGTTTCCTCTTACTTGTATTTCATTTGTTTTATTTGTTAGGCTTAAGGCGGGTGGGAGGATTTCATTTGTAAAAGGGGTTGTTAGCGTTATGACAGGGGGTCCAATCAAAAGCTGCTACTAACATTTAGGAGATGGATATCAGGGACCAGGCGCGGGTGGCGTGCCATTTTGTATGTTAGTTGTCGCTTCATAGCCTCTGGCTCCATAAGCGTAATGAATTATAATAATAATAATAATAAGATGCACCTCCCCAATTTCTGGGGTGATAAGAAGGTCTAGCATGTGTATATTACGATCGGAAATCTTTTGTCGACTATGTGTAACAGACTCTGAACAATGGCTGTTCTTCTTCTTATACTATTGCCTTTCCTGCTCAAATTGTCACAGTTGTCTTCCAGTAATGGATGTCAGAGACAGATCAACACCAACACCCTACAAGGCATATTCAAGCTCCTATTCAAGCCCTTGAATGAGGCTTCTCTCAATGGAGTGCCAATTTAATAGCAATCGACAGGATTGAAGTTCTGGTTCTGGAGGAAAATGGATTTCTTATCCTATGCATGACACTAACTAGCATGATGGGTAGCATCTCTTTATATACACTTTCTCTGTACCTAATGTGTAGTGATAGCTAAGCCCTAACATGATGTGTGACTGCTTTATCCCATGAGCCCTATCATCCCATAATACTATGCAGACTGTGACCTATTACATAGTCCTATCTCATAGTACCATATCTTTCTACCTTCATCACAATTGACTATGCTGATGGGAATGTATGGATGTGTTTCCCTATTCTGGTGGGATGGGTGGGTTGCTGACCATATCGAAAAATTTCACACTCCATAGAGTAAAATCCAACGCCTGTCCTCTATCTGAGATACCTCTTGATATGTTAGAATTGAATACCCACAGGTGATATCCAGGTCGAGACTATGCCAGATATGAGGAGCTGGAACAAGAAATCCAGTCTGGGTGAGTGGACTCGACGTCGGTCGATGTGCAAACCACCTTTAATTCTCTCGATATTAAGATTGGATGAAATGTTTTTTATGGCCTTCCTCACATTTCCCTTGCCAATCTTCTCTAGCCTGATTTGCTCCATACAGTTTTTCTTGGCATATTCAAGCACATGATGGATTGGATTCATGAGTTTCTTAAGAAGAACAGAGGTCTGGACGCATTTGATAATGCCTGGATATGTTTATCGCCATACGTGGGGTTCTATGTACCCAAAAAAGGCTACTGTAAGGTTACGCAGTGGCAAGGAAAGGAGATCAGGAACTTGGATATTTTTTGTCTTTTGGCAGTTCTTGCGGTAGCATTGAGTATCCCAGATAGTACAGAACAGCAACCCTTTAAAATTGTACTCTCCCTTGTGTTGCGCCATTACTGGATTTCACTCTCATAGCTCAATACTGAAGCTACATGCCTGAGACCCTTGATTATATGGATCAATATCTCAACAATTTCACCAGACACAAGATATTTTCTTGGAGTTTAGAATGTTTAAACGAACATAGACAAAGATTCGGAACCAGCATACCAAGGGAACACAGCATCTAACTGTAGCTGATTAAAACCTCCCCGTCTCTGAGCGATACTATATAGAGCAGCGATATCGAGAGGAAGGCAACAACGAATGTACAGAATTGATCAATGCTGAATCTGATTTCAACTTCTTTAAGTTGCATCTCCTTGGTCACTTCTCCAATCATGTCTACCGGTATGGCAACATCCTGGAGTACGCAACAGAGCTTTATGAGCTGACCTATAAGGAACACATAAAAGACGTATCGTGACAGTCCAATAAAAATGATGCAGCCCGGCCAATTCTCAATCACTGTGGTAGATACCACTCTATCCACGTGAGACTTTTTAATCTGGATTAACTGTGATGTGGCGGAGCTGATATCCCACCGAATATCGCAGATCTTTTGAGCAAGATGGGTAACGAATCTCCGCCGCCTTCATGTCCTAGAACTCTAAAGCGACCTCGTTCTGACATTATTGACTTTGGAATTCATTACAAGATCTTGGGTATTTTAAAGGAGACTATGCATGTCAATTTGCTCCATTAGAGTCAACGAAGCTTGATTGTCGAGCATCGCCTTCCCAAAGACCTCGGAATACGACGACTCCTGTCTATGGAACAATTACGGCAACTTGAAATCCCACTTCTCGCATTCCAGGAAACTAGGTTTACAACTTCTACCACACACAATGCATGGACACAGAGCTCTTCCAAAATAAAGTTATATGCCATGATTGAGTATGGGTATAGGCTGGAGTAGAACAAATATATGACATACTCAGGGGACGTCTTCCTGGTCAACTCCTTGCACTCTTCATACTCCACCACTCCCGGCACCAAGACAGAGTCTACTAGCTGGCATATGCGCGGATGTTAAATGTACTTAACTCGGGACACCCATCGGAGTGACAGGTTCTTGTCATGGTGTAACGGCAGGAGACCGAAATATTTTCGGTTGTAGATATAGGCACCATTTTGGGTCTAGCCGACTTGATTCCTGAGATGGACCAGAGATGGCAAGTCAACTGTCAGATCGATTTAAGGACTTCCAATGAAATATATTCATAAATCTTTCAGATAAACGACAGCGGCTTCACGATCCCTCATTACCAGTGGCCATGATGTCCTGTTGAGGTTTTCAGCATCTCCCCCAAAAAAAACAAATGAATCGGAGATTTGGTCTAAGATCATTGCGGTACCGGCATGCAATGGTACAAGACCAACTCTCCCTGCTATACTGGCTCAAAGGGAATGTCGTAACAGAGTCAGACTGAGATAACACTGTACACGAGTACTTTGTATTACTAGTGTATAAATTATTGTATAGTAAACTGAATGTGGAATTACGGACAATAATAATTAAAAGTACTTAGGTTGACAGATTTCTTATGAGAATTAGGCATCTTGTGATAATGATATTAGGAACATCATGAACGGGAACACTGAGGCAATGGGACGACCAGGTAGGGATTACGAGGACTCTTAGGATTAGAGACAAGACTCCACGTAGACTCTCACCAGACGAGAGATAGACAGAACGCATGGCAGGTTTGGATGAAAGGCAATATGGCCGTATAGTGACAATAGAACAACTCACGATGTCAGGACACATGCTAATGGAGAGGGAGAAATACTAGGCTCATCATAGGAGGAAAGGAGGTTTATGAGCGCGCAAGATGTAGCTGTGACTACCAAAGTATAGTTCTGAAGAACGAGAGGCAATGACGCCAGGAATCAGGGCGCCCAGAGCCTGTCCACAAATTTGACAACCTGTGCAAAGCGTCCGGACGTGGGAATGATATAGCCAGTAGGGTTGAGCACCTGGAGTGTAAAATTGGTACGACATACGCGGGACGTGATTCAGACATCAGGGCCATAAGAAACGATGCGCAGTACGCAAGCAAAGGTAATATTGTAATACATGATACAAGGGTCGTCAGTATAGTTACGAGGCAACTCCTGATGTACAGGATGCAGGGGGCGTACTCAATGGATGGGATTCATCTGCACATAGTGTCCGGTCATCAGGAGCGCGATAATCTTTTGCTGATGTTCGCCTTGGATCCTTGCCCTAACACACCCACCTAGATCCCCACCCAACTGAAACCATGCTTAGGCCCTGATACACCCTCTGGCCCGCCCGTACCACCTCGTTCTTTCATATTGCCAGCCGCTGCAGCCACTCCTTGGGCCACTATGGCTAGGAAGAGCAGAGCAAAAACTGTTGCTGTAAATGAAGTATCCAGTACATTGGCTGACCCTGCCTCAAAAGCCACGGATGTGAAAAAAGGTCCAACCGGTCAAGAGCTCTGCCTGATCTTTAAGAAGGATGGCAGCCCCCTACCACTTCTGCACGGAACCTCTGAAATGGTATCAATAGAGCACCGGGAGGCACCTCAATACGGACTGTGGCCATTAGGGGCCATACCATCACCCTTACCACGATGGAGAATATACAGGCTGCTGCAGTTAATAACAAAGTCAGCCTGTTCATTCATCTTATCTCAAATACCACTGAGATCTATCTGGACATACCAATGACTCAGATCCTGGTACTTGGCATCCCAACTTCTCGCTCTTTGGATGAGGTTGCTATGGGATTGACCACCTTCAATAATGGACTAGCTTTGGCGATTCTGCCGCACTGACTCTCCTCGACACTGTGCGGGAGGCTAAAAGTGCCTCCACAGTTGTTATCACAGTGGTTGGCCCCAAGGCTGCTGACTTTGTTGGACAGGTACTTGGCGGCCTTTTTATCCGCCTTCTGAACGAATGACTGTTGTGCTTTGGCTCCTACACGTAATGTTCCCACTGCTATGCCTTTGGATACCACAATATCAAGTGCTCTGCCCCGGCATTGTGTTGCTGGTGTGCTACCCCCCACTTCACCGGGAATCACCCCTGCCCCACGAACACTTGTCAGTAACATGGTTGCTCCTGCTTTCATACTTGTAAGGTGTGTAAATTGCGGAGGCCCACATGATGCCCGTGCACTCATATGTCACTCCCGCCCAACAGAGGAACCGGAGGATGCAGAGGTCATGAACTTGACTTAAGGGTTCCATCTAGTTTGGGTTTATGGTTGCCTTACAGGTCGTTGGTTTTAGCCTGACTTGCACTGTTTTTGTTTGGTTGTGGTAGGGTGAGGAGGATTTTTTATGTTTTGGGCTTTTTAGGCCATACTTTAGGGAGCATGCCATGGAATTTTCCTGTACGAGTACATAGGTACGAATAAAACCGCAGATTCTGATTAAAAAACACCCGTTGCGTAACATCCTTCAACATTCATCTCCGGTACGTCAACTCCTTCCTTCCATCATATCTTAAAGGGCCTAATTGCCATACTGCATCTCACCTCATCTCAACAGTCCCACAAAAAAACCAAAATGTCCTCCCGCCCACTCCCTTCTTCATTCGACAGCGATTCGTAAGTCACCCCATCGATCCCGCTGTCCCCCCATAATTGCCTACGCTCGACAATACTTAACTCGTCCACCGCCGCTGCCCAAAAGCGACTTCACCGAAGCATCCCGCCTCTCAAAGTTCACCCGCCGCTTAAAAGAAGAGCCCTTAATCCCCATAGGTCCTCCCCCCCTCCCCCCAATCCCAACCAAACCTCACACATAAATACCGCAGGCTGCCTAATAACAGTCTATGCCCTCTACCAATCCTCACGCGCGATCCGAGCCGGTGACAAGGCGCGCACGAACCGGATGTTCCGCGCGCGCATATACGGCCAAGCCTTCACCGTGGCCGCCATGTGCGCCGGCAGCTTCTACTGGGCACGGGATCGTGAGGCGCGGAAGGGCGCTGAGGCTAAAATAGCTGAAACGAAAGCGAGGAAACAGCAGGCGGCGTGGATCCGCGAGTTGGAGGTGAGGGATCGGGAGGCAAGGGAGGTGAGTTCCTTTTTATATCAAGCTTGGTAGTTTGTGGGGGGGGGGGCGCTAATGATGGAGAGGGGTAGTTGCAGGAGAGGGTGAAAAGGTATACTACCGTTAAGGAGGCTACGACTACCCGGGAAACCAAGGCAGATGCGGAGGAGGGAAAGTAAGCTTTGCCGTACCGGTATTCCAGCGGGGGCACCGGGGCGATGCGCTATTGTACATATTTCTGATTGAAGATTGCAGTTGACCTGAGTGCGCAAACGTGCGCAAACTGTACAGCACAAGTGGTTCAAGCTCTCTGTTCAATTGACCCCTGATGCTTGAAAGTACTATTACAAGTACTGGTACTTATGTCATGCCCGATCATAACCCCCACTCGGGCGGATGATTCAACGCTAACAAAGTGCTACTACGGTACAGTACCACCGCCCACAATACCAAGACCACAAGTATCACATCAAAAATATCAAACGATCCGTGCATTCAAATTTCAGCCCTCATGACTTCATGGCAATGTACTCGTATAGTCTATACAGATCCTCTCCTCCCCTCGGGCACCCAACTGACCAACCGAGCAACCCACGTATCAAAACACTACCTCCCTCATTTATAGAGAAAAGGAAAAGGAAAACTGCATGATAGCGGAGATGAACAAGGAATTCGAATGCAAAACTCACTCACCCAAAGCAAGAAAAAAGAACTATAAATTTGCCACAAAACCTCTCCATGCTCACAAACAAGTTGCAGTCGTGACATACCAATGCCCGCTTGTCCACCCGCCCATGTCATGGATCGCCCACAGCGGACGCCGTGTCACCAATACAATTCAGGTTATTCTCGAAAAGGAAAAGAATAAGAAAAAAAGGGCACCCTCATGAATAACGGGAGGGGGGCCACAAACAAGACAGTAGACCATGGAGCGAGCTGAATTGCCCACAACGCCTTCTCCCAATTCAATACCGCACCCGTGCAACACACGTACATTGGCACGCACAAAAAGAAAGCAAAGGACCCACCATGCATGCAAGGATTGATACTCTCTCGCTCGATTTACAGTAATGTCCTCTCAGCAAAGAACTCATGTCGTAGGCTCAATATACCCCGCCAACCTCGGAAGAATCACTCGATCCGCATCTCTAAATGGATAAATATCTTCACCCCCAGACGTTTCGTCGTCTTCATCGTACACACCGCTGAATCCACCCTCGTCCCCCTCATCTTCATCCTCGCCCTTGTCCCAGCTATCCCGGTCTCGGTCAGAGTATTCACCTTCCTCATCACCAATCCCGTCAGCTGCCACATTCTCCATTTTCAAATCCTCCTTGTCTTCAGTTTCGCCTTCGAACTCTTCATCGTTGTCGCCTGTCAACACCCTACCACCAAGGTGAATGTCTGAGGGCTGGACCTTGTATTCTAGGGCTCTTTTCCCTTCCTCTATGAGCTGCTCGGCGATGTATTGACAGCGCTTCAGAGAGACGTTCATTTTTGTGGAGGCCTCGAGGAGGGCTTGGTGCTTTGACAAGTCGAGGTCTAGTCGGCCACCGTCTGGTGCCTTGTCTTTCTTTGCCTCTAGTTTAACGACTACCGTTTCATCGCCTTCCTTCTCGTCGTCTCCGTCCTCATCAGAGGAACCTTTGTCTTCCTCTTCACTTTCTTCTTCCTCATCAGCATCGCTTGCCCCACCACCAGACGCGCTCTGAGCGTCAAACACCTCTTCGCCATCACCACCATCAGAGAGGTGACTTGAAAATCTCTTTCCCTTCTTCTTTCCCCCACTAGAAAGTCGGCCGGTGCGTGAAAGTCGGCGATAGCGCCTGAGCTCAGCCGTCTGCTTTCTCATCTGGCGTTCTAGTGTCTTGTTAATCGCCATTAAGGAAGTGTTAGATATCTCCAGGTCCAGAACCTACGCTCAAATATCAGTAATATCCCTCTTGTTTGCTCACGTCATATCTACCTTTCTCTCTCTTCGGGCATTCGCTGCAGCCTCTTCCATTGATTTGATCTTGGCCTTTGCGGCAGCTTTAACAGACAAAGCATCGTCATCGGAAGCCTTACTACTGTCCTTGTCCTCCCCCGTAGATTCGCCCTTCAGCAAACTCATCACATCAATTGTTGAGCTAGTAGAGAGAGCTCTGCCATGCCTTGCGCTATCATCTACACTAGATCTAGGCGAAGAGTGTGGACTCTTGAAGCACTGCGTCTGTGGGTTCGCAACCGGATTTGGGGAGCTAAGGGGTGATAGCGCGCCAGTTGGAGAACCTAAAGATGGGGCCTGAACTATCTGGGGCGATGGCGCTGCTGAACCAATCTCCGATCCCAACTTTCTGGGAGGCAAAATCTCTTCTGTCCCATTCGCATACACAAACTTGACATGACTGCGGGGTTCTGAGTGCGTTGGAGGGGTCATGGAGACAAGAGAGGCTGGTCGAGAGCCGCCTACCTTAGTTGATGGTCTTGAGGAAGTAAATTCATTGACACATGCATGAGGGTTCTGAATGAAATCATTCACAAAGCCTAGTTGTCCTAGGGATCGAGGTGAGAAGATGGGAGGTGTAGGAGAGTGAGACCGAGCAGATGTAGGAATGCTGTCGGCGTGAAAGAACATGGCAGGTTGCCCGAGGGGTGTTCTCGGTGAAAAAGGGGGCGTGGTGGATACATTTGATGATAGCGGAGGCCTCGCCGGTCTCACTTGGTTTGCATGGAAGAATTTAGGGGTAACCCCATTGCTACCAGTAGTAGACGAGTTCTGTTTCCAAGGGGCCGGGTGTGTTGTAGTTTGCTGATGGTAATTCGACGGTGTCTCCGATCCCACGGATACCCTAGATCCAGTTGCACTCGACGGCCGTTGCTCCAAGCTTGAGGAAGAGCGGGCGGCTGGAACGTGCAATTCCGAATCAGGCGAACATATTGTCTCCGCTCTCCCCTTCCTCGCGGCGGATCGGGGAGAGCGCGTGGTCACATCTGGATGCAATGAGTTTGAAGTAGACCGTTGAAAAGTGGCAAGGCGTGGGGCCGGTGAGGAGGGGCTGGTATTATTGCCGACGTTGTTGGTGTGTAGGGATTTGAGGGGTGGCTTGTTATTTGAGGACATGGAGGTTTTCCCTCTGAACTGGCGATCTCCTGCTACTGAAGCTGCTACCAGTATTGGGGGAGTGGCGACAACCGGATCGAGAGTTGTAGTTGAGGGGATTGCAGTTGCGGTTGCAGTCATGACGACGGTGCACAATCCCTCACTACCCAGGGCACATGGCCGTATTTCCCCTTCTTCCTCGCTATGTCCCGGGACGTTGTCCTGAACGGATTGAGCTGCTGTCGTGAAGGAGGGTAAAACCCGGGAAGGGATAGTCTATAGTAGACCTATTAATATTTCTGCTATGACATGACATTATGTACTCGTACATATGATACAGTACAGCACAGTACAGTATCAAACCGGCACCAGCAGTTCCATTGGGATTTTCAGCAGCCAAGTTCAAAAGGGAAAGGGGGGAAATATCCTAATTTATGGTTATCCCTTATTCCTAATGTTATTTTTTATCCTGGACGCTATTTGTTAAGTTACCTTCACAACCTGAGCTCCTACACTACCTCTCCTCCCACTAACGCTTTTAGACAATTTAGATGTGGGTAGTTCAGGGGAGCAATGGCCGGGTGTGTTTCGTTTCTCTACGATACTGCCAGAGTAGAATGCCACCCTACTGTGGTACCGGTATTACGGCGGGTCAAACGTACGTGTAGGGCAGTTGGGGCTTTTCACCATGCAACAACGAGCTATAACACTTGAAAATCCACAAATTTACAGAGGCTCGGCTACCTTAAGAACATAAATAATTGGACCTCACGCTAAGAGGTTAAAATAAGGTATGTCTTGCCAAGAAGAATTGCGTAATACCAATTTCAAAACTGGGAACTGAAAACTACTCGAAGAAAATGTCAACACCATCCTCCTCCTTGTCCAATTCAAGGTCACCAACAACTGCAAGATTTTTTTCCCCTCTTCCAAGTCTCCCTCTTCCAATCCTCCCTGCTTCCAATCCTTTAGCCCTGCAAGAAGGTAAGCTTCATTCACCCCTTTTACAGAAAGTTCTAGAATCACAATTACGATCAATAGGTGAATCACCTCTTGTTATTCATAGGAAAAGTGTTCCCATGCCTCACCTACCACCCAGGTTGTAGGTATTTGCTGCTGTTCCACCATACTACCTACTAATTGACCTCCACCTAGCAGAATTCTTTCTTCCTCTTCCTCTATAACATCGAACCTTTTGTATCACCAACCAACCACAGTCTCCAAGACCCCCCCCATAACTTTACTCAACAACTACATCTCCTCCATTTTCCTCCACACAGAATCCTGTTAAATAAACCACTTTAAACACTTCTACAACTTTTTAAAACTTTATTCCCACTTTTAACCCCATCTTGGCACACATCTTTCATTTTACCCCTATTTTTACCCCTGAAAATTGAACTTCACCACACAACTTCTGGAGATTGGGAGCTCCAGCTCTACAATTTTGACAGCTGCCTACTGCAGCTGCCCTGGAGCTTCTGTTAAATTTTCAGCTAAGTGTCTCTCCTTTTCCATCTTCTGCTCCTCTTTGTACTTTTTTTACCTAGTTTTTGTTGTGATTTTCTTAAGTTCCTTCCCCTTGTTGGTTGCCTTGTCAACCACTATACCCCCTTCTACCTATTATTTTACTTAGCAATTTTCGCATTTTTGAAGCACTTATGCCTGCCCATCCTCCACTCTCTGGAGTGTCCTCCTCCCAAGTACCCTTAAATGATGCTAATACTTTGTATTCATCATCCCCCATTATACCCAGTACTCCACCTGGCAGACAACCTCCTCCTGTTTCTCTCACTGTCACCAGAGTTAGAGGACATAGGAGAAGCACTCCACTTTCTTCCTCTATTTCTCCCCCATTTCCCACCATGTCTACAATGAGTCCTCCTCCTCCTACCTCTGCTCAGAGGGATAGACCTGTTATTTTTGAAGGATTGCTCCATGATATTGTTAACCACATAAAGGAACACCAAGGACTTTTCACAGCACCTGAAGAGGACTTTCTCAACCACTTACTCCTTTCCATTAGCAGCTATCCTGATAATCACATTCCTGATGCAGCTCCTTTACAGTCTACAACCTCTTCTCCTATTCCAGAGGCAATTGAAGCTAGGCTATCTAAACAGGAGAAGACCTTAACCCATATTCTAACTAGACTTGACCAACTCACATCTCCTCCTTCTTCTACTCCTATTCCCCAACCTCCAAAGAAGACTTGGGCTAACATGGTTGAGCAGACTACTTCTACCCCTACTACTACTTCCAATACTACCAAAGCCTCAAAAAAGCGCCCAGAGCCCACTCCAGAGCCAGAGAGAACACTTATTGTCAAGCCTACCACTACTCCTACCAACTTCAACCCACTCCAGATCAGAGAGTCAATCAACCATGCTCTGAACCAGGCCAAACTGAATATTACTGTTGTTCTTGTTAGACTCTCAGTCAATAATAACATAGTAATTGAGGTGAAGCCAGGTAACACTGCTGCTGAACTCAAGGAGAAGGAAAGTGTTTGGAGTCAACTGATTCCAGGACTGCAGGAGGTGGTCATCAGGGAAAGATGGTACAAGCTGGTGGCCCACTCTGTTGCTACTGACATGATTGTGGCAGATAGTGAGGAGAAACAGATGATGGCTTTCAAGGAGGACATTGAAGCCTACAATACAGACATTCAGCTTGCTGCCCCTCCAAGATGGCTAACCAGACCAGAGGCTAGAGTAGGAAAGTTGCACTCCTCCCTTGTTCTTTCCTTTAAAACTCTGAGAGAATTGAAATATGCACTAAGAAACCAACTTGTGATAGCAGGAACTTCAGTCAAGACTTCAGAGTTTGTTGACATCAGACCCACTACCCAGTGCAGGAACTGTCAGAAGTTTGGACACCATCAGAGAACTTGCAGACATCCTACCAGGTGCCAACTGTGTGCAGGAGACCATTCTACCAACCTTCACAGATGTGCTACCTGCCAGTCTACTAAGGAATGTCTCCACTCTCAGTTCAAGTGTGCTAACTGTGAGGGCTCTCACAAATCTACTGACCTGAGATGTGAGGTTTACAGGAACTTAACTAACAAACCAGAACTCCCATCAACTGACAACCCTTCCCATTCATTATGAGAGGCAAACCACTTACTATTATCCAGCACAACTGTGCAAAGACATATGAAGTATTGACCTCTCTCCTTCACTACACTAATGGTACAGCAGATATTGTTCTTGTTCAGGAGCCCTGGCTGGCCTCTGATGGCACTCCTTACTCCCACCCTTCATTTGAATCTTTTCTCCCTGATACTACTGATAATGAGAGACCTAGAACTGCTGCCTATGTTAGCAAATCTAGACTTGACATTCTTTGCACTTACAGATCTGACCTTCTTCCTCACCTAGATGGTGATGTGCTTCCAATTCAAATTCTTGCAGGAAAAGAGAAGTTTACCTTATGGAATATCTATAATGAAAGGAAAAAGCTGACACCTGACTCTAGGCCAATCTACACTATGGACAGAACTCTGCACCAGCTACAAATCCCTCAACATTCCATCCTCTGTGGGGACTTCAATGCCCACCACAGCTTATGGAATTCAGCAGTTCAGAAAGAAATTAGAGGTGAGGTCCTGGTAGATTGGTTTAGAGCTAACAACTGTGATCTAGTCAACCATCCTGATATCTCCACATACAACTACAGACAAGGAACTGGAAGCTCAATATTAGATCTGACACTGGCAACACAAGACATATATGAAAGAGTAGTGGACTGGGCAGTGGATGAAGATGCTCATACAGGGAGTGATCATGAAGTGGTAAGATTCTCTCTAGTACTTGATGCTGACAGCTTGGTTCCCAGTCCTATGAGCAATAAATTCAACTGGCAAAAAGCAGATTGGAATTCTTTTGAATCCACTCTACAACAATTAATGGCTAAGACTTCATCTTCCTTCAACTCATATCTGATATCTGGTACTACTGATGCATTGGATCAAGCAGCACTCATACTCAAAAACTCTATACTAGATTCTCTTAACCACCATGTTCCTCTCAGCAAACCCTGTTCTAGATCCAAGAGGTGGTGGACTTCTGAGTTAACTAATCTGAGGCAGGAGATGGCTAGAAAGCATAGGAAGTGGAAATCTGACAGACAGGAATACTACCATACTGACTACAAGAGATCTAGGAACTTATACTTTGCAAGAATCAGAGAAACTAAGAGTCAGTGTTGGAAATCTTTTCTACACTCTGCCCAAGGACAAGACATTTTCACAGCAGCTAAGTACACCAGACCTACTATGTCTTTAAAAACTCCTACACTTTCTCTAAATGGACAGTTTGCTACTGACTTTGAGGAGAAATGTCAGATGTTCACAACTTGCATGTTCCCAGACCCACCACCCAGCCAATCTCACTTCAACATAGAAGATACTCCAGCAGATAAGTCTTTCCCTTGGCCTGAAGTTACTGACTCTGAGGTGAAGGATGCAATCTTCAAGTCTGCTCCTTACAAAGCACCTGGCCCTGATGGAATCAACTTTCTTTGCTTAAGGCATGTATATCAGGCAATTCCTAGACCACTTACTGCACTGTTCAAATTACTGCTGAAAATAGGTTATCACCCACACTGCTGGAGAGAGGCAACTGGAGCCATAATCAGAAAACCAAACAAACCAGATTATACAGTCCCCAAAGCTTACAGACCAATTTCTTTGCTGAACTGTTTAGGTAAGATCTCTGAGAAGATTATGGCTAACAGGCTATCCTACATGGCAGAGACATATGGACTTCTACACAGTGAACAGATGGGTGGAAGGGTAGGAAGAAGTGCAATTGATGCAGTTATGGCTTTAGTACATGATGTGCAGCAGGCAAGGTGTAATGGTAAAGTACTCTCAGCTCTATTTATTGATGTTAAAGGTGCTTTTGATCATGTCTCCAGAACACAGCTACTCTTGGTTTTACAGACTTTAGGTTTTCCCACTCCTGTTCTTTCATGGATAGACACCTTCCTTACAGACAGACAACTTGGCTTAGTATTTGATGGACAGAGGCAACCACTTCAATCAATCAAGACAGGCATTCCACAAGGCTCACCAATCTCACCAATCCTGTTTCTCTTTTACTTATCCAACTTGTTTAAGGATCTAGGACCCAGTGTTCTCACCCCTCAGCTAAGATCTCCTTCCTATATTGATGATGTTGCACTTATAGTAACAGGACCCTCTGAAGCTGCTAACTCCAAGTCATTGGAGAGAGCAGCCAGGAGGGCCTGGAGGTGGGCAGCTAACAATGTCACAGTATTTGATGATCCTAAGACTGAGCTTATGCACTTCCATAACAAGCCTTTTTCCAATACTAACAACATACCAGTCATCCTACCCCATGGTACAGTCATTTATCCTTCAACATACCTCAGATGGTTAGGAGTATGGCTGGACAGGAAACTATTATTCAACCACCATGTACAACAAAAGACAGCAGCAGCAACCAGGGCACTAAACATGATCTCAAGACTATCCAACTCAGAATGGGGACTATCAGCAGCAGCAATGAGGCAACTATACTACACTTCTATCACCCCAATTGCTGACTATGGAGCAGAACTCTGGTGGAAGGGACAGATAGGACTTGCTAATAAGTTGGAGAAGTTACAAGCAGAAGCTAATAGGAGAATACTAGGAGCTTTCAGAACTTCACCAACAGCTGCTCTGGAGATTGAGGCTTCTACACTTCCTGTTCCCTTAAGACTTGACAGACTTTGTAAGAGATATGCTTACAGGGTGTTACAGATGCTACCAGATCATCCAGTCAGACAAAGAACACCTAACTCATATCCATCAACATTACAACAAAGCTATCCTCCAAGCTCCTCTACCTCCTACTCCTCAGATTCAGACTGTACCACAACTCCAGTATTCAGATTCAGAGATCAAATTACCTTTAACTCCCAACATGAACTATATGGTAATGTGAATCCAGATTGGAGGATTTCCCATTCCCAGCAAGCTAAGTTTCCCACCCAACTGATTAGAGTTTTGAACACTTTAAGTAACTACCTACCAGCAGGCAAGAAACTTGAGCAATGCCATCCTATCTTGCAACCACCATGGCACACCACCCTACCAGACCAATATCCCAGATTAGACATCTTTATCAGCCCTGAAGACAAAGAAGCAGCAGCCAGACAACATAAGATCCTATTCAACCAGATCAACAATGGAGACAACCTGATTCTCTACACAGATGGAAGTGAACTGGAGAGTGGAGGAGTAGGAGCAGGAGTGGTTATGATGCATGGTGGAAAGATTGTGGGCAGGTGGAGTGTGGGACTTGGGTTGGATATGAAGGTTTATGATGGGGAATTGGTAGGTATTGCCAGAGCACTCACAGAAGCAAGCAGGACCAGCCTATCTTTCAAGCACATCTGGATCTTTACAGACAACCAAGCAGCAATTCTCAACTCCTACAGCCTATCCCCTCACCCAGGCCAACAGGTTTCACAACAGATTCAACAGCTCACCATGGACCTACTCCTCTCTGACTTGGATCTACAGCTTCATCTTCACTGGGTTCCTGGGCATACAGGTATTCAGGGCAATGATGAAGCTGACAGTTTAGCAAAACAAGCAGCTGAGTATCCCCAACCCACACAGGACAGTTACCTTTCACTGACCAAATTGAAGACACAGATCAAGCAGTCTGCCCTTCCTGCCTGGCACCAGTACTGGACTCAACTGCCAGATACCAGGAAAGGTAGACACTTCAGGTCCATCCACTTCCACCTCCCCAAACTCAGACCACCACCACACTTCTACCAACTGTCTAGACATCAGCTTGCAACAGTCACACAACTCAGACTTGGCCATGGATATTTCAAATCTTATCTGTCTAGATTGGATGAGAATGTTCAAACCAGCTGTACCTGTGATAGACAGACACCAGCACTCCAAACACCAGAACACATTCTTCTGTACTGCAGCAAATATCAACAATCCAGACACCATCTCAGACAAGTTGCTCAAACCTTCTACCTTCCTGATGTGCTTGGATCCAAGGCTGGACTGCTGGCTGTGGGAAAGTTTATAGGAGAATGTGGAGCAGCAACAAGGCAGGAGCATTTGGGGATATGGGAAGGATTAGAGTGCTCTGGCAATGGAAGGAGAGGGGAGGAGGAAGGGGAGAGGGAAGAGGAGGGAGTGCAAGAAGGAGGAGAATGGGAGAGGAGGGAGGAGGAGAGATGGTTAGAATGGAGGGAGGCAGGTGGGGAGGTTGATGGATAGGAGGGAATAGGCAGGAGGCCCAATCAGAAGAAGACAACAGGATTTAGGAGATGGGATCTGGGACCAGTAGTGGGAGGCACTACACTCATATTTTTCTATTCAGCTTCATAGCCATAGGCTCTACAAGCTTAATGATTTATAATAATAATAATAATAATCGAACCTTTTGTCAAGTATTTCCTATTGACAGGTTAGTTCAGCCACTATTTGTCTTTTGTATAATATTTTAAATATATCTTTAAATGGTCTATTTATTGACAGATCTAATGGCTGTACAAGTGATGTGCGGCCTCTGGGAATCGTACTAATGGAATTGTCATCAACTCACAATGTCTCGAGAACTCGTTCTGTTTTATGAGTACTGACGAGATCTAGTACTAGAAGGGTTGTCTGATTATCCAGTACAGGGACAAATTGTTCACCTAATCATTCAATAAGGTTAGAGGAGTTCACATAAGCCTTGTCATTAAACTTGACTATGACTTGGAAGTCATAATTGTTTTTTCTCCGTAAGTACTGTTGAACCTATTCATTGTCCATGAAAGAAGATAAGTAGCTTAACTTGTAGTATCCTATCAGGGAAGACTGTTAGCTGGATTGATGCCTGATCCTTGTTCCAGCCTGACTACGAACTCTGTAACTAAACTGTTTTGTCACCCTTTTTGTTATAAGTTCTTCCTTCTAAATACTCAAACAAAGAGGAGTCTCATCCATGTTCACAATATTAGATAGCCTATATTGTCCAATAGAGGCTGGTTGATCACCTAAACCAAACTCATTAAGAGGACAAATTTGAGAGTCCTTCCGGCCATAACGCACCCAGCCATAGATTGCCTCTCCAAAGTTACTAGAAAGCTGGGTTGCTGTATTGGTAACAATGCAGAGAGATATTTGGAGCCAGTTAAGGAAGCTACGGAACCAACCATTAGAGAAACAAAATAAAATATGTGTTCTATTTCACTAATCAAGAAGATTACTTGTTGAAGAGTATATGCTCCTTACAAGGAGGTCTCTTTGTGCAGGAGATATGCTATCAAGCAAGTAATTGTTTTAGTTATCCCTCTGTGAAGTTTTTCTTTTTCTTTTTACTTGTAGAGTAGTATGTATACTATTACTCCATAATAATTGTAGGCAAGTACTTTTTTTTCCCATATCAACCAGTTAAGAACCTCATTCAACAGATCACCTAGACAGCATACATCTATTCTTCCAGTTGGAACCAAATGACAATTTCTCTGGTTTCTTCATAGAACAATTCTTTTTGCAATTTACCTAATAGTTAGAGACATACTACACTTACCTACTACATCATCAAAGATGGTATACTATTTTAAAAGACAACTATAAGGGATAGTATACCTAGTTTGGACAATGAGGTTGTTCAACCAAATTGCATTTTTTATAAAATACAAAGTGTTCACAATAAGCTTGAATATAGAGGAATAAGTAAAACACCTATCGCTGTATGTGACACCTATTATAGAATAATATAGATAGATGTTAACTGTCTGTTCAATTATTGACAAACCTATTGTCTCAGCTATTACAATCAATGCTGGGTATCTTTTGAACCTATTGATAATAATCATACCCTTCGGTAAATTTAGATTAATCTGGTTGATATAAGATATGTGCTAGATAAGCAACTTATATGAATTTTTTATATCAAAGATGCTGGTATACTGGAAACAAGGTTCGACTCCGTTGCCGTTACAACCACGGCGAAAGAAAAAACCACACCAAATTTTTCGCCGAGCCCTCGCCTCATTGGTCAACCACCAATTATCACCGCTTCACCCACCTCCTTCCCCACCTTTTAAAGACAAATCATCCCACTTTATTTGTTATTTCATCACCCCTATCAACAGAGTCCCTCCTACTACCCCCTGATGTCGCGCAGACCCTTGGGCAGGGGTAGGGGTGGCAAAAACCCCCTTGCCAGCCCCTTTCACCTACCAGAATCGCACCAAACTAGAGGAACATCAATCCTCCCCACCTCGCCTGACGACACCCCAATGGAAGAGGATACTCCATCCCCTGTCCAGACTGTCGCCCCCCCACCTCACTCAGAAGATGCCTGGGAAAAGGCAGTCAATGAACACGTCACCTATCTACAAGAGGAACTACAAACCATGAAGACCTGCTACTGCGAACTCAAAGATACCCTCAAAGCCATGGAAGCACACATGCTAGTAGTGCAGGAACGACACATTACAGACACCAAAGACCTCCAAGCCAAAGTGGCAGCCCTTACCTCTCAAGTCGCGCACCTTGTTGCTCAACCACATCATAGCAACACCACCTTCGCGAACACCCAACCCCCTCCCACCCAGCCACCACAGCAAACCTGGGCCCAGAAAGCGGCCAGAACCCTCCCTAGCAAGCTCCCAGCACACTCACCAAACAAAACTGCCACTTCTCCAGTTTTGACCAAACGCGACCGTACGATTGTCATTGAGAGAGATGGCACAGCACTCCCTGACGACATCAACACCCTCACCATAAGGAACGCTTTCAACACTGCAATTAAGAAGCCTCTTATTGCAACCATTGAGTTCACCCCCAACCACCATGTCCTCCTCCTCACCAAGGACACCATCACGGCTGCCCAAGTCCTCAAACAACACAGAACTGCAATTGAGGAAACAGCAAGATCCACCATACCTGCCGCCACTGGCCTCAGACAGGATGAAGTCTGGTATAAGGTCATCATACACGGCATCCCCACCACTGTTCCCTCCACTCCTGAGGGATTCAACACTGTCAAGTCAGAGATTGAGGAGTTCAACACTGGCATTCACCTTCCCCGCCCCCCCAGGTGGCTCACCACTGAATCCCAACGTACCGGCAAAGCGGCCTCCACAATGGTTATCACTATTGCTGGTAAGGACAACACAGATAAAGCCCTCAATAGAGGCCTCTCTCTCTTTGGCAAGAGGTTTAAGGTTCAACGCTACCTTTCCTTTGGCCCTGACACCCAGTGTTCCAGATGCCTTGCCTTTGGACACCACCCCACCCAGTGTACCGGTACTACCTACTGTGCTATTTGCACCTTGGAGCACCCTACCTACCTCCACACTTGCGGCAGATCAGATTGTCCCACCAAAGGCAAACCATGTCTCCATACCATCATCAAATGCAAGAACTGCGGCGAACCCCACATGGCAACCTCCAAGGAGTGTGCAACATACCTGGCGGCAAACCAAGTGGCTGCTGAGAGGCGGACAAAGGCTAATTAGGTTTCCTCTTACTTGTATTTCCTTTGTTTTATTTGTTAGGCTTAAGGCGGGTGGGAGGATTTCATTTGTAAAAGGGGTCGTTAGCGTTATGACAGGGGGTCCAATCAAAAGTTGCTACTAACATTTAGGAGACGGATATCAGGGACCAGGCGCTGGTGGCGCGCCATTTTGTATGTTAGTTGCCGCTTCATAGCCTCTGGCTCCATAAGCGTAATGAATTATAATAATAATAATGGAAACAAGGTTCAATGACCAGTAATAGGAGTTTGACAGTGATAATCTATCTCCTCTCACAGCATAAACAGAATTAGTATTAATTTAAAAAACAGTTGTCTGAGATTGATACTAATACTTAATTAATTTCTAATTATCAGGTAAGTTACTTTTTCAACCAGACTTGGATAATTAACCTGAGTATAATAAATTCTAATCATAGTATATGTCAGCAGCAGGATTAATGGTAGACTTATGGGATAATAAGATAGAAGGCTGCAGGCCACTGCTAGTATATATAAATAGCAGAGGTTTAATTAAAAAAGATGGTAAAGTATATGGCATTGCAGCAATTCCTGTACATATTTGTACTTAAAACAAATTAGCATCAGCAAAAAATATGACCTGCGTCCTGTGCGTTACATGCATCTGACGCAGGTGACGCTCGAAATGCTAATCGTTAATCAGGACGCGACGTCGGTTAGACGTCCTATCCTACTTTACGTCGCACGATGCCCCGACGTTGACCCTTACGTCCCCTCCGTCCTGTGAACAACTGATCCACGGCTCTTACGTTCACACCACCGACCTCCTTTGCTACTGTTCCACCCTGAGGATACCCTCTCGCTCCTCCCCCGTCCAGACTAAGTATGGGGCTTGCATGCTGCACCTGGACATCGCTTCATTACTTACTCATGTTCAGATAACCTCTGCTCCTACTCTGCGGCATCACGAGTGTCCGAGGCTATAAGCCGCCGTTTTGACATTGCACGGCATCCAGCAGTTTGTCCTGATTCTCTCTTCCTAGTATTCCCAGTGTCACGATCCTCGCTTCATATAGATCGTGTCTCCAGATTTTACTTTCACGTAGTCCTCTCATTCTGCCCGCTCCATCTGACGTCCGGAGATGCGCGGGATCTGATCAGTGGTAGGACGAAATATTCCCAATTCTGGCCGTAGATTATGCTTCTTCTTTAGAGGTCGCCCAGATATCTTCCAGATAGTTGCCTTTGATTCGTTATTGTTGTACTCCTACATGTATCGCGTTCATATCACGATTGATGAAATGTATTGCTAGCTGTAATACTGATATTTACAGGCTGCTCGTCACCGCTCTATTTCCTGCCCGATTTCCTGCACCCGAGATTCCATTACCCTCCTACTGGTTAACGTCAGGCTGACGATCACAAATCCCAGCGGGCGATGTGGCGCCTTCCTGATTATTATTATTATTATAATTCATTACGCTTATGGAGCCAGAGGCTATGAAGCAGCAACTAACATACAAAATGGCACGCCACCCGCGCCTGGTCCCTGATATCCGTCTCCTAAATGTTAGTAGCAGCTTTTGATTGGACCCCCTGTCATAACGCTAACGACCCCTTTTACAAAAGAAATCCCCCCACCCGCCTTAAGCCTAACAACCAAAACAAACGAAACACAAGTAAGAGGAAACCTAATTAGCCTTTGTCCGCCTCTCGGCAGCCACTTGGTTTGCCGCCAGGTATGTTGCACACTCCTTGGAAGTTGCCATGTGAGGTTCGTTGTAGTTCTTGCACTTGATGGTGGTATGGATGCAGGCTTTGCCTTTAGTGGGACAATCAGACCTGCCGCACGTGTGAAGGTAGGTAGGGTGCTCGTGGGTGTAGATTGCACAGTAGGTAGTGCCCGTACACTGGGTAGGGTGATGACCAAATGCAAGGCATCTGGAACACTGGGTGTCGGGACCAAAGGTGAGGTAGCGTTGGACCTTAAACCTTTTACCAAAGAGTGAGAGGCCTCTGTTGAGAGCTTTATCTGTGCTGTCTTTGCCGGCAATAGTGATGACCATGGTAGATGCTGCTTTGCCCGTGCGTTGGGTGTCTGTGGTAAGCCACCTGAGTGGGCGGGGAAGGTGAATGCCAGTGTTGAACTCCTCAATCTCTGACTTGACAGTGTGGAACCCCTCAGGAGTAGAGGGGACTGAGGTGGGGATGTCGTGGATGATGACCATATGCCAAACTTCATCTTGTCTGAGGCCAGTGGCGGCAGGTATGGTGGATCTTGCTGTTTCTTCAATTGCTGTTCTGTGTTGCTTGAGGACTTGGGCACCCGTGATGTTGTCCTTAGTGAGAAGAAGGACATGGTGGTTTGGGGTGAACTCAATCGTTGCAACAAGAGGTTTCTTAATTGCAGTGTTGAAGGCGTTTCGTATGGTAAGGGCGTTGATGTCATCTGGGAGTGCTGTGCCATCTCTCTCAATGACAATCGTACGGTCGCGTTTTGTCAAAACTGCAGCTGTGGCAGTCTTGCTGGGTGAGGTTGCTGTAGGCTTGCTGGAGAGGTTTCTGGCCGCTTTCTGGGCCCAGGTTTGCTGTGCTGGTTGGGTGGTAGGGGGGTGGGTGTTCGCAAAGGTAATGTTGCTATGCTGGGGCTGGGCAACAAGGTGCGCGACTTGGGAGGTGAGGGCTGCCACTTTGGCTTGGAGGACTTTGGTGTCTGCAATGTGTCGTTCCTGAACTACCAGCATGTGTGCTTCCATAGCTTTGAATGTATCCTTGAGCTCGCAGTAGCAGGTCTTCATGGTTTGTAGCTCTTCTTGTAGATAGGTGATATGTTGGTTGACTGCCTGTTCCCAGGCATCTTCTGTAGCAGGTGGTGGGACGACAGTCTGGACAGGGGAAGGAACGTCTTCTTCCATCTGGGTGTCGTCTGGAGAGGTGGGGAGGATTGATGTTCCCCTAGTTTGGTGCGATTCTGGTAGGTGGAAGGGGCTGGCAAGAGGGTTTTTGCCACCCCTGCCCTTGCCCAGACGTCGTGAAGACGACATCAAGGGTGTAGGAGGGACTCCGTTGATAGGGGTGATGAAATAACAAATAAAGTGGGATGATTTGTCTGTAAAAGTGGGGAAAAGGGGCAGGTGAAGCGGTGAGAATTGGTGGTTGACCAATGAGGTGGGGGCTCGGCGAAAAATTTGGTGTGGTTTTTTGTTTCGCTGTGGTTTTAACGGCAACGGAGTCCCGCGCCTTCCTGAAATTCCTCCAGGCTAAGCGACAGGAAACGAGATAAAGAAGGGCTCACGAGGCCGCGCGATATTGGTCTAACGGTCTGCTTGCGTGTATCATCCTCACTACGGGGTTCTGATTCAAGAACCGCCAGAGCCCACGCAATCGACGTCTGGCTGGAATCAAAGGAGATGTCCGTTTCCTGAGAATCATTCCCGCATTCTCATGCTTGCTGCAATCCCTAGTTCCGCACATTAGTCTGTTGGCGTACAGGCTCTGATGGGGACGGGTCGGTGATCCCGCCCTTGAGCTCTGCGCCCAGTGCCTCCTAATCGTCATCATATCCTTGGTGCCGCTCTTGTTGCACCCCGTGTACCTGCTCAACCCTATTCTTTATTGCCCCGCGTATACTTCCCAGAATCTTTTCCTGGATCCATGGCGGGCAGTTGGCCCATGTCTTTTTCTGCCGTGCGAAAAGGTCTTGCGCATTCAGCGACAAGTTAGCAGCCTGGTCACATCAAATATTAGAAGATTAGCAGACTCTTACTGCCAGCCGCCTCTGGCTTGTAGTCTCTTGGGTCCCGATATATTCCTGTTTTCCATGAGCGTAGTGTGTGACAGATTATGGCGTACGTCAAGCAGATCATAGTCCCGTTATTGCGCCCCATAAAGTCGGGATCGACGATACCAAGCATTTTCTTGCCGGCGAAGTACTTACCATAGATCGCATCTCGAATCTGCGGTGCAACGAATCGCAGTGTCAGATTCTGCATCGAGCTCAATCACGATAGTCAGTGGTCATTCTGGAGCAGCTGGCCGTGCCCAACGAACCTCGTACCCTCTCGGGTCACGCATGAACCTGTCCTGTTCGAGCAGATAATCCACCCTACGCGCGGTCACACTTCAATGTTCCGGCAGTTCGTATAACTTTACGATGTTGTTCTTTATATGGTATACAAACTGTGAGCGTACCCCAGAATGCTTTTGTCTTACCTGTCCAAGTTAGTACCATATACTGCATTGTGTCGCGTCAAGTCCAACTGGGTTGACTTGCTAAATTTATGCACTACTCTGAAGGTCCCGCGTGTTCACTATCTACACTCCTCTCGAGAGCAGCAGTCCAGACCTTCAGAACCTGGCCTGTCAAAGAAACCGGGTTCGGGAGTGGATCTTCGAAGCGAGTGTACTGCAGCATGAGCGACTTCGCAACCTCCAATATAGCCTGCTCTGCGCCACTTACTAGATTCCGTCGAGAATTAGCTTCAATCTAGCCGTGGGGCCTGACTGTACGCTTGTGTCACTGGCTGGACTAGAGCTCCTGTTACCAGATGCAGGAGCACCGCCGCTGCCGTGCGGTGATGAAAAAGCTTGGTATGCTCGATAGTAGAAATGTTGTGGGACTATACGCCCTGCCCCGAATTATTTCGGCACCAGCGGCGGGGGTCCGGTGCGCCAGATTGGTCGGCTGTGATCTGGGGATGGTGGAAATCCGGACTGTTTAGCGATGATATCGTGGTCGGCTGGTAGCTGGCGACAAACCAGGCCATCGCGATGAATTGTTATCTGCAGTATCAATCTCTTCTGGGTCGGATTCTTTGTCTTATTCTCCCTCATCGGATCCAGGTGGGTTTTGGTACTCATCACTGGTACTGTCACTTAGACGGACCAGTTCCGTATCTTCTTGTCCTTCCCGTTCTGTCATTTGTGTGTTATATGCCATGGTCTGTGTTGCGCTCCTCCGTGCACGCTTTGGCGGTCTTCCTGGCTGTGTGCTTAATATTCGTAGCGGAGACGGATTATGGCTTAGGGGCTCTGTGTTCGAAAGTGTCCTCTCGGAATTGACGGACTCGTATTGCTGTGTTGCCGACGTCGATTTCCCTGATCCCACAGTTTCTGATCCGACGTCGCGTTTACGTCCATTTATTATTATTATTATTATTATTATAAATCATTAAGCTTGTGGAGCCTATGGCTATGAAGCTGAAAGGAAATACATGATTGTAGTACCCCCCACTACTGGTCCCTGATCCCATCTCCCAAAGCCTGTTGTCTGCTTCTGATTGGGCCTCCTGCCTGTTCCACTCTATTCCTCCCCCACTCCTCCTACCTGCCTCCATTCCAACCATCTCTCCTCCTCTCTCCTCTCCCATTCCCCTACATCCACTACCCCCTCCTCTTCCCTGTCTTCTTCCTCCTCCCCTCTCCTTCCATTGCCTGAGCACTCTAATCCTCTCCATATACCCAAGTGCTCCTGCCTTGTTGCTGCTCCACTTTCTCCAATAAACTTCCCCACAGCCAACAGGCCAGCCTGCGATCCAAGCACATCTGGAAGGTGAAAGGATTGAGCAACTTGTCTGAGATGGTGTCTGGATTGTTGATATCTGCTGCAGTACAGAAGGATGTGTTCTGGTGTTTGGGGTGCTGGTGTCTGTCTGTCACAGATGCAGTTGGTTTGAATATTTTCATCCAATCTAGAGAGATAAGATTTGAAATATCCATGGCCAAGTCTGAGTTGTGTGACTGTTGCAAGCTGATGTCTGGACAGTTGGTAGAAGTGTGGTGGTGGTCTGAGTTTGGGGAGGTGGAAGTGGATGGACCTGAAGTGCCTACCCTTCCTAGCATCTGGCAGTTGAGTCCAGTACTGGTGCCAGGCAGGAAGGGCAGATTGCTTGATCTGTGTCTTCAATTTAGTCAGTGAGAGGTAATTGTTCTGTGTGGGTTGGGGATACTCAGCTGCTTGTTTGGCTAAACTATCAGCTTCATCATTGCCCTGAATACCTGTATGCCCAGGAACCCAGTGAAGATGAAGATGTAAATCCAGGTCAGAGAGGAGCAGGTCCATGGTGACCTGTTGAATCTGTTGTGAAACCTGTTGGCCTGGATGAGGGGAGAGGCTGTCGGAGATCAGAATTGCTGCTTGGTTGTCTGTGAAGATCCAGATGTGCTTGAAAGACAGGCTGGCCCTGCTGGCTTCTGTGAGTGCTCTGGCAATACCTGCCAGTACCCCATCATAAACCTTCATATCCAACCCAAGTCCTACACTCCACCTGCCCACAATCTTTCCATCATGCATCATAACCACTCCTGCTCCTACTCTACCACTCTCCAGTTCACTTCCATCTGTGTAGAGAATAACGTTGTCTCTATTGTTGATCTGGTTGAACAGGATTTTGTGTTGTCTGGCAACTGTAACTTTGTCTTCAGGGCTGATAGAGATGTGTAATCTTGGATACTGATCAGGAAGGGTAGTATGCCATGGTGCTTGCAATAGGGGATGGTATTGCTCAAGCTCTTTTCCTCCTGGTAGGTAGTTACTTAATGTGTTCAAAACTCTAATCAGTTGGGTGGGAAACTTAGCTTGCTGGGAATTTGAAGTCCTCCAGTCAGCCTTCAAATTCCCCTATGGTTCTTGTTGTGGGGCAAAGCTCCTGTGATTTCTCAATCTGAGTGCTGGGCTTCTGGTACAGTCAGAATAAGACGAGTAGGATGAACTGGGTCTTGGAGGATAGCTCTGTTGTAATGTTGATGGGTATGTGGTTGGTGCTCTTTGTCTGATTGGATGATCTGGTAGCATCTGCAAAACCCTGTAAGCATACCTCTTACACAATCTGTCAAGTCTCAAGGAAACTGGGGGGGTAGAAGCTTCAATCTCCAGGGCAGATGTTGGTGAAGTTCTGAACGCTCCTAGTATTCTCCTATTAGCTTCTGCTTGCAACTTCTCCAACTTATTAGCCAGTCCTATCTGTCCTTTCCACCAGATTTCTGCTCCATAGTCAGCAATTGGGGTAATGCATGTGTAGTATAGTTGCCTCGTAGCTGCTGCTGATAGTCCCCATTCTGAGTTGGATAATCTGGAAATCATGTTGAGTGCCCTGCTTGCTGCTGCTGTTTTTTCCTGCACATGGTAGTTGAATAAGAGATTCCTGTCCAGCCACACTCCTAGCCATCTGAGGTGTGTTGAAGGATGAATGACTGTTCCATGGGGTAGTATGACTGGTGTGTTACTGGTATTAGAGGAGGTCTTGTTGTGGAAGTGCATGAGCTCAGTCTTTGGGTCATCAAATACTGTAACATTGTCAGCTGCCCAACTCCAGGCCCTCCTGGATGCTCTCTCCAATGACCTGGAGTTAGCAGCTTCAGAGTGTCCTGTAACTATAAGTGCAATATCATCAATATAGGAAGGGGATCTTAGCTGAGGGGTGAGAACACTGGGTCCAAGATCTTTAAACAAGTTGGATAGGTAGAAGAGAAGTAGGATTGATGAGATTGATGAGCCCTGTGGAATGCCTGTATTAATTGATTGGAGTGGTTGCCTCTGTCCATCAAATACTAATCCAAGTTTTCTGTCTGTGAGGAAGCTGTCTATCCAGGAAAGAGCAGGAGTGGGGAAACCTAAAATCTGTAAAATCAAGAGTAGCTGTGTCCTAGATACATGATCAAAAGCACCTTTAACATCAATAAACAGGGCAGAGAGCACTTTACCATTACACCTTGTTTGCTGCACATCATGCACCAAAGCCATAACTGCATCAATGGCACTTCTGCCAGCTCTTACTCCCATCTGTTCACTGTGTAGAAGTCCATATGTTTCTGCCATGTAGGACAACCTATTACCCATAATCTTCTCAGAGATCTTACCTAAACAGTTTAATAATGAGATTGGTCTGTAAGCTTTAGGAACTGTATAATCTGGCTTGTTAGGTTTTCTAATTATGGCTCCAGTTGCCTATCTCCAGCAGTGTGGATGATAACTGATTTTCAGCAGCACTTTGAACAGTGCAGTATGTGGAGTGGGAATTGCCTGATACACATGCCTCAAGCAGAGAAAGTTGATTCCATCAGGACCAGGTGCTTTGTTGGGAGCTGACATCAAGATTGCATTCTTCACCTCAGAGTCAGTAATTTCAGGCCAAGGAAAACACTCATCTGTTTGACTATCTTCCATGTTGAAGTGAGAATTGCGGGGAGGTGGGTCTGGAAACATGCAAGTTCTGAACATATGACATTTGTCCTCAAAGTGAGTAGCAAATTGTTTGTTAAGAGATAGTGTAGGAGTTTTCAAGGACAAAGTAGGTCTGGTGTACTTAGCTGCTGTGAAAATGTCTTGACCTTGGGCAGTTTGCAGAAATGACTTCCAACACTGACCCCTAGTTTCTCTGATTCTTTCAAAGTAGAAGTTCCTAGATCTCTTGTAGTCAGTATGGTAGCACTCTTGTCTGTCAGATTTCGACTTTCTATGCTTTCTAGACATATCCTGCCTCAGATGAGTTAACTCAGTAGTCCACCACCTCTTTGATCTGAAACAGGGTTTGCTGAGAGGAACATGGTGGTTGAGAGAATCTGGGATTGAATTTTTGAGTAACAGGGCTGCCTGGTCTAATCCATCAGTAGTACCAGATATCAGATATGAGTTGAAGGATGATGAAGACCTAGCCATTAATTGTTGTAGAGTAGATTCAAAAGAATGCCAGTCTGCTCTTTGCCAGTTGAACTTGTTGCTCATAGGACTAGGTACTAAGCTGTCAGTATCAAGTACAAGGGAGAAACTTACCACATCATGATCACTCCCCGTATGAGCATCCTCATCCACAGCCCAGTCCACAACTCTATCAAATATATCCTGTGTTGCCAGTGTGAGATCCAATATTGAGCTACCAGTGCCCTGTCTGTAGTTATAAGTAGAGACATCAGGGTGGTTGACTAGATCACAGTGGTTAGCTCTCAACCAATCTACAAGAACCTCACCTCTGATTTCTTTCTGAACTGCTGAATTCCATAAGCTGTGATGGGCATTGAAGTCCCCACATATGATGGAATGTTGAGGGATATGCAGCTGGTGCAGAGTTCTGTCGATAGTGTAGATTGGCTTAGAGTTAGGTGTCAGCTTTTTCCTTTCATTATAGATATTCCATAAGGTAAACTTCTCTTTTCCTGCAAGAATTTGAATTGGAAGAACATCACCATCAAGGTGAGGAAGAATAATTAATATTATTATTATATCTCATTACGCTTATGGAGCCTACGGCTATGAAGCGGCAACTACCTTACAGGAAACCATTCCCGTCAACTACATCCGTCTCATAAACGATGTTTGCAGCTTTTGAGTAGGCCAACGGCCATCCGCCATAATGAACAATAGGAAATCCTCCACCTTGCCAACCGCCTAACTCATAAATAACAAAGGAAAGTACATGTAAAAGGAAACCTAAGTGCCCTTGGTCCGCCTCTCAGCAGCCACCTAGTTTGCCGTGACGTATGCTGCACACTCCTTGGAGGTTGCCAGGTGTGGTTCGCCGCAGTTCTTGCATTTGATGATGGTATGGAGGCAGAGCTTGCCGTTGGTGGGGCAATCTGATCTGCCGCAAGTGTGGAGGTAGGTAGGGTGCTCCAGGGTGCAGATAGCACAGTAGGTAGTACCGGTACACTGGGTAGGGTGGTGTCCAGAGGCAAGGCATCAGGAACACTGGGTGTCAGGGCAAAAGGATAGGTAGCGTTGCACCTTAAACCTCTTGCCAAATAGAGTGAGGCCTCTATTGAGGGCTTTGTCTGTATTGTCCCTGCCAGCAATAGTGATGACCATTGTGGATGCTGTTTTGCTGGTACATTGGGCGTCAGTGGTAAGCCACCAGGGGGGGCGGGGAAGGTGGAAGCCACTGTTGAATTCCTCAATTTCTGCTTTCACTGTGTTGAATCCTTCAGGAGTGGAGGGGACTGAGGTGGGGATGCCATGGATGATAACTTTATGCCAGACTTCATCCTGTCTGAGGCCAGTGGCGGCAGGTATAGTGGTTCTTGCTGTTTCCTCAATTGCTATTCTGTGTTGTTTGAGGACTTGGGCAGCTGTGATGGTGTCCTTGGTAAGGAGGAGGACATGGTGGTTTGGGGTGAACTCAATGGTTGCAATAAGAGGCTTCTTGATTGCAGTGTTGAAAGCGTTCCTGATGGTAAGAGTGTTGATGTCATCAGGGAGTGCTGTGCCATCTCTCTCAATGACAATCGTACGGTCGCGTTTTGTCAAAACTGCTGGTGAGGCAGTCTTGCTTGGTGAGGATGCTGAGGGCTTGCAGGGCAGGTTTCTAGCAGCTTTCTGGGCCCAGGCGTGCTGTGGTTGTTGGGTAAGGGGGGGTGGTGTGTTCATGAAGGTGGTGTTGCTGTGTTGTGGTTGGACAACAAGGTGCGCGACTTGGGAGGTAAGGGCTGCCACTTTGGCTTTGAGGTCTTTGTTGTCTTCAATGTGTGGCTCCTGCACTCCCATCAGGTGTGCTTCCATAGCTTTGAAAGCATCCTTCAGGCCAGAGTAGGCAGTTCTCAAGGCATTGTATTCCTCTTTGAAAAAGGCGATGTTCTCATTAATTGCCTTTTCCCAGGCATCCTCTGAGTCTTGTGGGGGGGCGACAGTCTGGACTGGGGAAGGAATGTCTTCCTCCATTCGAGTATCGTCAGGCGAGGTGGGGAGGATTGTTGTTCCTCTGGTCTGGTAGGACTCTGGTAGGTGAAAAGGGCTGGCAAGAGGGTTCTTGCCACCCCTACCCTTGCCCAAGGGTCTGCGTGACATCAAGGGAGTTTTATGAGGGACTCAGTTGATAGGGGTGATAAGATAATAAATAAATAGGGATGATTTGTCTGTAAAAGTGGAGAATAGGGGGGGGTGAAGCGGTGATAACTGGTAGTTGACCAAGGAGGTGAAGGCTCGGCGAAAAATTTGGTGTGGTTTTTTCTTTCGCTGTGGTTGTAACGGCAACGGAGTCAAGGTGAGGAAGAAGGTCAGATCTGTAAGTGCAAAGAATGTCCAGTCTAGATTTGCTGATATAGGCAGTAGTCCTAGGTTTCTCATAATCAGTCGTATCAGGAATAATTGATTCAAATGAAGGGTGGGAGTAAGGAGTGCCATCAGACGCCAACCAGGGCTCCTGAATAAGAACAATATCTGCTGTACCATTAGTATAGTGAAGGAGAGAGGTCAACACTTCATATGTCTTTGCACAATTATGCTGGATAATAGTCAGTGGTTTGCCTCCGATAAGGAATGTGAAGGATTGTCAGTGGTAGGGAGTTCTGGTTTCCTGACTAAGTTCCTGTATACCTCACACCTAAGATCAGTAGATTTGTGAGAGCCCTCACAGTTAGCACATTTGAGCAGAGAATGGGCCCATTCCTTAGTGGACTGGCAGGTAGAAGATCTGTGGATGCTGCTAGCATGGCCACCTGAACATAGCTGGCACTTGGTAGGATGTCTGCAAATTCTCTGATAGTGTCCAAACTTCTGACAGTTTCTGCACTGAGTGGTGGGTCTGATGTCAACAAACTCTGAAGTCTTGACTGAAGTTCCTGCTAGCACAAGTTGGCTTCTTAGTGCAAATTTCAATTCTTTCAGAGTTTTGAAGGAAAGAACAAGGGAGGAGTGCAACTTTCCTACTCTAGCCTCGGGTCTAGTTAGCCATCTGGGTGGAGCTGCAAGTTGAATGTCTGTGTTATAGGCTTCAATGTCCTCCTTGAAGGCTATCATCTGCTTCTCCTCACTTTCTGCCACAATCATGTCAGTAGCAACAGAGTGGGCCACCAGTTTGTACCATCTTTCTCTGACAACCACTACCTGTAGGCCTGGGATAAGATGTTTCCAGACACTTTCCTTCTCTTTGAGTACAGCAGTAGGGTGACGTGACTTCACCTCAATTACTATGTTATTATTGACTGAGAGTCTAACAAGAACAACAGTAATATTCATTTTGGCCTTGCTCAAAGCATTGTTAATTGAGTCTCTGATCAGGAGTGGGTTCAAGTTGGTAGGTGGGTTGATAGGCTTAAGAATGAGTGTTCTCTCTGGCTCTGGTGTAGGATCTGGGCGCAGTTTGGAGGCCTTGAGAGTATTGGATGCAGTAATAGGAGCAGCCTGTTCAACCATGTTAGCCGAAGTCTTCTTTACAGGTTGGGGGTTAGAGATATGTGTAGAGGGAGTAGGTTATTATTATTATAATTCATTACGCTTATGGAGCCAGAGGCTATGAAGCGGCAACTAAGATACAAAATGGCACGCCACCCGCGCCTGGTCCCTGATATCCGTCTCCTAAATGTTAGTAGCAACTTTTGATTGGACCCCCTGTCATAACGCTAACGACCCCTTTTACAAATAAAATCCTCCCACCCGCCTTAAGCCTAACAAATAAAACAAATGAAATACAAGTAAGAGGAAACAATTTAGCCTTTGTCCGCCTCTCAGCAGCCACTTGGTTTGCCGCCAGGTATGTTGCACACTCCTTGGAAGTTGCCATGTGAGGTTCGTTGCAGTTCTTGCACTTGATGGTGGTATGGATGCAGGCTTTGCCTTTGGTGGGACAATCAGACCTGCCGCAAGTGTGAAGGTAGGTAGGGTGCTCATGGGTGCAGATTGCACAGTAGGTAGTGCCCGTACACTGGGTAGGGTGGTGACCAAATGCAAGGCATCTGGAACACTGGGTGTCTGGGCCAAAGGTGAGGTAGCGTTGGACCTTAAACCTTTTACCAAAGAGTGAGAGGCCTCTGTTGAGGGCTTTATCTGTGCTGTCTTTGCCGGCAATAGTGATGACCATTGTAGATGCTGCTTTGCCTGTGCGTTGGGTGTCTGTGGTGAGCCACCTGGGTGGGCGGGGAAGGTGAATGCCAGTGTTGAACTCCTCAATCTCTGACTTGACAGTGTGGAACCCCTCAGGAGTAGAGGGGACTGAGGTGGGGATGCCGTGGATGATGACCTTATGCCAAACTTCATCTTGTCTGAGGCCAGTGGCGGCAGGTATGGTGGATCTTGCTGTTTCCTCAATTGCTGTTCTGTGTTGCTTGAGGACTTGGGCAGCCGTGATGTTGTCCTTAGTGAGAAGAAGGACATGGTGGTTTGGGGTGAACTCAATGGTTGCAATAAGAGGTCTCTTAATTGCAGTGTTGAAAGCGTTCCTTATGGTGAGGGTGTGGATGTCGTCAGGGAGTGCTGTGCCATCTCTCTCAATGACAATCGTACGGTCGCGTTTGGTCAAAACTGGAGTAGTGGCAGTTTTGTTTGGTGAGTGTGCTGGGGGCTTGCTAGGGAGTGCCATGGCCGCTTTCTGGGCCCAGGTTTGCTGTGGTGGCTGGGTGGGAGGGGGTTGGGTGTTCGCGAAGGTGGTGTTTCTATGCTGTGGTTGAGCAACAAGGTGTGCGACTTTAGAGGTAAGGGCTGCCACTTTGGCTTGGAGGTCTTTGGTGTCTGTAATGTGTCGTTCCTGCACTACTAGCATGTGTGCTTCCATGGCTTTGAGGGTATCTTTGAGTTCGCAGTAGCAGGTCTTCATGGTTTGTAGTTCCTCTTGTAGATAGGTGACGTGTTCATTGACTGCCTTTTCCCAGGCATCTTCTGAATCTGGTGGGGGTGCGACTGTTTGGACAGGGGAAGGGGTATCCTCTTCCATCTGGGTGTCGTCAGGCGAGGTGGGGAGGATTGATGTTCCTCTGGTCTGGTGGGATTCTGGTAGGTGAAGGGGCTAGCAAGAGGGTTCTTGCCACCCCTACCCTTGCCCAAGGGTCTGCGCGACATCAAGGGGGTTGTATGAGGGACTCAGTTGATAGGGGTGATGGAATAACAAATAAAGTGGGATGATTTGTCTGTAAAAGTGGGGAAAAAGGATGGGTGAAGCGGTGATAATTGGTGGTTGACCAATGAGGTGAGGGCTCGGCGAAAAATTTGGTGTGGTTTTTTCTTTCGCTGTGGTTGTAACGGCAACGGAGTCTAA
>VBSK01000130.1:0-52240 GCA_006112555.1 Tuber indicum
CTAACCTAACCCTAACCCTAACCCTAACCCTAACCCTAACCCTAACCCTAACCCTAACCCTAACCCTAACCCTAACCCTAACCCTAACCCTAACCCTAACCCTAACCCTAACCCTAACCCTAACCCTGTTTTTCTGTGCCTACTCTCCTGTCTCTAATGTCAATCTACTTAACTCCTAACCCTAGCAGTGGGGAAAAAGGGCTCAAACCATTGATTATGGAGCAACCTGGAGCTATGATGACCTTTAAACAATATCCTTCCAGTCTTGGCCCTCTTGTAATCAAAGACTCACGTGGTGTAATTTTGGGATATCGTTTTCACATTCCTCAGCACCTGCTGGCCACACTGAAGGAGTCTACTGAAAAACTGAATCCTGTTCCATCAAAAGGTAAAGTCCATGCCGGTGAGTCAGAAACACGTGGCCAGATGGGAAGATTTCAAACCCGCCATTATGCCGTATGGGCAGATTATGGCAGTAATTATCGGGAGAGTACCGAGTTGACTAGGGATGGTCAGCAGGCACGGGATTGGCTGGCGACCAATACTGAGCTATTTCACTACTGCACCCAGGAGCTCAGGTTCCTTTCTCCTGAGCAGTACGTCCGGCAGACTGGTAAGGTGGTTAAGGATATGGGAAAGGCGAAGAGGATAGATGGTCAGTCACTAAAACCACTGGCTGGTGCATGGCATGGAGTTGCCATCAATGAAGGGTTGGAGGGTGACCTGAGTAAAGGTCACCTAGACTGGTTGGATGACAAGAGGTTATTTAACTGTGTATTGCCATTTGGAAGTGGATTCTCAGGAGGGGATTTGATCCTATGGCAACTAAAGATGAGAATGGAACTTGCAATTGGTGATGGATTCTTCTTCTTTGGATCTCTGATAGGACATCAGGTATCAGAGGTTACTAATGGAGTTCGATACTCCTTAGATCTTTTCACACATGCCAGCAACTTCAATCTACTCATGAAGCACTTAACCAAGTCGGGACTAGCGAGGCGTCCACCTAAAGAGAAATCAGTTCGTGCTGCCAAGACTCGAGCCAAGGCAAGGCGTCTACCAGAAAATGTGCAGGCTAGGAGAGCAATTAGACACGGTAAAAGACATCGCCAGAGGGCTCTTCATATACCAGGTAATGGTGGTAGTAATGGTTTAGAACTTCACTCCAATGTACAATAATAAATTCCGTACCTTTCTCCTTTACTCTTTTCCTTTACTTTAACTCTCTTTCTCTTTTTTTCTTCCCACAATGCCCTTCTCCTGTACCTCTTACATCCACTGATTTTTTAGTCTTACCTTTCTCCTAGTCCTCTCTTCCCTTTCATCCTTCACTCTCTATGTAATTTTATTCTTTTTTGTCACTCTCTTCAATTTCCTTTAATTTGTCACTTTTTGTTTTCCTTCCCTCCTTTCACTTTCTCTTTTTGTTTATCTTTTTCTATTACCTATCTCTTCTTATAGCTTCAATTTTTCTTCTTTTTTCTTTTTCTTATTCCTACGGTACCATATCAAGTGATTACTCCTGGTGATAATGGAACCTGATTTTTACGTCAAGATTTTTCTTGATATGGGAACTACCCATCTTCACTTATCTTGTAAAAGTTCTCCCACCTATTACTTGATGACTATATAACCTCTTATATTCTCTCCCATATTCCTACAAATCCTTGTTCGTTCGTGGCAAATATTGGTACCTCTTGAGGTGTATTTGTCGTAGCTTCCCTAGATATACGAAAAGATTTATCAGTCCATAGATGTATCATGAACAGGTATGATGATAATAAATATCTTGAATATACTAAATTCTATCAAGCATTAAACCTGTTATTTCTACTACACTGTTACATATGTGATAGATTTACATAAAGATATATACAAAACCAATTAATCAGTTCCTGAGTGTATCGACCATCTCCACTAAACCTCCAGTGATTGAAATTTATTTCCTATTTAGGCACAACGTAACACCATAAAACTTGTCTCTACATTTCCCCATTGGGTCCCTCCCCTGTCAGGGGACTAGACCATCACCTTTCATCCTCCTACCTCTATGGTGGAACTCCTTTTCTGCCTTCTCTCTTGATGTCTACCCTCCTGAGATTCTCCTTCCTTCCTCCAAGCATCTTGCCATATTGTTCTTTGATTCTACTTCGCTTTGGCTGAAGACTCACTTAGCATTTGCCTAGTCAGGGTTGCATGTTATCCCTACAACGGCTGAGAACACAGTTCGTGGTAAGCGATCACAGTGGATTCCTCTAGCTGCCTCTGGTCGGTTGTTCTTATTTCCTCTCCTGGGCCCTGGCCTCGTCCCGCTGTGGGGTCCGGGTCAGTACTATGCGTAGAGGTGGTTGGTAGTCGCTTCAACAGGCGACGGTCAATTTCGCCCCTCTCCTCCTCCCTGTCCTATACTGTTACTTCGTCACATATTGGTGCTGGAGATTCTAGGAGACCACCTAGTTAGGATACGAATACTCTACCCCATAACTCCTTTCATCCATTATCTACTTCCATCCTCCCTTACCCATTCTCCATCCACTGCTCTCATCTACTCCCTCCCCCCACTCTCCTTTTCCTCCAGCCTATTTCTACTCTATACTCCTTTCTACCTCTTAATTAAATTCCTTTACCAATACCTAAATCCCATCAGCTTTTCCTACGTCTCCCTATACCACCTTTCCCCTCTTACTCAAGTCTCATTTTCCTATCTCCTCTTTTACCCTCTATTTTAATTCCTTTCTTCGTCACTTACTTACCGCCTACTACTCTAATTATTCCTCTTTCCTCACTCTACTATTCTCCCTTGCCCAACCTATGCCTATGTTAACTTTTCACTCTCCCTTCTTCATAGTTTTCTCTTGTCTCTTCCTCTTTCTTCTTTCTGCTATCTTCTTTCCTCTTTTCTTTTTATTCAATCTGACCCCCCCTCCTCCACCTACTGCCTACTCCTATCCTCCCATCTTCCTCTACCACCTATACTCCATTCTATGTCTTTTCACATTGCACCCTTGCCCTCTACCCTGTGCCCTAATTTCTCATTCTCCACTACCCAACTTGCTCTCTTCCTCCTTCCTCTCATCTTCCATCTTCCGCTCTCCTGTCCTCACTCATCTTCTACTCTACTGTAACTATAACTACACTTACTAATTTCTTCTTACCACCACTCAACTCATCTAACTACAACCATATCTTCCTTATCCTACCTTTACCTCTCATTTCCCTATCTCTTCCTACTCCCGTGTCTACTTTGCCTCTCCCTCTGACTTTTCATTTATAATCTCACCTTCATACCCATTCCACTTTTCTTTTACTTCTTATCATCTACCCGGTTCCGTTCTCTATCCTCCCTCCTACAACATCTACCCATTTTCTCCTCTGCATCCTACCTTCAATCTCCCTTCTCCATCTTCTCGCGTTTAACTTTACTCTCTATTCTCTCTTACTAAACATCTACCTCCTCCGTTTCTTGCTTCTCTCTCTTCTTCTTCCTTCCTTTCTTCTTCACTCTTTTCTTGATTACTCCCTAGTTCCCCTTCTCTAGTATACATCTCATATTCTTAATACTTCTTCTATTCACTCTACCTTCTCTCCCACTGCCTCCTTCTATGTCTCACGTCCTTCCTCTCTCTCCATTCTACCCAATCTACTACCAGCAGAATTTTCACTCCCCTATCCAACACCCTTCTTCTCCTTTTCCTCCACAACCCTATCCATTCCCCTCTCCGCCTCTCCATTGTTCATATTTCGTACATAGTTATCTATCATCTTACATTTCCTGTCTTTCCTTTCCCCTACACTCTCCTACTCAACATGACCATTTTGCCTACATGGTCACCTCTATCTTCTCACAAATATATCCCTCATATTCCCTCTACTCGGACCCATCCTCTCCTTCCCTCTCACACTCTTTTACTCCTCAAACATTTTCTGTTTTTCTCTACGCCAGATTTATACCACTAACCTCCCTGCAGTACCCTTTGATAAGAACCTTAAACTAGTGATTTTGGCATATTATGCGACATGTTAGGAAGACAAAGGTGAGTTGTCCAAATCCCTTGCTTTACTTTACCATGCATGTTGCATGATAATCAGCTTAGAATAGATATGAAGTCCATGTATAATATATAACAGATACCTGATGGATACCTCTTATATAAGTAAGTATATACTAACCTTATATATTTTTTCAAGTATGTGGTCTCCTTCTGTGTTTTATACTACCCAAGATTTTTACTCTAAATACCTTACTGGTCTGTACCACATGCTTAATAACAAATAGGACTATTCCAAGTTGCTAGATTTGACTGCAACTTTTCTTCTTATTTATTCACCAATTGTTACTACTCTAAGCCTTGCTTAATTGTCACCTTTTTATTATTTCAGGTATTTTTCAATTCTGTCCATATTCTTTACTATACGAAGTCTAAAATCCTTACACTAGTCACTACTAGTTCCTTGGTCCTATCCCCTATACCTTGCAACCAATATGATTATAGCTAAGCCAATTCAATCCCAACAAATTAATTAATACTTATATTAGTATTCTTTTCAAGGTAAATAGATCTTCCCGTTAGCCTCCTGTTTCGCTTTGTCTCTCTTTTTTACGCTCTCTTTTGTTCATGTTCTTCTTGTTCTTTTTCCTTCTCACTTTGCTATATCTCTTTATACTTTTCTCTTAAGCTTTCTTCTTATTCCTTCATTCTTGTGTATTCAATCTTCCTTTTTCAGTTCATTGTCTTATGTTCTAGTTTCTTTTACGTTTGAATTATTACGAGGAAATAGCATTACCTGTACTGTATTTCTTTACCATGTATGGTTCAATACTGAGGGCTCCTACCACTCCTCAATTCCCTATCATACACTGTACTCTCGGCCGCTCTACTCCTATAACTGGGAGTAGATGGAGTACAACTAAGTGAAGCACTACAAAGTAGTGTGGGATGAGGCATTTTCGGCCCCGGAGGTACAAGCATTTGCTCTATTCTCCAGCTCTAACAAGAGTTTAAATTGTACAACTGTGGGCAATCAGGGGGACAACTCTTGTTTGGAGTATAAATGAATCTACATTTGGGGAAACCGCGGGATCAGCTCTTTTTCAGAGGATAACTGAATATACTTTGAGGCAAACTGGGGGACAAACTCTTTTTCAGAGTATAAATGAATGCAATTTTGGGGAAAACTGAGGGATAAACTCTTTTTCAGAGTCTAAATGAAAACAAAAGCTTTTTTTTTTTTGTTATTTTATTTTTTGTTCTTTTTATTATTTCATTTACTTTTTTTTTTTTTTTTTAACTTTGTGTTTTACATTTTTTTATATTGGTTTTGTTTTTATATTTTTTTTATATTTTTCAATTTAATTTAGAGCAGAGGCTAACGGGAAGATTTATTAGAAAGGAACAATTTGGTTGGAAATCAAAAACCAACTGTAAAGGCAGTAGTTACACTCCACACATCTTGCCGTACCTATTAATACCTGTTCCTTTTCCTTGCTATTTTTCATGTGCCTACCTTTAACTGGTATTTATTAACCTTTTTTTAGGCTAGTTACGGTACTACTAACCTATGTATTTTCATCTTTTAAACATTTGGAAAGTTACCGTAACCTTCCAATTTTTATCCCAGAAAAGTTTGGAAAGTTATCGTAACCTTCATGCTTTCATTGTGGAAAACTTTGGAAAGTTACCGTAATCTTACAATTTTTAACCCAGAAAAGCTTGGAACGTTATTGTAACCTTCACGCTTTCATAGTAGAAAACTTTAGAAAGTTTGAGTAACCTTTCAATTTTTATCACAGAAAAGTTTGGAAAGTGATCGTAACCTTCCAATTTTTATCCCAGAAAAGTTTGGAAAGTTATTGTAACCTTCATGCTTTCATTGTGGAAAACTTTGGAAAGTTACAGTAACCTTCCAATATTTATCCCAGAAAAGTTCGGAAAGTTATCGTAATCTTCATGCTTTCATGGTGGAAACCTTATCAAAGTTAAGTTATAGTATCCTTCTAATTACTTTTTATCCTGGTAAGATTTGGAAAGTTATCACAACCTTCATTCTTTCATAGTGCAAAACTTTGGAAAGTTACCGTAACCTTCCAATTTTTATCCCAGAAAAGCTTGAAAAGTCATCCTAATCTTCAAGCTTTCATAGTGGAAAACTTTGGAAAGTTACTGTAACCTTCCAATTTTTAAGCTTAAAACCTTTGTGTAGATTAAACTTTTATACTTTAGTAGATCCAATTTGACATGATACTATATATATCTTGTTTTTATTGTAGTGGTATTAAGGAAAATGTCTGTTTAGAGTTAATTTCAGGAATATCAATACATGGTGGAGTTATACTTCAAGATTCGAGAGAGAGACTTGAATACTCGGAGGAAGGCGAAATGTTAATTCTTATTCTTGCACATCTTGCCTAGGTGTGATTCCGACATTGCTCCTGAACCAACATTGTCCCTGACACAATTTCAAAATTTGTTTCCTCCTTTTAGTAAGCAATGTCCCAGAACTGTTCCTGCTCTATGTGTATGCCAGTGAGTTCTTACTCTCTTTCTACCTGAAATTATATTACTATTAGCTGTAACCTTATCCCTACTGTATTGTCTTTCTACCGGCACATTATCAAGAACTTACTCATACATCTCCCTCATTCATATTACTATTAGTACTTAAAATTGAAAAATACAATAGTTTACTCGTAACATTTGTATTGTATTAATTCAATGGTTCTTTGTTATACATTCTATGTTATTCTCTTGCTCTTTAGCCTCTTGATACTATTTTACTAAGGCTTTCTACTAAGTTTAGGTGATATAAACAATATAATGAGAAGAGCCTATTAAGCTCAGCCTTAATTAAGCTTTTGCTCAACTGGCCTTAGCTGGTATATATAGTCCGCCCTCCTCTTCTCATCCCGTGGACTTCACTATTCATCCATCCTTTCTTCTTTCCTTCTTCCTCATCTCCACTTCTTCCACACGTTACTTAATCAAGCTTTCACTCAACTGTCCCCAGCTAGTATATATAGTGCCCCCTCCTCTTCACATCCTGTGGACTTCACTATCCTTCCATCCTTTCTTCTTTCCTTATTCCTCAACTCTACTTCTTCCACGCCGTACGAGAAATACTTCAATTCAAAGAAACTATGGTTTGTTGCGATGACCCTTTTTACATATGAAGTTCTTTGAACTCTGAGTTGGTCTAATTCTATTGCAGGTTGAACTGCAGGACTTCCAAGATACAAAAGCCGTGGTTGGGAGTTTTCAGGTCTTTATGGCAGACGAGGCTCTGCGTATCATTGCCAGTGATCAAATTGTAAGTAACGTCCAAAGGAACATAGTCTGGTACTCTACTTATTATGTTATAATAATAGTCTGAACGATTTGTTATGGGGATCATTGAAAACTGGTCATCAAATGTCACGGATAGGGTGTTGACAAAGTTTGGATATGTGAAGCATACACTTGAGCCAGCTATTACTTTAACTCAACAAGGCGAGATGATACAAAGTCTGGCTCATACAGATATTCCCTCAGGTAATTAACTCACCTCATTTGTAAACTGTCATGTTAATTTACATTCTACTAACAAGATACCAATTAAACTAGGTGGTAGTAGTGATTTGCAACAACTCAACCAACTGGTTGATGGGCCTCCGCACAGTCCGAGTACTGACTATCCAGTAGCTGGAAGGGTGAATAAAGATAACAGTGCAGTGTCTGTTGCTGGTAAGTTGTTGTTAGGCTGGTTGATTTGTCTCTCAAGGGTTCTTATAATATATCTAATATATTCTGAGTGCTATCCAGGTGTAGGCAGTTATGAGCAGAACCAGGAAGGCTTCATGGGATCAAATCGTGAAATTGAACCAATTGCTTCTGGAAACCGCAAGCGATCCACTGAGGATTCCTCTAGCTCCTCAACAGCAACGGCAAAACGGTCCAAATCAACCACATCTCCTCAAGACATTCCCGACTCTGTCTTAACTGAAATGCGCCTTACACATTCTAAGGATGGCTTTAAGCATCTTTTGAAGGAGAACCTACAGTATATCCCAAACTGGCAGGATGCGACACCCTACAGTGCCTTTGAAATTAGTGGTCATTCTATGCAGTATTTGAACCGCTTGTCATCGACGATGGTACATCCGGAGACAATTGTTGAGGCATTACAGTTATTGGCAACTGTTTCCGTTCATAAGAATCAGGCTCAAATGCCACAGCCTGAGATGTTTACCCTTATTCCTATCATATCAGGGAGTGGCGAGTCTGTATCTGGAGCAGAGAATCTAAACTGCCTAGTACAAGCAGCCCGTCGAGCACACGACTACGTTACGCGTTTTCAGCTGGAAGCATATGAAGCACGTTTACGACTCATTATGTCCTATATCACCTTGTTCCTGACACTTGAGTATGCAATTTCTCGTCATATGCTTGCTCAAAATCCACGGTTGGGTGTTCAGAAATTGAAGGGCCAGAGGTGGAAGGTATTTTATGACATGTTAGGTGGGGAGAAGGTATTAGGATGCAAGATGCAGACCTTAAAGGACAATATTGGCTATGGAAAGATTCTTTGGACGTGGGTCACAGATTGTGGAATTGTGTGGATACCAATTCTTGCTGTGCTCGAAAAGGGAGTGGTTCACTTCGTCAAGCAAAACAACCTCGGCAGTCATCATTCAACGATTGTTGCGAACCAAATAGCTACTCAGGATTTATGGAGAGCCTTTAGTAGGGGCATGTCAGGTGTGGTTTTGAATCTCCTATTTGGCTTGAAGTCTCCAGTCTATACAGTACCAGAGCTTGTGTCTCGTATGTTGGCATTTGGAGAAGATTTACGAGCTATGGAGCACTTTCGGAATTCCTTGTATCATGCAGGCTTACGTCACATTCTATTCAAGGATGTACAGGAAGCACAGGAAACACTCCATATTAAGGAAGCTGTTTTGGGTACCATCTTCACCTTGTTTCAGATTACGCTCCACGATATACCGACTATCAGCTTTAGCTTTCCTACTGGCCAGAGATTGAATCTCATCACCTGGGTTTTAGGAGCAAAGAAAGATGAAACTCTAGAGGTCCTTCCACGCTCTGACTTTGCCCTTAATTCCATGTCGGTACCAATCTCACAGCTCGCGTCTCTGTTCTGGCAAGGACCTGTGACCTCTACAGTAATTTCTGGACTTGTTCGTCTTTGGGATGGTGGCGCCATCTATGGTTGGTTAGGAGTTTCTTTAGATGAGTCCACTTGTCTGATGCAATATACGGCTTCCAAATCTTTCCGTCCTGCCCTGCAAGGCGTACTCAAGTCAAAATATGATTTGTCGGAGATCAATTACGTAGTTCTTCCCTTCGAAACTCCAAACTCATACTATCTCGTTGTCTGTTCAATTCGGAACAAGCAAGTTACCTTGTTCAATTGGCTCTTTGATGGAGATAATGAGGATTGGTTGAAGCAAACCACTAAGGTAAGTGCTCAAATTTAGTTTATCTTAATACAACGTGCTAATTATTCATTTAGGCTCTCTCTACGGTTCCGTTGTTTCAAGGATGGACAATTAACGTTGAAACACAAGACCCTACCGATACTCAGCAACCTCTCAATAAGCGTGAGATCGGCCTACTCATGTTGTATACCATTCGCTTCAGTTTAAACAGAATGCGGCCAACAACAGTTCGTGGAGAGGGAGAGGATACTGTTGAATTTGATGACATCGTGGTCATGTGCTTGCGTGATGCTTATTTGTGGGGGCTTACTCTGGAGAAGTGTATTGTACAAGGGCTAGAGTAGTTATTACGAAATCATGCAGGTCACTAGCAAAAGTGACTTTTTTCAAACACATTTTTACTGCTACAAGTTAACCATAAGCATTTCTTTTTGTCTTAATGTTATTACAGCTTAAATAAGCATAATAATATAGAACATACTATCTATATTGGTGAGTAGATTTGCCTTGTAACATTTACTACTATTACTATATACAATGAGGTTAGTACAATTTCCTTCACACTATATCTCCGCTCCTAATCATACGATATAATATCATAATATAATTTTGTTGTAAGATTTCTGTTATACTTTTTAAAATTTATTATTAACTACTCTTACTCTCATACTCAAATTCGTCTATTCATCTAGGTTTGACATCTCAAATCATAAATCCTTCTCGTATAACACTAATTTCATGTATCACATATTTTCTTAAGTAGCTGCTTGTTTCATTTTACTATCAAGTTACTTTAAACAATTTCCTAACAATCAACAGCTTTGACCAGAACTAAATGATTGGCTGTGAGAGTACAACTATTGTAGAAAAAAAAGTTTCCATGCAAGTACAAGCATAAAAAGATGTCAGACATTTCGTTGATATGAATGAGATATGCAATTTGGAGTAGGAAATTACAACAAACTTGATCTGACTCTCAATTTGTAACGTTATGAATAGAGGAAACACATATTAGAAACTAAAAAACTGCTTATAAAATATTCAACCTACAATATTTTAGCCAGCTTGGTTTACAAACTAGAGATTTGTGACCAAGTCGTCATCTTCTGTCAACTCAGCTAGTAGTCCATCAAGATCTTCCTGATTTAATTCCACAGTGGTATCAGCTGATACTATAGCGGATGGTACTTGCTCGCTTGGGGATAAGTTATCGGTTATCCTAGAACTAGAGGAGGAAGAGTTTTGAGAGATAGCCTCTGTGGTCGCTAAAGATTGTAACAGGGATTCTGGTAATGGAGTCATGGGTGACAAAGACCTGGGAACCTCAACTGTAGAGTACAGTTGGTGTTGATTGTTTTCGGTATTTAAAATCGGAGTGTTTGGTATAACGGAATCCAGTGGGAGCAGAATTCTTGGTATTTCAGTTGTTTCTATGCTTGAATGAGATCTTGCAGGCTCCAGTTCAGCAGTCTCAGCACTATTATTGTCAGTAAGTATACCATATCAACTCTGACAATTATAATATATATCATTGAACTATAACCAGTTGAACAAAGAAAGAACTATAAAGAAGAGCAGGGGATTAAAATTACGGGTTATTGTCCATATCGACATTGGCATTGCACAGCGAAGTGGTAACAAGAGAGCTATCGCTATCCTTTTCACGGTTGAGAATTCGCTCATCCTCAGAAGAGAGTTCGGGTGGTGGTGATGGTGATAACTCGGTAATGGCAGAATGAGTTCCAGAAGAAGTAGTAAGAGAAGTTGAATCCTCTGTGATATCAGATAGGCTGTCAGTAAAGTATGCAGTGATACTGCTGTTGAGTGATACTTCACCTGTATTTACTGCTGGTAACTCCTGAATCGTGGAAAGTACCATAGATGGAGACCAATCACAAGAGGAAATATCAAATAGCTGTGATACGGTAGTTGGTGGTGGATTAGTGCGGCCAATAAGTCCCCATGGCGATTTCGAAACAATCATCGTACGGCCTTTGTGAACATTTCTGTTGCTAGTACTAGGTTGAGATTCGGATGAGCGGATCACACCTTGTGACTCCTGAGAACAGGGTATTGTTGATTCAGAATTTGGCGGTGCAGTAACAATAGGTGTGATCTGTGCCGGGGGAGGCATCAGGGAGAGATCAAGTAGCTGTTGATCATATCGTACCATGACTGAATCAGTTATGGGTCCTTTTGGACTACTTTGTGGTGATAAAGGGAGAGCTTTCTGTGATGTTGATGATTCCGCTGTTGGTTGCTTTGCATGTCTATTAAACCCACGAGAACTATCTTGTTTTGTATTACCAGCTGAATCCTCGAAATGGTCTGGATGAGTTGAGCAAGGAGTAGCAATTGTCGTAGTACTGTTGGCATTATGATCGTTGGTATCTACATCTCGTGGTGGAGCATTTCGCAACTGTTTTCGTGGCTGAGATTCATCAACAGCAGTATCAGCGGTACGCTTCTTTCCGCGGTTTTTAACCTCCCTCTCTACCAAATAGGGGATTCTATCTGGATTGGCTCTTCTGGCATGAAGACGAATAATATTCATTGCCTTCGAGATACTCAAATCTGGATAACTGGCTAGACAGTTGTTAAAAGTACTGAGTGGGAGATGCTGTAGGTCGGTTGCTGATCGTAACTCGTATCCAATTAGTGGTGTCTTGACATTTCCAACACCCTTTCGCTGTATTTCCTCAGCAATTGGCTGAAGGGCTGTGGCTAGTGCAACAGTACGGGGTGATAGGTTTGACATCTCTTGCAGTAGAAAGGTCCAAATAGAATCGCCACATTTGCGTACAAGATCATTATGATCACGGACAGGGAGTAGAAGCAGTAAGCCACATCCAAAATGGTTTGTTTCGCGGGAGAATAGTAGCTCGTTCCAGTGCCTGCCTTCTTTCAACTGGTTTGTGATTGTTTGCAGATTAACTTCGATTTTCAATTCATCATTGTGTAACGAGACTCCACTGAGTACTATTACAAGTAGCCAAACCTACACCCATACCGGAGTCAAGAGACTACCGCGGTAGGGCTGGCGGTAGACTTAGGTCTACCAGGTGGAGGTACCGGTGGTTAGGTACCTCAGTCGGGCATGCTAGGCCATACCAAAGGTACATAGGTCCTAGTAATGGTTGGGGGTTACCCTACTCTGTAGGGTAACCCAAGTAGTCAATTTGGGAGTTACCCTGAATTACTCGACGGAGAGTCCAGGTAAAGTTACCCTACTCTGTAGGGTAACTCGGGGTACAGTTACCCTACCTTCGGACTAGGGTTACCCTGCCTTGGGCCACGGGTTACCCTGCTATGGAGTCAAGTTACCCTACCTTGAAAGTAACTTGTTACGCAGGACTTCGGGGGAAGTTACTAGATTGTTTGTCACGCGAAACTACCTAGGGTGTTCGATTCTCAGGTTGTGCGGACCACTCCCGCACAACCAGTTGAGCTCCGAACAAGCTGTAACTTGGAGGTGTGGTTGCTAACACCCCCCTCCGGCCCCGTTATAAGTCCCTGGCGTCATGGGCTACAGCCTGAAGAGTTGCTGTAAGTCTAGCAAAAGTCTCCCGGTGGAGATGCTTCCATAACACCGTATACGTCACTGCCGTCCGTCCGACCGGAAGCTGTCCGCAGGATATATGAGGGGACAGAGGAGAACCTGGAGAATAGCCTCCAGGTGGTTTCGTGTAAAACGGACCAGAACTGACGGAGTAATACCACTTTGAAGTAAAGAGTAGTATGTGAGGTTACCGGAGGCCAGTAGGCGAGGTAACCAAAGTCCGTTGCCCCGAAAGTGTAATAGTATTGGAGAATCGTTAAGGACTCTAAGACACTAGTCTAAGGTCACGATAAGACTTACTTCTAGGAGGGTTGACTGTGGGTAGCGCCTATTGGTAGTCAACCTCCGAAGGGGTCTATCGGGGGAGCTACGTGGCTATCATCCGGAATGATATAGAAATGAGTAGAACCGGATAGATGTTCAGGGGCTGCGAATGCTTGTAGAAGACTAAGTGTATATGGGTAGAGAGTTCCATATTTGGTATAACATCCGCTCGGGCATGACAGCTCGCCACTGGCATGACCACGATATGAAGAGTTTTTACTCCTGCGGTTGCGTTGGAGATGCAGCGGCTAAAACACTTCTATCGGGCAGATGTTAGAACACCACCGAGTGGTCTAGTTCGCTACGGAGGATCGTTGGTCCGACCCGTAGAGGTTGGCTAGACAGCCCACGGGAGTTGGGTGCTCGCGAACGCAGAGTAGTGATGGGGAGTAACTGGCAGCATACCAAACCTACTTAAGTATATGCGAGTTCTCCTCTACTCTGGCAATCAACTACCTCTCGAGATCAGGACTTAATTGAGTAAAGCTGTGGCTTAACGATATTAAGTTTTACCGTTTATTTTTTCAACTCTACTGTTGATTATCTTTATCTTACTTCTGAAAGAATACTTCGGTGCGGTCGCAACCTCGGGATCCATCTTCCCAGAGGGAGCCCCCGTTACAGTATATCGTTAAGCGAAGACCTCGCTTAACTCTTCCTACTCTTGAGATTTGTTGGTATTGACCTCCTTGAATTGACATAGTTTGAGTACGAGTCGCTGGTCTGGTACCAGAAGCATCGGGTGGAAATTACTATGTCAAACCAAGCCGGTCACTTCGATCCTGCCGCGGCGGCGGCCCACCAATGGCATATGCGGCGTGAAGCATTTGCCGATGCCAAAGGCCTTGGTTGGGAACCCATTGAACTTGTCCTTAATGCTACCAATATCGACCTTCCCGACGATGCCGAGGAAATTGTGGTCGAAGACCCTGCGCGGTTATTCGAATCGTTTACACAGCAGAAGCTTGCGATTCCGGTAGTGCCAGAAAGGCAAGGTCAAGGGTTTAGTCTTGCGGATTTTACTAGGGAAGTTATGGAACCCTACATCCTTCTTGAAGTTACAAAACAGATGAAGGAAGCTCAAAGCCAGATGCAATACTGGAATGAGCAGGCGCAGACTAAGTTTAAAATAGAGATGGTTACGGCGGCTATGGAGTGGATGCGGAAACAACAGAAGTTGTTCATACGGCAAATTAGTGACACACGTGCGCTAGCCAAGAGGATAGCGGCGTTGGAAGAGGCTGCCCGTACAGGGCATCAGATTGATCATGACAATGATACGATCATGACAGTGGCACCTCCGATGGAGAAGCGTCCCGCGGTCAACTTTGCGGAGACCCTGACCGCTATGTTGACCAATCCCTCATATCAGGCATACTTGACTGAATTAGGAGTACAGATAGCGGGTCAACAGCCACGAGCTCTAGTCTCTCCTCGTCGTTCCCCCTTCCACGAACAGCTCGAAGAAGCACTCGCCCCGGTATCTCAAAGGAGAAACCGACGGACTCCTAGCCCTGCTACAGGCTCTCGTCCGGGCGATAGTGGTCATAGGGTGGATAAGTCCAGAGTCCCTCCTCCACCTCCGCAACCTGGTCGGGATCAGGTAGACTTGACAGGAGTCACTGATACCCCGACACCCTCTACCAATGTCCCTGTGCCAGACCGACCTTACCAGGCGGCTGTGAATACACCTCTCCCAAAGCCAGGACAAGCTCCTGTTATCATTGAACCTGCTCCCCTGCCTCCCATGCCTTCCATGCCTAAGTTACCTGGTGCGCCCAGGAAACCTACTGATGCAAATGAGTTTTTTGACAAACTTAGGCAAGGACAATATAACAAGTCCGGGGGTGAATGGGGTATGTGGGGTGCTCCGGAGAAAGAACGGGTCCGAAGGCCTTTGTCGCCGGGGGTTACGGCCTTCTGTTACACTGGTTGTACGGTCGTGGGAGGACCTCACTTTCCAAAGGCCACACATGCACTCAACTGTCCTAACAGTCGTTCGAGTCAAGTGTACCGGAAGCCTGAGGAAGTAGGTTCGAAGATGAAAAAGCCCAAATGTTCTTATTGTGGTTCACGGTTGCACGTGGGACCTCCGGCAATGCCGGAAAGCTGTCTGGAATTCCAGCAGTTTGTTCAGGGTCGGTATGGGGTAACTCCGAGTGCTTCTGGAGCTATTCCATTACCTGACCCACCTCCAATGCCTTTGTCTCGTCAGGGGGTGGTTCCCCAAGAGGACAGACAAGGGGAAAGGGAGGACTCCTTTGACGGGTATGATAGACCCTCTGGAGGCCCTGGCAGGAATGCCGGTGGCGGCGGAGATCAACTCCCGCCTGGCGGAAACGTTGGTGCTGGCGGAAACCCGGGTGATTCCAGTTCCTCCAGTAGCAGTGATGACGATGATGCCGACTCCATACCCGATTTCTCTGAGTTTCTGGGGAGGCGGAAGCCAAACTGGAGCGAGAAAAAGAAGAGACGCTATGACCGCGGAGCACGAAGGTTGCTACGAGCTTTCTTGCAGATGAGTGGGGCAGCTGGAGCTAGTCAGCCAGCCGGTAACTCCACTCCTTCAGGGGGAAAGCCAAGAAAACCCGCGAAGTTAGGTGATGTAACTCCCTTCAAAGGAGATACCACCGACACTCAGCGGTTCATTAGCGATGTGGAAATCAAGTTCGAATACTTCCGAGAGTCGATCACGGAAGATATGGACAAAATCAGCTTGGTTATCCCTCTTCTTCAAGATACCGCTAAAACTTGGTACATGGGCCTACACCGGTACGTCAGCGAGGACGGTGCACGCCGGGTGGGTATGCCGTTTGATCCCAACCATGAGTTTCGTACATGGGAAGGATTTAGGAAGCGGCTGATGGCAAGTTTTGGTGCCCATGTTGATCGGGACCGCGCTCTTAGCGAGTGGACGAAATTGCAGATGAAGCCTGGTCAGGTTGACCAGTACTTAGACTCGGTAATGGATCTGATTGTCCAATTGGGTTATACGGACCCTACGATGATCAAAGACAAGATCCGGATGACAATGACTTCCCAGTTACGGAATGTCTGGGCACAGAAAACCCCTCATCCTACCGATGTGTCCGAATATATGGACCTTCTGCGAAAGACGGGCCACGCACTGCAGGACAATATCACTTTCAGCGAGACTGTTACCAAAAGCCGAGGTGATACGCAGAGCAAGAGTGAGGAGAGGACATCAACCTCGAGGAAACAACCAAAACGGAAGGAAAAGGGTTCGGGTAAGCCCAACCCAAGGCGCTCCTTATCTTCTGCTGGTCCACCACAGAAACAAGGGAATTCTGAGCATGCTAACGCTCATAAGAATATCCCATCTACGCTTATCGATAAGCGGAAAAAGGAGTCGCAGTGCACAAGATGTGGGAAGCCGGGTCACTTTTGGAGGAAGTGTTTCTCTACCGACCCCGTTGTTAGTTCAGCCAAAGGGGTTAAGTCGATAACCAAAAAGAGGAAGGCTGAAGATGCAGAAGTCAATGAAGCATCAAACAACAAAGTCCGTCGCATCGAAGCACCACCTTCAAAGAAGTTATTGGAAATCCGAAAGTCATCTCCCGAGATTATGGAGGTTGATACGGATGCTGAGGAATAGGTAAGTTCCTTTCCTTGCAGCGAAATAACAAGACACTGACATAACTCTAGGAAGTTATGTGAAGGGCTCCGAGAGTAAGCATGCCCCGAGAAATCCTGCAGTCAATACATAGACTGACCAGGCCTCTTAGATGTTCTGGGCCGCAGCGGTCTACGAAGGAACGAGGCAGGTGGAGGATTTGGGTCAGCACAGGAATTCTCTTTGGGTGTTTGTCTTGGTTTATTTCTCCTTTGTATTCTTGTTATGTTACTGCGGGAATATATCATTTCCTTACTTCGATGGATTATTTCCTTAGTATTGGAAGCGAAATTGTTTTCTTTTGTTAGACTAGTTCTTTTCACATCAAGCAGGCCTTGATTAGAGCAATGGAATTTTGTTATCAAGTTTACCTGAGGAGGGTTTAGTACCCGAAATCATGCTGGCGTGATAGTAAACACCCTAGCTATTGATATACCGTGATTTGAAACCTTAACATCTTTGACCCGTTGTGGCCACTCTTGTGTCGAAAGGCAAGAGACTTCCGTTACCATGTTTACAAAAGAAACCCCAAGAAAGAAGGCGAGGCTTTCAGGCCCCCCAAAGCATATAAAGTCTATCCGAGTTCGAGTTAGACTGGAATGGCGTTGTGGCGCGAGAGACAGTGCAGCCGAGGCTGTGTTATTGTTGGATAGTGGCGCTACTGGCGCAGTGCTTAGCACACGATGGGCTAAGGAAACACAAGTTCCGTGTGTCCGGAGAAAGGTTGCTGCTCCAATAAAGGATGCTAGCGGGAATGACATTCCTAACTCAGGGGTTCATTACACTAAGACCCTGAAGATGCGTATTGGCGATCATGTCAATGACATGAGATTTGAACTGGCGGACATGTCCGATAAGAAGATTGATGGTTACCTTCCAATGTCATGGCTCCATGAACATAATCCCGACATAGACTGGGAAACACGCAGCTTCACTTGGAGATCTGTATTGTGTAAGGCAAGATGCCTTGTGGGCCAGAGACGGTTAGAATTTATAACCGAAGAAGAGCTATTGGCAGAAGACCAGGCTCAGGTATATCTTCTTGGATATGCCCAGTTCACAGGAGAAGACGGGAAAGACATTGCCCTAAGTCTCCTCCCCGAATATAAGGACTATGGCGATATATTTAGCCAACAAAGGATAGATGCGTTACCAGAGCACTCAGAGTATGATCACAAGATCGAGTTAATGCCTGAGACAGCGCCTCCCTTTGGTCCTATATATCCATTGTCTGAAAACGAGCTCAAGATTCTGAGGGAGTATCTCAATGAGATGCTGGCAACGGGAAAGATACGGAGATCTAGTTCCCCTGCCGCAGCCCCAATCCTCTTTGTACCCAAACCTGATGGGTCATTGAGGTTATGTATTGATTACCGAGGGCTTAACAAGATTACGGTGAAGAATAAATATCCTTTACCACTGATGAATGAGCTGCGTGATAGACTTGGAAAAGCCACGGTCTTCACTAAGTTGGACTTGAAGAATGGCTATTATCTCCTCCGAATGGCAGAAGGAGAAGAATGGAAGACAGCTTTCCGCTGTCGTTATGGGTTGTATGAATATACGGTAATGCCGTTTGGGCTATGTAACGCCCCATCTACTTTCCAGAGTATGATAAATAAGATCTTTCATGATTTATTAGACGAAGGAGTCATCGCCTATATAGATGACATCCTAATATACTCAGAGACCATCGAAGAACATGTCTCACTCGTTAGGCGAGTTATGGAAAGACTGCGCAAGGCTAGGCTTTGTGTAAGCATTAAGAAATCTACATTCCATCAAAGAGAGGTAGAATTCTTGGGATACCGTATATCCGATCGTGGTATTATGATGACCACGGAAAAGGTGAAGTCAATTGAAGTTTGGACTCCACCAAAGACAGTTGTTGACGTTCAAAGCTTTTTGGGATTTGCAAACTTCTACCGTCGGTTTATAGAGGGCTTTAGTAAGATATCAAAGCCGTTAACTGACTTAACGAAGAAAGATTCCAAATGGGGATGGGGTCCTAGACATGATGAAGCCTTTAGTCGCCTTAAAGCGATGTTCATGGCAAGCCCCATTCTAGCTCATTTTGATCCAGAACGGTTAACCAAGTTGGAAACCGACGCAAGTGATTTTGCATTGGGTGCTATACTGTCACAGTTATGCGAAGATGGTAGATGGCATCCTATAGCCTACCATAGTCGGAAGTTCTCGCCAGCAGAGATAAATTATGATGTGCATGATAAAGAGATGTCCGCAATTGTTGCAGCATTCAAAGAATGGGATCATCTCTTGCGCTCAGTATCGGATCAGATAACTATTTATACTGATCATAAGAATTTGGAGTACTTTAATAGTACTAAGATACTGAATCGTAGGCAACATCGCTGGGCGGAATTCCTTCAACCATTTAATTTTAAGGTTGTCTACCGTGAAGGGCGCCTTAATGGAAAGGCTGATGCGTTATCGAGGCGTTCGGAGTACCGCCCTGAAGGGGGGAGTAATTCTGCGAAATTGGGTCAGGAACAGATGTTTTTCCGTCCGGGACAGTATTTGGATAGTCAGGAGCGGGACATCTTGCGACCACAGTTGTTGCAACTGTGCCAAGGCTTCCGGTTGAAGTCCGGAATGCTTGATGACATGAAGGTCGCTATAGCAAAGGACAATACTTACCAAAGTATTTACAAGTCCATTGTCCAAAAGGACAATAAGGTTGACCCTAATTTCTCAATAGAGAAGGACTTCCTCCTTTACAAGGGGCGTTGGTACATACCGGAGGATCAAGGGCTAAAGGAACGGATCATGCAAGCGGAACATGATTCCCGTCTAGCCGGACACTTCGGGACTTATAAGACAATAGGGAAGGTTAAAGCCAACTTCTACTGGCCTAAGATGGAGGCCTACATCGAAGACTATGTTCGGTCATGCGACGTCTGTCAAAGGGTAAAGACAGTTAGACATAAGAAGTTTGGGCTCTTAGAACCTATAGATGTTCCTATGAGGCCATGGAACGCAATATCAATGGACTTCATTGTGGCGTTACCAGAATCTGAGGGTTTTACGAAGATCTGGGTCATTGTTGATAGATTCTCAAAAATGGCGCATTTCATCCCCCTCGCTACGGAGGTACCTATCAAGGAACTTGCTCTTATATTTCTCAAAGAGATCTGGAGACTGCATGGACTCCCAGAATCAATTATCTCTGACCGAGATACTCGATTCACTTCAAAGTTTTGGGTTAGCTTAATGGGACTACTTGAGGTGAAGCTCAATGTCTCTACCGCGTTCCATCCCGAGACCGACGGCCAGACTGAGCGGGTGAACCAGACACTGGAACAATACCTAAGGAGTTATTGTACCTACCAGCAGGATGATTGGGTTTCGCTACTACCGTTAGCGGAGTATGCCTATAATACATCCACCTCCGAGTCAACCAGGTTATCTCCTTTTGAGATTAACTATGGATTTTCTCCGAGGACAAACTGGTCTGGAATTGTTCCTGACAATAAGGGGATTCATCCAAGTACGGAGCTGTTAGTAAAGGATTGGGAGGGTACATGGCAAGACATACGGGAAACATTACAAAGTGCTCAAGAGAGGCAACGGAAATGGCATGACAAGAAACGATTACCATCTCCAGAATATGCCACTCTGAAAGATGTCGAAGAAGGCAGAGCTATAAAGGCTGATCGGGTAATGCTGAATCGCAAGAATATCCGTACAAAGAGGCCTATGGAGAAACTAGATCACCGAATGTTTGGTCCCTTTGTGGTCAAGCGACGTGTTGGTACTAGGGCATATGAACTCCAGTTGCCTGCGCGTTGGTCTATCCACCCGGTATTCAACGTTGGGTTATTAGAGCCCTACCGAGAGGATCAGACCGGGAGAAGGGTTAAAGATATCCCTATCCCTGACATAGTGGAAGATGAGCCAAGTTATGTTATCTCGGGAGTGTTAGACAGCCGGTGGTATGGAGGAGTTAAACAGAAGTTCCCTCATCGGTTTGTCCAGTACCTGATATCGTGGGATGGCTACGGACCTGAAGAAAATTCTTGGGAGCCGTTTGAAATGCTGGAAGGAACCGGTATACAAGCCTTAAGCGATTTCCACAAAAGGTATCCATCTAAACCAAGGGACCATAGGGTTGTAGAGGTACCGAGTAGCGGAAATAAGAGACGTCGTTAGATCGGCTCGGGTCGAGCCTTATAGAAGAGGGGAGTGATGTAACGAGACTCCACTGAGTACTATTACAAGTAGCCAAACCTACACCCATACCGGAGTCAAGAGACTACCGCGGTAGGGCTGGCGGTAGACTTAGGTCTACCAGGTGGAGGTACCGGTGGTTAGGTACCTCAGTCGGGCATGCTAGGCCATACCAAAGGTACATAGGTCCTAGTAATGGTTGGGGGTTACCCTACTCTGTAGGGTAACCCAAGTAGTCAATTTGGGAGTTACCCTGAATTACTCGACGGAGAGTCCAGGTAAAGTTACCCTACTCTGTAGGGTAACTCGGGGTACAGTTACCCTACCTTCGGACTAGGGTTACCCTGCCTTGGGCCACGGGTTACCCTGCTATGGAGTCAAGTTACCCTACCTTGAAAGTAACTTGTTACGCAGGACTTCGGGGGAAGTTACTAGATTGTTTGTCACGCGAAACTACCTAGGGTGTTCGATTCTCAGGTTGTGCGGACCACTCCCGCACAACCAGTTGAGCTCCGAACAAGCTGTAACTTGGAGGTGTGGTTGCTAACACCCCCCTCCGGCCCCGTTATAAGTCCCTGGCGTCATGGGCTACAGCCTGAAGAGTTGCTGTAAGTCTAGCAAAAGTCTCCCGGTGGAGATGCTTCCATAACACCGTATACGTCACTGCCGTCCGTCCGACCGGAAGCTGTCCGCAGGATATATGAGGGGACAGAGGAGAACCTGGAGAATAGCCTCCAGGTGGTTTCGTGTAAAACGGACCAGAACTGACGGAGTAATACCACTTTGAAGTAAAGAGTAGTATGTGAGGTTACCGGAGGCCAGTAGGCGAGGTAACCAAAGTCCGTTGCCCCGAAAGTGTAATAGTATTGGAGAATCGTTAAGGACTCTAAGACACTAGTCTAAGGTCACGATAAGACTTACTTCTAGGAGGGTTGACTGTGGGTAGCGCCTATTGGTAGTCAACCTCCGAAGGGGTCTGTCGCGGGAGCTACGTGGCTATCATCCGGAATGATATAGAAATGAGTAGAACCGGATAGATGTTCAGGGGCTGCGAATGCTTGTAGAAGACTAAGTGTATATGGGTAGAGAGTTCCATATTTGGTATAACATCCGCTCGGGCATGTCAGCTCGCCACTGACATGTCCGCGATATGAAGAGTTTTTACTCCTGCGGTTGCGTTGGAGATGCAGCGGCTAAAACACTTCTATCGGGCAGATGTTAGAACACCACCGAGTGGTCTAGTTCGCTACGGAGGATCGTTGGTCCGACCCGTAGAGGTTGGCTAGACAGCCCACGGGAGTTGGGTGCTCGCGAACGCAGAGTAGTGATGGGGAGTAACTGGCAGCATACCAAACCTACTTAAGTATATGCGAGTTCTCCTCTACTCTGGCAATCAACTACCTCTCGAGATCAGGACTTAATTGAGTAAAGCTGTGGCTTAACGATATTAAGTTTTACCGTTTATTTTTTCAACTCTACTGTTGATTATCTTTATCTTACTTCTGAAAGAATACTTCGGTGCGGTCGCAACCTCGGGATCCATCTTCCCAGAGGGAGCCCCCGTTACACATTGAAAACTCGCATAAGCATGCGATTAACACGTTGCCGTGCTGTTTGAAGAACAAGTCCAGATTGCCGGAACTGGTCAACATATGCGCCATGCGATCGATAGAGGTCTGTCAGATAAAATCGCTGTGTGATGCTACTAATATCTTGTGTGCTAAGGGATCGAACAACACGATGGTAATCACGAATCAGGTTTTGCTGAAAGGTTGAACGTGGTGAACCAGTGATCTGAGAATGTGTAACATCACCCATCATGCGTTGTGTTGTTCTGAATCGCTCTAGGAGGAGTTGTAATTCAGACATATGCTTGCCAGAAAGAGATAGCCAAATCCAATTAAGGAGCCGATTCCATTCCGTGATACCGAGTCTCGTATATCCATCGTACATATTGTATCGCAGAAAGGCAGTTGTCCAATTACGTTTGCTCCATGATACCTGTTGTTGCTGAAAAAGCATCTGCTCTTTTCCCTCGACTCGAGCTTCTCCTCGTGCCTCTTTCACTTCAATCATCTCCGAACCTTGGCCACGATTATGAGAGTATCGTGGATTATTTGTCTCTGCCCCATCTGTTTCTTTATAATCTTGTTATTATGTTAAGTTCTTGTTCTACATAAATTTAAAAGAGTTCATAGTAGTACCTTCTTCCAAGTTGGGGAAGTGCTTCTCATACTCCTCTTGCAGCATTTCCATAGAACGTCTTGCTTGATTTTGATTCAGGCCATCAAAGTATCCAGCAGCTGAAATGCTTCCATCGCGTAAGTGTTGGCGTTGATGTATTTGTCTGGCCATTGGTGAGGACGTATCCGATACAGTGCTATTGCGGTTCTGGCCTCGTGGCATCTTGGTACTAATTACTGTTGGAGAATACCTCTTGATTGTTAACTATTTCGAAAAAATGTTGTGGAAATCCTGAATCTATATGAATTTCCAGTTGGACTAGGTTTCGTAAATAGCTTAGTAGAGTGCAAAAATTATACATTTCAGGTTCAGGTAGTTACCAGACTTCGATAGGGGGAATCACGGATAGGAATATGGAGTGAATGGTACTGTAGAGAAATCAGTCTTCTGTGATATTCCATAATTGTGACTAAGATGGAATCTCACGGGTATAAAGAGTTTTCAATATCCCCACGTTTCTACTTTTTCTCCTTCACTTCTATTTTCCCCTACCAGCTTTCGCAGGAGGTTTGATCTGATTTCTATTAGTAAGCAAAGATTGCAAAGGTCAAACCTCCGGTTTGACCTTATCATCACGGAGCATTGCAGCTCATAATCGTACAGTGCTTACCTCTTAAGCTTGTGTGTACGGGAACTGACTTAGGTGAGTGAAGTAGTTGAACTCTTCGTTATTGATTTCCGTATAAGAGCCTATGTCCGCTTTGATCCACCTTGTTAGTTATATACTTTTGTACTTATTACTGAATATTTGCTGATAAGGGTTATCTAACCAAACTATAGAGGCGAATAAGAGAGGTCTCCTTCGTGGTATGAATTACCAACTTTCAACCAAGTTTCTGACCGTCCGCTTGTCTTAATACTAAGTCAGGTTATTAGTTTACTGGCCTATTTACGACTTAGGACCAATATACGAACCCCTGAAGGTCAAACCGCAGGTTTGACCTTTATAACGTGATAAGAAGTGATTACTCAGCAACCTATCATACGACTCGGAGTTGTTGAGAGGTAGCGGAGGAAAATTGTGAATTTGGAGGATTATTGCGAGGTGGGAGCAAGCTACCTCTTATATATTCTTACTTGGTTATGTTTCTACTGGCTGTTCAATAATATATTGTTTGTTACACTGCTACTTTGCTGACACGTTTGTCCGGAATTCTAGTGGAAACTATCCTAACTGCTTTTCTTCAGTTGAGCAATAGTATCTCTTAAGTCAATACGTTTATTGACTTCGGACATCCACTGGTGTTCCTGCTCCAGGTATAAGATACCCATGTTCTGTTATTTCTTCTTTCTATTAACCCTTTTTACCTCTTCCTCTTTCGCTTTTACTTGCCTGTCTTGTATACTATCTATCGTAGTCCTTCTTTTTTCTACGAGTTTCATAACTAGTTCATTCTCCTTCTAAGCGAAATTTTATTACAAAACAAATTCAACCTATTTACCATCCACTTGATATTCGTTAACAGTGTAGTCCATTTATATTTAACTTTTATATTCTCTAGAACTCTTATCGCTTATCCAGTACTAGCGCTATGCTACATGCTGTATTTCTATCTACACTCACTTCTTGCCCTCTGTAGGCTTTGTTTTTGGACTACATTTTATCACACCTTTATTTTGCGGCTCCACTTTTTTGGATACTTATTTGTCTTCAACCATCTCATACCCTAATCACTTTTTTTATTATATATGAATAGTTTCCATTGACTTTGCTTACTCTTTACAACAGTTCCATTTCAACACTGTTCTTCAAGTTACTTCCCTGGAGCTAGGTCAACTATTTAGTACTTGATCTTGCTATTTTAGCGGTCTTTGATTTTTGAAGTAGAGGCAACTTACAGGTATGCAAATTGAGAGATATAACTTCCTATTGAAGATTTCCTCTTCTAAATTAACCTTTTTTGAAAACATTAACAATTAACCAGTATTATATCTTAGTAGTAGCACCTGGAGAAGCACCCTTTTCCAGATACGCCAACCAATTGTACAAACATGCCGCAAGTCTCACCACGATCAGAAAATGGCAAGCGCCTCCTAGCAGAAGATTTACATGCCAACTTTAACAAGCAACTCCACTGTCCTAATTGTGGATATCGAGATCAGTTACGTGGTACTTTCAATAAGGACTGTGCAGGAAAAGCAGATAGTAGTGGTAGTCGGTATCGCCGCTTTATTTGCCGTTCTGGTGGTTCCTGTCACAGGTCTATTGGTGTTACCGAGTTCATTAATCTTTACAATTCTCAAAAACAAACGGAGAATGATCAGGCTATATCTGTTAGAGAACAACCAAATGGTTAGTATATTAGCTTCTGTATCTTGTAACTTGAATGTTATTTCGCGTACATTCAATTTCTTTTCTAAAGCTTCATTACAATTTAGAGGATACAGCTAATGGATAATATTTTGGATCTAGTCCTCAAACGAACCAGATCTGAGGTCTCCTTAGGAACTCAGAATGACAATAGGAAATCTTGGAAGCATAGCAGATGTTCTCCCGTAGGAAACGTTAGCAAAGAGGTACTTAAATTTAACAATTATTTGTATATTCTGAATGTATACTAATGAAAAATCTTTACATTAGGAACCAGGTCACAATGTTATATTCCTAAGTGACGATGAGGAAATTGTTGAGACATCTCACGCATCAGGTACATGATTTTTATTGAGCTGCCTACTGAGTACCAGCAAGATTTACACTGTTTTCTTTACTATTAAAACGGACAACATTCTAAGACTTACTTATATCCAAAGTATTAAGGATATAAGGAATACGAAAAATGGCTAACTGCTGATTTCTACAACAAAGAAGGAATACCAGCGACCAAGGATACGATGAGAACTGTGGAACGACTGAGGCAAAGCTTAGTCCAAGAAGTTAAACTCCGTCAGGATCTGCAAAGTCAGGTGAGGCACCTGACTGAGCGTCTCGATAAGATCGAGTACAAGGCAAGGAATACACAGAAGACAACAGTAGCAGACCGAGAGGTATGTGTCACTGTATTGTCATCTCCAAAATCAGTTTCACGCCTAGAGGTAGTGAAGTTGTAAAATTACTATCAATTTTAAATTGAATTTAACTATTAGTTTTTACATGAGGAGGTATAGCTTAACTGATATATTACTCCAGCCTACATTATCTCCTATGACAAGTAATATCCTGAAAACAAGTAGTCAAATACAACAAAGGTATAAATACCACATTACTACTTCAGTTTCAATAGGATTCTTATCTTATATCTAGTACCGGGGAATCGGAAAATTCAAGTTCATCAGATATATACAACTCTACTGCACAAGAGCCGGAACACAAGAGGCAACCTAGCTATCGCACAATTTTAGGAAGACAAGCGGGAAATAATTCTACTCGGATATTTCAAGATATTGGAAATACCATACAAGTGACTGGAAGTCAACCCCACACACAGGAAAACAGCAAGAAGAAAAGAGAACCTTCATCAACTAGGACAAAATCAGTCCATCATACACGTGCCATATACTTATCCGAGGTTCCATATTCACCGATTAGTGAAGTTAAGAAAGTCTTGGCTAGGAAACCAATCTCGATACAGCTACGTCACATTCATAATCTGTCCTGGGTTGACCATCAAATCTTGGAAATTCTAGTAGATGAAAATCATTGTCAGAAATTCCAAAATCGCCTAACTCAACACTCACAATTCAGAATTTGTCATAATTTTGATCCGCATAATCCAGAGAGCTTTGATTGGACAAAGAAGATACCAGCCGAATCGATGCAGCAGGTACTACGATCCAATTTTATCAACCGCTTAGCAGCATCAATCTCGTCAACAACTCAAATATCAACCAGAACTAATATCCTTAGTTGGGCACAAAATCGGGGAATCGGAGTACGTCTCAGGACTCTACTTAAGAAGGATGGAATAGTAGTAGATTCGGCGGATCTTATTAGAGAAGACAAAGATGAAGCAGGGAGCGTTCGAGGTACAGAAAAGCTGAATAAGGAGGAAAGCGCTAGTGAACACATAATTGCTAGTGGAGTAAACAAGTACTATGTACCAAACAACCATACAGGTTTTGCCGAGGACATTGAAATGTATTAATGATTCTTCATTTTACATGACTGAAAAAGTCGCAGTATAGTGCTAATATAATCAGCAGGCAAAGTACAAACTTTGAAAGTAAAAAGAAACCAATGTTGGTATTAAAACCAACATCGCGGAAGGAATTTATCCAATAATGTATCGAATTGGATACATTAATGTAAACTCCCTGCCTGATGGGAAGTTTACACAAGCCACAAGGCTCCTCGAACAGTCTTACGATTTCCTTTTCCTTGCTGAGCATTGGTACCAGCACCACGAATTGCGACTTTCCCACCCTCTTGTACTTTCATCCACTATTTCTCACCGTTCTAAGCGAAACAGATCTCATAGTGCTCGTCAACATGGAGGTATTTACCTTCTTGTTCAGCCACACCTGAGAGCCGTTATTCTGAATACTTCCTCGTCTTCACATTCTATTACCGTTACACTTCCATTCCTGAAGTTCACTGCAGTCTATTATCCACCATATTCTTTAACAGACCAAATGTTAAAGGATGACCTTCAACAAATCGGACCAGTAGATATTTTACTGGGTGATCTTAATACTCGTTTCTGTTGCGATAGTTTCCTAACCGGTAAGGAATTACCAGGAAACCTTTCCCGAAGATCTTGTCTTTTTCAAGAATGGGCCATCAAGCACCATATGGCTCATGTCTCCAATACCAGCAGCCACAAAACAGTTGATTCTCTTCCTGATCATCTCTTTGCCAATACCACATACCTCACTCAGCTTCAGCTCTCCCTAATTCCTACATCAAAGATTTCTCTTCGCACTGATCACAAGTATTTACTCGATGTGCAATATACTCCGAAGGACAAGTCTCATGTGCTCAACGAACCACCTGACCACGAAGTGCGCAGCAAGCGATTCCCGCTACGATTTCAGGTACAACGTCTACAACAGCCTCAGGTGTTGAAAGATTACCAAAGTGCTTGGAAATCGATGGAGCATCTGTATAACTCGTATACAGGCATTGAAGCCTATGATATCAATTCATTGGATCTTCTGCTTTGCTCTATTATTCAAGCTATAGGTGATACAGTTTTGGGAACTTATGTACCAGAAAAGTGCCGAGGCAAGGAGGACATTGTGGCCCATCACCTGGCTCATAGTCTGAAGTCAACATCAAGTATTCAACTCCTAAAACGGGCTCAACGCTCCTCAGCATCATGCAGTCCTCTAACTAGTTCATCAAATACAACTACACCTATGGAGGATTGTATAGACTATTATGGAGATACCTTTAATGGAACCGATACCGCTACTTCTCCCTTACCAATTGCAGCATCCAACGATGTTCATGCAGGAAACTGCAAAGGCTCCAGCACTACTGTCGAAGAGATTACAACTATATCTGATTCAGGTCAATCATACTGTCCTGATGAGGATGTCTTGCTTTCCTCAGGCCTTCTTGATGTTTTCACTCCAGAAAAGGTCACTTTTCAAATAAGGAAAATGTCCTCCAATACTTCTTGTGCTCACGATGGGATCGCTATTATCATGCTTAAACACCTGCTTGATACAACATTTCCCAAACTGCTGTGCGACCTGTTTCTTGCCTGCTTGAAAGTAGGTGAAACTCCGCGTCGCTGGAATGAAGCAACAATTTATCCTCTAGTTAAGGATACTACAAAACCTCATACGGTACAAAACTCTCGTCCAATCAGTCTGGTTTGCTCTTTCCGCAAAATATTCGAGTCACTCATTTTGCCCATTGTTACCAATTCTGGTAACATGTCATTTTCCCGCACGCAAGCTGGATTTCGCTCTGGCTACTCGACACTCACCAATGTGCTCACACTCGATCATCAAATCCATAGTGGCCATGGATCGCATGTTATTTTTCTTGACTTTGCTTCAGCATTTGACAAAGTTTGTTGGCAGCATTTATGCAAAGAGTTACAACAGCAGGGAATGAACCTACTAGTACTACAACTGATATATCAGCTGATGTACAAGGATATGAAATTTTCCGTTGTTGTTAATGGATGCCTCTCTCCATTACAAACAAGAACCCGTGGAATATTGCAAGGCTCTCCACTCTCACCAATCCTATTCAATCGCTTCATTAATAGTCTACTTCTGGTTCTCAATAAGAGCTCCAATCCGCATACTCCATCAGCTCTTTTCTTTGCCGATGATGGTGTTATTGTTGCTCCAACTGCCAGCCAGGCACAGGGTCTTGTCACCACTGCTGAGAACTGGGCTCATAATCACGCTATGACGTTTAACATTTCCAAGTGTGGGCATCTTTTTACGGGCCATCCCCAACATCCTTCAAGCTGGTCACAAATAGTCCTACAAAATGAGACCATTCCAAAGGTAGAATCCTACAAGTATTTAGGAGTTATCATCACACGACAGGGTATCGATTTTGAAGCTCAAGCGGCTACAATACAGCAAAGGGTAACGAAAGTCTTACATGGGCTGCAATGGTACTCCGACACTTGGGCTCCACGAATCCGATACAACACCTTCAAAAGTATCTTGTCACCCACTCTGGAGTATTCCTTACCCCTAATGTATGCACATTACATCCGTGATCCGGAAAGCCATATGTGGAAAACTCTTCAAACCCAATATCATATCTGCTTGGATTGGATTGCCGGAGGAAGAGCAAAGCGCCATCATCTTACCAGTAACCTTCTTGGTCTCCTTTCATTTAACGACCGCGCCTGTCAACTCTTTATCCTCTTTTATTTACATCTCCTTAGATCACATATCAATAATCCAATACGTTCTATTCTGGAATTTCTTCGCTGGTACCCCTCATCCCGATTTCTCCTCAATATCCCCACTAGTGGTAGTCTACTACTACAGTTCCTGAATCCACCCGCCTTTTTCGATAACGTCCGATCCAATATACCTCACCGCCTACTGCCTCAATTTCGCCAAGAAATCTTAGTTAAGCTTCAGCAATGGAAGCATAATCGTATTCTGGAGTTAGGGCCTAAACCACCAATCCTGTTAAGAGTTGCCTCAGTTTGTGACCGAGTTCCTTATTCCGACTTCGATGTTGTGCTACAAGCACCACCTGCTGATCAATCAATCTTTCTTGCATGGAGACGAGGTGTTTTTGGTTGGGGTAAGAAATGCTACTGTGGTAGAAGATTTACTAGAGGTCATACTCAGTGTATGCCCTTTCCTGATCAACTACTAACCAGTACCGAGATGGAAATATACCAACTCGATCTTACCATCCTTGGCCCTGATATCAACTATACGATGGTGGACTTTCTACTAAACCAACAACTGTGGACAAAGGCAAGCACGCTTCTCAACTTCTGGACACAGTCTATGTCTCGCAGACTACGTTCTCAGTCATCCTAAACACCAATTGATATACTACTCCACATACCTAACTTACTTCAACATCCGTATTTCTCCTTATTACTTTGCTTACTTTTATTTCAACTCCTTCTACTTTGCTGGTTTTACTTTTCCATCTTTACTACGCTGTGACTTCTACTCTACTCATTTCCCATGGACAACATTTGCAAAATGCTTTTCTCTACCAATATTTTATGCCTTGTTTATTTTCATATTTCAATGCTCTTGGAACTTTTAACTATTTATTCTCCTATTTTGTTACTTTTACAACTGTTATTCTTTCACTGAGAACTTCTTCTGTAATTTCACTTCTTATATTTCTTTCATCTTTTGATTGATTACTCTTATGTATTGCTCTTCTCCTACTGACATATGATGATAACCTGTTTCTTGCAACATTTCTTCTGCTTATTCTACTCTATCTCCTATCTTTAGTATTATGCACTTCTCTATACTATGTTTTTCCTATTTGTTCTATTTTTGTTCGCCATCATTGTGGGCCTTGTACCTTTGATCTCGATGACTATCAGTATGGACTTAGTCCTACTGATCGCGATTACCACCTTTAGAACAATTGTTTTACTGGTGTCTCGCTTCTCCTGGTATTGAACATTGTTCGTTACCTCACGTGCTGATAGTATTATGTTATTGTTAATAGTACTTGTTGCTCCTGTGCCTGATGAGGGCGTTGTGCTCATCCACCTTGACTGTTATAGTGATGGTTCTGTTAGTGCTTGGACTCGGGCTTGTACTGCTGGTATTTGTCTTGGTTGTCTTGTATTGCTCTGCTGTTCTGTTGCTGGTCTAGGTGTTCGTGCTGGCTGTGACTCTGGTCCTGTCTCTAATGTCAATCTACTTAACTCCTAACCCTAACCCTAAGGAGGAAAAAGAGGGAGATGAAGAGAAGATAGAAGAAAAGAGTAAAGAGGGAGGAAATCAGGAGTTTCAGAAAGAAGTGGAATCTGAAGTAGAAGAAAGGGAAGATAAAGATGGGGAAAAATCAGAAAGCCCTTTGTCTTCCAAGAAAGGAGACTCAGGAAAATTAGTGGATGATCTGGTATTAGATACTACCTTATCACAATCTATCTTTCTAAAGGTAAGTGAAAAGCTTCTACTACATTTCATAAATTTATGCTATAAATCAAATACTAATATTATGAATAGCTAGTAAGAGGGGAACTGGAGCATCCACTACAGACAGGAAGGAAGTGGAAAGAACCTACAACTTGGCCTGAAGATATTCCAGCTGGATCATCAGTTGATGCTGAGGTACAAGAATTGAAAGAGATAGAAAATACACAAAGTAAGTTTGATGTTACTTAAGAAATAAAGAAGGTTTAACTAATTTAAATTAGAAATGCTTTCAGCATATAAGTTTCATCTACAGCTCAAGGTGTTTCTTAAGGAATCACACCAAATACTCCTTTCAGAAAGTGAGTATCAACAACTAAGAGAAGAGATGAAACAGGTAGTATATGACAACAAGGTACTAGCTGAAGAGATGGCAAGTTTGGAGGTGAAATGGAGGAAGCAAGAAGAGGGATTGGACAATAAAAAAAAGAAGCTAGACGATTTAGAGAATGATTTGAAAGAAATGGAGAAAGAGAAGGGCAGGTTGGAAACTGAGTTGGAAAGAATGGTACATAAGGAGGGACAACTTGAGCAGTTGATAGAAAAGGCTAGCAGAATGGCAGTGACTATACCACATGTAGATATTAGATGATGAGAATATATTTAGCAGAGGAGATGAAAAGCAGAAAAGAGTTACATTTAAAACTGTAAATTGAGTGAATTGTAGGAAGAATAAGTAAAGAAGAAGAAAAGAGAAAGTTCAAGATAGGTAGATAAAAATAGGAATATTATTATACCTTCAATTGGGACATCAGTTTCACACAGGTTAGACGGGTCAGTTTTTGCAGAAACAGATAATTGTACTAGCAGGAGTGTAAAAATATGTGGAATTTCACATTTTTCAAAGTTGGTTAATTGAGCATAGACTATTACAAGATGTTACTAGACTACTCTTGATCTTAGATTTAAAATTGAGTATTCTATATCTCAATAACTCAGGCATAGTCTAAAATTAGATGGGAAAGATTTTTAGTAAATGCAGAGTATTCAAGAGGATAGAAATTTATACCCTTCTTAAAGTGAACCTTAGCTGTCAAAATAGGTTAGTAGAATAGAAATATTATTATAAATTCAATTGTGGCATCTGTACTATGGAAGTTGGACAATAGTCAATCTTTTTCCAAAGACAAATAATTATACTAGTATGAATATAAAAATGTGCGCAACTTCGCATTTTTCAACCTTTCCTAATTTAGCTTAGACTCTTACTAGATGTTACTAGACTAGTTTTGATCTTATATTTAAAATTTTAGGTTCTAGATCTTAATACTGCAGGAGTAGTACTCAATTTTACAGGAAAAACTACTAGTAAACATAAAGAAGTCAAGAATATAGAAATTTTTTTGCAGTTCAAATTGAACCTTAGCTCATGGGAAAGGTTAGTAGAAGGAGGCTATTATTATATATTCAATTGTGGCATTGGTAATGCGCAGGTTAGATGGAGAACAACTTTTACAGAAAATAAAGAATTGTACTATCTTAAGTAAAAAAATGTGCGCAACTTCGCATTTTTCAACCTTTCCTAATTGAGCTTAGACTCTTGCCAGATGTTACTAGACTAGATCTGATCTTATATTTAAAATTTTAGGTTCTAAATGTTAATACTGCAGGAGTAGTACTTAATTTTACAGGAAAAACTACTAGTAAATGTAAAGAAGTCAAGAATATAGAAATGTTTTTGCAGTTCAAATGGAATCTTAGCTAAGAGAGGAGATTACTAGAAGGAGATTATTAGTATATATTCAATTGAGGCGTCACTATGGTGCAGGAAAGATGGAGATCAACTATTACAGAAAAAAAGAATAGCACTAATTTAGGAAAGAAAATGTGCGCAACTTCGTATTTTTCAACCTTTCCTAATTGAGCTTAGACTCTTACCACATGTTACTAGACTAGATATGATCTTATATTTAAAATTTTAGGTTCTAGATGTTAATACCGCACGAGTAGTACACAATTTTACAGGAAAAACTACAAGTAAATGTAAAAAAGTCAGGAATATAGAAAGTTTTATGCAGTTCAAATTGAACCTTAGCTTATGTGAGAGGTTAGTAGAAGTGTACTATGATTATATATTCAATTGTGCCATCGGTATTATGAAGGTTGGAAGGAGATCAACTTTTGCAGAAAACAAAGAATTAGACTATCTTAAGTATAAAAATGTGCGCAACTTCGCATTTTTCAACCTTTCCTAATTGAGCTTAGACTCTTGCCAGATGTTACTAGACTAGATCTGATCTTATATTTAAAATTTTAGGTTCTAAATGTTAATACCGCAGGAGTAGTACACAATTTTACAGGAAAAACTACAAGTAAAAGTAAAAAAGTCAAGAATATAGAAATTTTTATGCTGTTCAAATTGAACCTTAGCTTATGTGAGAGGTTAGTAGAAGTGTACTGTGATTATATATTCAATTATGCCATCCGTATTATGAAGGTTAGAAGGAGATCAACTTTTGCAGAAAACAAGGAATTAGACTATCATAAGTATAAAAATGTGCGCAACTTCGCATTTTTCAACCTTTCCTAATTGAGCTTAGACTCTTACCACATGCTACTAGAGTAGATTTGATCGTATATTTAAAATCTTGGGTTCTAGATGTTAATACTCCACGAGTAGTACACAATTTTACAGGAAAAACTACAAGTAAAAGTAAAAAAGTCAAGAATATAGAAATTTTTATGCAGTTCAAATTGAACCTTAGCTTATGTGAGAGGTTAGTAGAAGTGTACTATGATTATATATTCAATTATGCCATCAGTATTATGAAGGTTAGAAGGTGATCAACTTTTGCAGAAAACAAAGAATTAGACTATCATAAGTATAAAAATGTGCGCAACTTCGCATTTTTCAACCTTTCCTAATTGAGCTTAGACTCTTACCACATGTTACTAGACTAGTCTTGAACTTATATTTAAAGTTTTAGGTTCTAGATCTTAATACTACAGAAGTAGTACTCAATTTTACAGGAAAAACTACAAGTAAATGCAAAGAATTCAAGAATATACAAATTTTTACAAACTTTAAATTGAACCTAAGCTATCAAAAGAGGTTACTACATGCATACTATTATTCTATATTCAATTGTGATATCTGTATTATGCAGGTTAGATAAAGCGCAACTTTTACAAAAAACAAATAATAGTACTACATTAAGTTCAAAAATGTGTGCAACTTCGCATTTTTCAACCTTTCCTACTTGAGCTTAGACTCTTACCAGATGTTACCACGCTAGTCTAGATCTTTTATTTAAAGTTTTAGGTTCTAGATCTTAATACAACAAGAGTAGTACTTAATTTTACAGGAAAAACTACTAGTAAACGTAAAGAAGTCTAGAATATAGAAATTTTTATGCAGTTGAAATTGAATCATAGCTTACAAAAGAGGTTACTAGAAGGTGATTATTATTATATATTCAATTGTGTCATGTGTTTTATGCACGTTAGATTGCGACCAACTTGGACAGAAAACAAAGAATAGTATTCCCTTAAGTACAAAAATGTGCACAACTTCACACTTTTAAATCTTTCCTAATTGAGATTAGACTCCTACCAGATGTTACTAGACTAGTCTTGATCTTATATTTAAAACTTTAGGTTCTAGATGTTAATACAGCAGGAGTAGTACTCAATTTTACAGGAAATACTACTACTAACCGTCAAGGATTTTAGAAAATAAATGGTTTTACCCCCTACAAATTAAATCTATGCTAACAAAAGAGGTTACTAGAAGGGTATTATTATTATATATTCAATCATGGCATCTGTATTATACAGGTTTGATGGAGATCAACATTTACAGAAAACAAATAATACCACTACCTTAAGTAAAAAAATGTGTGCAACTTCGCATTTTTCAACCTTTCCCAATTAAGCTTACACTCTTGCGAGATGTTACTAGATCAGTCTTGATCTTATATTCCAAAATTTAGGTTCTAGATCTTAATACTACTCGAGCTGTATGTAGATTTACAGGATAGACTACTAGTAAATATAAAGAATTCAAGAATATACTAAGTTTTATGCTGTTCAAATTGAATCTTAGCTCATGAAAGAGGTTACTAGAAGGGCACTATTATTACATATTCAATTTTGGCATCTGTATTATGGAGGTTAGACTAAGATCAACTTTTACAGAAAACAAATAATGATACTACCTTAAGTCCAAAAATGTGCGCAACTTCGCATTTTTCAACCTTTCCTAATTGAGTCTAGTCTGTTACCCAATGTTAGTATACTACACGGGATCTTATATTTAAAATTGTAGGTTCTAAATCTCAACGCTGTACAAGTAGTACAAGATTATATAGGGAAGATTGCTAGTAAATGCAGAGAATTCAAGAAGATAGAAATTTTTACCCTTCTTAAAGTGAACCTTAACTATCAAAAGCGGTTGAGAGAATAGTAATATTATTATACATTCAATTGTGAGATCTGTACTATGGAGGTTAGATTGTGGTCAGTTTTTACAGAAACAAATAATTGTACTAGCTTAAGTACAAAAATGTGTGCAACTTCGCGTTTTTCAACCTTTCCTAATTGAGCTTAGACTCTTACCAGATTTTGCTAGATTAGTCTTGATCTTATATTCAAAATGGTAGGTTCTGAATCTTAATACTAGTAGCATAGTACGCAATTTTAGAGGAAAAACTTCTAGTAAATGTAAAGAAGTCAAGAATATAGAAATTTTTATGCCATTCAAATTGAACCTTAGCTCATGAGAGAGGTTTGTGGAAGGGGACTACAATTATAAATTCAATTATGGCATCAGTATTATAAAGGTTAGAGGGAGATTATCTTTTACAGAAAACAAAGAAAAGCATTTTCTTAAGTACAAAAATGTGTGCAACTTCGCATTTTTCAACCTTTTCTGATTGAGCTTAGACTTTTACCAGATGTTACTAGTCTAGTCTTGATCTTATATTTGAAATTTTAGGTTCTAGATCTTCGTATTGCAGGAGTGGTACTCAATTTTACAGGCAAAACTACTAGTAAATGTAGAGAAGTCATGAATATAGAAGTTTTTATATAGTTCAAATTGAACCTTAGCTTATGAAAGAGGTTACTAGAAGGGGATTATTATTATGTATTAAATTGTGGGATCTGTATTATGCAAGTTAGACTGAAATCAACTTTCCCAGAAAACAAATAATAGTACTAACTTACGTTCAAAAATGTGCGCAACTTCGCATTTTTCAACCTTTCCTAATTGAGCTTATACTTTTACCAGATGTTACTAGTCTAGTCTTGATCTTATATTTGAAATTTTAGGTTCTAGATCTTCATATTGCAGGAGTGGTACTCAATTTTACATGTAAAACTAGTAGTAAATATTGAGAAGTCATGAATATAGAAGTTTTTATATAGTTCAAATTGAACCTTAGCTTATGAAAGAGGTTACTAGAAGGGGACTATTATTCTGTATTCAATTGTGGCATCTGTATTATGCACGTTAGAGTGAAATCAAAATTTACCGAAAACAAATAATAGTACTACCTTATGTTCAAAAATGTGCGCAACTTCGCATTTTTCAATCTTTCCTAATTGAGCTTAGACTTTTACCAGATGTTACTAGTCTAGTCTTGATCTTATATTTGGAATTTTAGGTTCTAGATCTTCATATTGCAGGAGTGGTACTCAATTTTACATGCAAAACTACTACTAAAAGTAGAGAAGTCCTGAATATTGAACTTTTTATATAGTTCAAATTGAACCTTAGCTTATGAAAGAGGTTACTAGAAGGGGAGTATAAGTATATATTCAATTGTGGCATCTGTATTATGCAGATTAGAATGAAATCAACTTTCCCAGAAAACAAATAATATTACCACCTTAAGTACAAAAAAGTGCGAAACTTCGCTTTTTTCAACCTTTCCTAATTGAGCTTAAACTTTTACCAGATGGTAGTAGTCTAGTCTTGATCTTATATTTGAAATTTTAGGTTCTAGATCTTCATATTGCAGGAGTGGTACTCAATTTTACATGCAAAACTACTAGTAAATGTAGAGAAGTCATGAATATGGAAGTTTTTATATAGTTCAAATTGAATCTTGGCTTATGAAAGAGGTTACTAGAAGGGGAGTATAAGTATATATTCAATTGTGGTATCTGTATTATGCAGGTTAGAATAAAATCAACTTTCGCAGAAAACAAATAATATTACCACCTTAAGTACAAAAATGTGCACAACTTCGCTTTTTTCAACCTTTCCTAATTGAGCTTAGACTTTTACCAGATGTTACTGGACTAGTCTTGATCTTATATTCAAAACTTTAGGTTCTAGATCTGAATACTGCAGGAGCAGTGCTTAATTTTACAGCAATAACAACTAGTAAAAGCGGAGAAGTCAAGCATGTAGAAACTTTTATGCACTTTAAATTAAACCTTAGCTGATGAAAGAGGTTACTAGAAGGAGACTATTATTATATATTTAATTGTGTCTTCTGTATTATGCAGGTTAGACTGAGATCAACTTTTACAAAAAACAAATAATAATACTACCACAAGTACAAAAGTTTGTGCAACCTCGCATTTTTCAATCTTTCCTAATTGAGCTTAGACTCTTACCAGATGTTACTAGACTAGTCTTGATCTTACATTTAACATTTCAAGTTTCAGATCTTAATTCTGCTGGAGAAGTACTCAATTTTGCAGGAAAAAGTAATAGTAAATGTAGAGAGGTTATGAATATAAAAGTTTTTACAAACTTCAAATTCAACCTTAGCTTATGAAAGAGGTTACTAGAAGGAGACTCTTATTACATATTCAATTGTGGCATCTGTATTATGCAGGTTAGACTGAAATCAACTTTGACAGAAAACAAATAATAGTACTACCTTAAGTACAAAAATGTGCGCAACTTCGCATTTTTCAACCTTTCCTAATTGAGCTTAGACTCTTACCCAATATTACTGGACTAGTCTTGATCTTATATTTAAAATTCTAGGTTCTAGACCTTCAAACTGCAGGAGTAGTACTCTATTCTACATGAAAAACTACTAGTTAATCTAGAGAAATCACAAATATAGAACTTTTTACACTCCTCAAATTGAGCCTTAGCTCATGAAATAGGTTACTAGAATGGGACTATTATTATATATTCAATTGTGGCATCTTTATTATCCACGTGAGACTGAGATCAACTTTTATACAAGACATATAATAGTTTAACCTTAAGTACAAAAATGCGTGCAACTTTGTATTTTTTAACCTTTCCTAATTGAGCTTAAACAGTTACTAGATGTTATGAGACTAGTCATGATCTCATATTTAATATTGCCCCTTCTGATTAGGAATACAGGAGCTCTAATCCTTGTTTTTACCTTAAAGATTACTTGTACCTAAAGAGAATTTACCAACCGAATAATTTTTACCCTCTTTAAATTGAACCGCAGGTATCACCAGAGGTTGTTAGAATAAGACTATTATTATATATTCACTTCTTGCATCTGTGAAATATAGGATTTAAAAAGCCGGTGTTTTGTTGAAATGAACTTATATCCTATCTCATGTACAAAACTTCTTGCAATGTCACATTTTTCAAAATTTCTTAATTGTGCATGGATTGTGGCCAGATGATCCTAGACTGGTGGTGATCTCTAATTTAAAGTTGCAGCTTCTGAATAGTAATACTTGAGTAGTTGTTCTAGATTTTACAGGTAAAATTAATAGCAAATAAAGAGAATTTACCATGATGGAAAGAATTACACATTTCAAATCAAATACCAGGTATCAAGAGATGTTACTAGAGTAGCACTATTATTGTGTATTCAGTTGTAGTATCTTTCTTTTATTCCCTCTACAATGCTGCAGTTTTACAGAAATGATCTTATTCAATATACTAAGTTCAGTAAGACAGGAATTTTTACCCCCATGAAATTGATTCTCACCTATCATCATAGGTCAAAAAAGCTGGACTGTCATCATATATTCAATTGATACATCTATATTGTGTAGGCTAAACAGAACTTACCTTTTGGTGAAATCAACTTTTATATTTAGTTAAGTACAAAAATATCCTTAATATTACACTTTTCAATCTATATCATGCTCAAAACATGCTTGATTTGCCAAGTTAAAAAATCATATACTTAATTACAGGCTAATACCTAAGCTTCGAGTCAAACTTCTTTTCTTCTTTACTTTCTTATGGCCTCCTACTTTTGTTACTAAGCTAGTCCTTAACCTTTTTCTACACAAATCTACTACAAACCTTAAAAACAAGCATAGTAGCTAAAACAACCATGATTCTCCACTTTGAAAAAGATTTACTTATCAATTCCCTTCTACTACATCACCATATGCATATTTTACTATTACTTACATTTTTCAAATCTCTAACCTTTTTCTTCCTATATACATTATTACTATTGACCACATTTTCAACATTACTTACATTTCTGTCCATATACATATTTTTACTATTTTATACATTTTCATTACTACACATATTTTTCCTATCCTATACATTGCTACCATCATATAAAACTTACTTATTATAACTAATTTTACTCTCTAACCTATTTTCATTATCATATATATTTTTCTCAACACACTCTTTTTTACTATCTTATAATAATTCCTAGTCTTTTTCAATATTGTATTTTGTAAAACTGGAATGACTAATTTTTAAGTATGGAGTACTGTAAGAAATTGGCAAGTAAAAAATGTAAAAAAAAAAATGTGGTGGCTGTTCTCATGCTGAGATGTACACTTAATTGTAACATTTGCTAGGAAATATTTTTTTTTCACTGTAAAAAGTATGAGATGTACAATACATTTTAGCCACAACAACAAGGAGGTGGCACAATTTTCAATCCACAACAACTTTTTCAATTTTCAATTAATTAAAATGGGATAAAGTTATTTCAATTATTTGAATCAAGCTGATCTTAATTATATAAAAAAAAATTCTAAAACTTAAAAATTAATATTTCTTGATTTCATTTTGGTGTGGTGTTGCTACAACATCTTGTGTTACCATTGGGAATTTCTGACCCTGAGTTTGTTCATAGAGTACAAATCACGCAACCCGCCAGCATGTGATAAGTTGGTCTGAAAATCGAGGTCTCGGTACTCAGTTGAAAGCTCAATTGAATAAGCGTGGTATTCAGATTTCTCAGCCTCCTACCAACAATATTTCTGCAAAGTCTACGGTAAACGCTACCTGCCATGAAGCGTCACAAAACGCGAACTTCACGTCACCAGATACGAGTACATATCAGAAAATGGTATCACGAAAGAGACCGCACTCATTAACAACTGATTTAACACCGTAATACATCCTGCTCCTGTTATATCTTACAACGCTTCAATTTAACTAAGATATTATAGGTTGAATTCATCAACTCCCAAGACTAAGAAACAATTGGTATTCAAGCCAAGTCCCGTCTTAATCGATTCTGATTAATGTATCACATTGGATATCTCAATACAAACTCCCTGGATAACAGGAAGTTTGAACAGGCAACACGCCTTCTCGAAACATCTTTTGACTTTCTTTTTATTGCTGAGCATTGGTATCAGCATCATTCAACACGTCTCTCTCATCCTCTTGTCCACAGCTCTACCATTCCCCGCAACCGATCCTCCTGTTCACGACCACAAGGCCGCCATCATGGAGGTATTTACCTTCTTGTTAAACCATATCTACGCTCAATTATACAGCACACCATGTGCTTGCATGACTCTATCACTGTTTTCCTACCTCGCCTACGATTTGCTGGAGTCTACTACCCACCATATTCCCTACAGCTAGCCGATATTCAGTCCGACTTGGATAAAATTGGTCCTGTTGACATCCTCATTGGTGATATTAATACCAGATTCCAGTGCGATACACCTCCTTTGCAACATACTACTCCTGCATTACAACCTCGATCTATTCTCTTTCAAACTTGGGCTATCGATCACAACATGTTTCATCTTTCTAATACTGTAAATCATAATACAGTAGACAGAATTCCAGATCATGTATTTGCCAGAGAAGGACTACGCGATAATATTCAACTCAACTTGATATCTACACATTCCATCGACTTTCGAACTGATCACCAATACCTACTCCGTATTCAGTTAACTGAGCCTTGCAACACTTCCGACCCTCCTTCTGTTAGCAATTCAGATCTACCTACAAATCAATTTTCAGAATCTCCTACACGATTTCATGTACAACGTCTCAGACAACCCAAAACTGCTGCCAAATTTAGGAAAGCTTGGTGTCTGATGGATGATCTTTCTTTATCCTATAAAGGTTCTGAGAACTTCAATGTTGACATGCTGGACCACCTGTTATGCTCCTCATTACAGGCAATTGCTGGAGCTGTACTTGGAACTTACCAGCCAAACGAGTCACGCAAACAACCAGATCTAGTCGCTAAGAAAGTTGTTGTTAACCACGATATGGCATCAAGTATTCAACTACTCCGGCGTGCACAACGTACTACTGCGGCCAAGCGACCCTTAACCGCCTCTTCAGCAACTTGTACTCCAATGGAAGAATGTACAAATCACTATCATACCATCTTTAATGGAGTACAAAATGTCTCTCGCCAAATGCCACCCTTGGCATTCCAAGATGGAGACTTCTTGGCCAGCAGTTCACCTTCCACAGTCGACTCTCCACATAGTCATCATTTCGATCATAATACACTTTACTCCATAGTCCCAAATGACGATATTGTCCTAGCATCTGGTCATCTTTCGAAACTTTCTCCTGATGCAATTCATGCTCAAATCAAGCAAATGTCAAGCAGCACTTCTTGCGGCATGGATGGCATAACACTTACAATGCTACGACATCTTCTTGATACCACATTTCCTCAGGTCCTAAGCACCCTCTACCTAGCCTGTTTAAGGTCAGGAATAACTCCTACTCGTTGGAACCATAGTGTTGTCTATCCGTTATGTAAAGATCAAGCCAAACTATATACCGCTAGCAATACACGACCAATCAGTCTGATATGTATCTTCCGCAAGATATTCGAATCAATCCTTCTTCCTTCCGTACGTTGGTCTGGTGACATGACCTATTCACCTGTACAAGCAGGATTCCGATCTGGATACTCGACGTTAACCAATGCTCTCACACTACATCACCTGATTGAGGAACGAATGGCACCCCATGTAGTCTTCCTGGACTTTGCCTCCGCATACGATAAAGTTAGCTGGACCTTTTTGGAAGTTGAACTACGCAAGCAAGGAATTAATTCCTTGATATTACAACTGATATATCAGCTGATGTATCGCGATATGTCCTTCTCTATTGTCGTTAATGGTTGCCTATCCCAACGTCAACCTAGGACTATTGGCCTCCTGCAAGGATCACCACTTTCTCCTATTCTTTTCAACAGATTTGTCAACAGCCTTCTTGTATCCCTCAACTACTCCGGTTTAGCAAGACTTCCCAGTGCTCTGTTCTTTGCTGACGATGGAGTGGTAATGTCACCAACAGCTCGTGGTGTACAAAGTCACCTTAACACATGTGAAAAGTGGGCTAATAATCATGGCATGTCATTTAACATTGCCAAATGTGGTTACCTCTTTACTGGTAAAGGAAAGGAGACTTGGATCTTGGATGACCTCTATCTTGACAACCTCCCCATTCCGCGAGTCACATCCTACAAGTATCTGGGAGTGTTATTTAGCGAGACTGGAATCGACTTTGACGCTCAGGCACTGATGTTATCTACCAAGGTATTGAAGCATATTGGTGCTCTCACCTGGCATTCAGACACTTGGACTCCACGAATTCGATACAACATCTTTAAGTCAATTGTGTCACCAGCGCTCGAATATTCCTTACCCCTCCTCTACGCTAATTTGCTACGTGACCGCCGGTCTCAGAGTTGGAAAGTTATTGAGAATACATATTCTAAATGTATTACCTGGATTGCTGGTGGTCGTGCCAACAGACCACATATCACCTGCAATCTCTTAGGCCTTCTGCCTTGCCAACAACGTGCTCAATACCTCCTTAGTCGCTTCTATCTACACCTCCTTTCCATGAATCAACACAATCCACTGTCAGCAATTCTCCATCACTATCAGTGGTATCCAAAATCGTCAAGAATCCAGAAGATTCCTCGACAGTCTTACCTTATCTACCACTTTCTCAATCCACCCTCCTGCTTGATCCCATTACTTTCACCAATTCCAAATTTGATTCCATTACCACCTGGTGTTCGCCCAGAGTTAGACACCAAACTGCGTCAGGAAAAGCATCAACGCATTATCCAACTTGGGCCAAAACCACCCAAGTTACTTGCTATCACCTCCCTGAGCAAGCGGATTCCCGATCTAGATTGCGACCGAGTTCTTGATGCACCAGCTACTGATCAACAACGATTCTTTGCCTGGCGACGGGGAGTATTTGGTTGGGGCCGCAAGTGTCTCTGTGGTGAACTCTTTACCCGCGGTCATGCCAAATGCATGCCATACAATGGAAATCTCTTGACGGTTCAGGAACAAGCACTCTATACGCTAGATCAGCAGATCTTAGGCGACGATATCAAGTACACCATAATGGACTTTCTACTCAACCAAGGAATATGGGACCGTGCTCGTATCCTTCTCGACTTCTGGCATACCTCGATGGCTAATATACTGAAACGCGATCCTCAACCTCCTCCTATAACCTGATCTTACCATCCACCATGGATGCTTCTTATAAAACGTCCAGAACTCGACTTCTCCTTCTTCATCGGTCACCTATCATTAACAGTTATCCTACCTGGTATCTCTTATCCTGCTTTCCTGTTCTTTCTCTTTCTCTTTTCCTGTGTTGTTTTACTATATTTCCTCTTACTTCTACGCTTTATTCTATCATTTTCTGCTGCTTTATTATGCATCCCGTCTCTACTCCGTTCTTATACTTCTTCTTTATCACTTTCATCACATCTGATTTTCTTCTACTTTACTCGTGATATGCATTTCCTTTATCTTTCTACTTATTCTTCTAAAAGTACTCTTGCTTATTTGACTTGGCCATGTGATGAGGCCTCGTATCACACATCTCAGGCATCCTGTTTGTGTAGCTCATGGATGGACTGGAATACATCTTTGATTATTCCTTCACTTCATCTGTATACTCACAAATACTCGTACATATGTACTTGTATCCAGGCTACTGCTCTCTTGCAGTTAGTACCCCTTTGGTACTACTGCCCCGCTCCTAGTATGGTTCTAGCTGTTTTTCTCTCTGGTTTGAGTTATGCTTGTACTCCTGTTACTTGCTTCTTTCCTATGGAGGGTATTGCTGTACCTACTGGTGTTGTCGTACTGGCTGTGTAGATTAGACCTGCTTTTCTGTGTCTGCTCTCCTGTCTCTAACTCAATTTACTTAACTCCTAACCCTAAGTGTATGATGACGCGCGGGCCCCGTAAGGGGGCCGGAGGGGGGTGTTGGAGATCAGGATTCCCGAACTCGGGTGAAGCTACCCTACCTAGGGTACTCCTAGGCTATCGGAATCGGGTACTCCTAACATATTATCACGATTGCTAACACAGGATATACAGATACAGACACTCGCTATAAACAATAATCTCCTCCCTCCCATGGTCGCTCCTATCCTTTGCTGTCGGATACGCTTTTCCAAAGCGTACAACAAGAACATCCTCCGGGACCTGATGCGCTTCTCCAAAGAGGAGAGCGAGAATGTCCGCCACAACAAACCAAGTAGCCGAATGGGACCGAACAGGTGGAAACAAACGAACAGCTGGAAATGAATTGACGTGCTGGCACGAACAAATGGCCGGGAATGAACGAAGCGGCCGGAAATGAACGAATGGGACGGAATTAACGAATGGGCCGGAAATAACGAATGGGCCCGAACAAATGAACGAATGAAAGGCAGGGAACGAACAAACAGACGGACGACAAAAGGACGAACCAAGAATGGGTGAACAACAGGCAACAAAAGAACCAACTGCGGACTGACATATGGATAGAAGGATAAGGGACATGCCGAGTATGCTTAGAACATGTTGCTCATATCACAGACATGTCAGACAGGTTCTGAGCATGCTGGGTGGTAGTTGGTGGTGGTTGGTAGTGGTGGGTGGCCGTGAGAACAGCGAGCAGATATTTTCAACATATTACACACACCTCTAGATACTGACTGGCTGGTAAGGGCCGAGATGAAAACACTCACTTATTTCTGGGCTGAATGATCTGCCGCTAGCTGGTTTTCTCTACAGTATCCATAGCAGACACCAATGTACAACTGGGCGCAAGATGTACTGCTTACACGAAGATCTGAGTGACTGATTACATTTATGCTTAATAGTTACTAATATATGACGAAGCTAGACTGCACTGAAATTTTAACATATTTAGCACGCAAAGGCCTCTTTACTCACATCTGTGAATTGTGATTCTTGTAAATGAGTCAAATGACTGTACTATCCATAATATATTCTAGGAAATTGTTATTTAGGTAATTTGAGGATGATGTAGTGACCAGGATGCTACCAGATGATATGTCACATGGGACAACAAATCCGGCAAAATACGGAAGTGGTAGATTTTATGAACACCTATGGAAATGCTTTCCAACCAATATCTTCAGAGGGTAGTCGTTGGCCGGTTCTTTGAAAGCAATATTCTATAAGTTTTCAACTTATACTATTACATATCTGCCACTTTCAGGTTTGGTTTACGGGATGATTGCTATCTCTTTGCGTCCCACCCTGAAGATACTGTAGTTGGAAAATACTACTCTTAGCAGCTACAGTAACAGCATAATAATTATTAGGTATCCTTCCAACTCTAATTCAGCAAATGAAATAGTATTGTAATACTTACTATGGATATAGGAATTACATAGCCAGCTATTGCACGATATAGAGCAACATGCCTGGTGTGGGCCGGCCGCGAATATACCGTAACGCTAGGGCACGGCTAGAAGCACGTCGGGAGTCTCAAAGACGGTATAATCTCACACGTCGACAGCGGAATACAGATAACACTAGCATTGACCCAACAATATCTTTCAACAATCAAGTCATGGAAGAAAGACCTCCCACTAGAAGCCGTACTCCAATATCAACCTCATACATAGATGAAATAGAGTCTACCGTGACACTACCCAGGGCTGAAAATAGGGATCCAACACACTCATCTGAGAACGACTTTTCAGGTTCGTACTTTATAACCCATCAATTAATTGTATCAACAAAGTATCTGCAAAGCGCTAACTTAGTAAAAAAATTTAACTATTTATTCAAAGTAATAGAATCAGAATTGACGCGCAATTTGAGTAAGAGCCATGAGGCACTGGGTAATAGAAATGCCTCAGCTGGGTTGCCCGACCTATCCGCGGTCAATTTACACCCTTCATCTACCGCTACTAGCTATCAGTTACAGCGATTTCTTGAAGATGTTAATTTCTCCCGCCCTATCGCTTTACTGATACTAATATTTTAAATTATGTAGGATGCTACTATCATTCAACCTTTACCTCCAAACAATACCGAGCAAGATATAGTTCGTATGGTTCAAGTTTCGACTAGTGGAACTTCTACCGGCCATACTCTGCCTACTGGTTAGTACGATTATTGTTCTTGTTATGATATACTTTCAATAGCCAGATTGAGGGAAGTGGGAGATCTAAGATTAATAATATGTGCGATAACAGAATTTCCATCCATGGCCTCCACGAATGTCAGACAACCAGGTTTACCACGTTCTACGAGCGCGACTTCGGAAGACAGTAGTTGCTTTATAACAGGAGTCGAGCAAACATTATTGCCAAATAATTGGAGTGTTTCTTCCATTGGTGATGGCAATGCTGCAGATTTCGAAAATTTGGATACCGTAATTTTGTCCCATGAGACCTCCACAAGTGATGGGAGTTATTGTGATAGCATATCCAATAATTCCCTATCATCTTCGGTAAATAGTTCAGATTCTGAAGAGAGTTCAGATTTGGAATCAAACACTCACCGAGCAACCGAATCATCCCCTGTTACAGTTCAGAATCACGCCAGTAGCATCTGGGGTGCCTTAGTTGATATTGATACCGAAACTCCAACTGCAGATAAAACAGAGCTAGCATGCTACCTTGCACGGCAAATGTCAAACTTTCAGGGATGCTCCGAGACAAATGTGGATCACAAAGTTCCACTATCATGTCCTCAAGACTGCAGTGATCGGGACAACGTTGACGGCCATCATTGCGTGAAAGTAGTACGACCTAAGCAAAGTCAATCGTTAAATGCTAGCATCGACAGCCTTCCCAATGTGCTCCAATCTAAGGCTTATCTTAGACCTGGTGTGTTCAAATTAGGTAACGACATCCCAAGACTGGTGTATAGTGGTATTATAGGCAAAGGTCCGGATGAACGATCAGAATGCCTATCATTTGGAGTCAAAGAAGCGAGTATTATGAGTAAAGTGAAGCCGGTCACTTACTTTGATATCGACAGCGTTTTGGCATTTCCTGATAATCTTAGTTTCGCAAAGGATGGTCTAAAAGTTACCTTCGCACCAAATCGTCATCTTAATATCACATCTGACCTCCACCTACGAGTTCCTCTACATCACTTGCCCAATCTTCCTGTTCCACAAAAGTCATCCTCTATATCCGATATACCTCACTTCCAGCTTGGACATGTGCAAGGCGGAGAACAATTTAAGGTCTTTGTTCTGTTCCCATATTTAATGGACCGACAACGCGCCAACATCTATCTCGGAAATTCTGAACTTGGCCACTTTTACGATGAGATTTTCATTCCATCTTTGGAAAAAAATTGTCCAGCTGCGATAATACAACACATTCCTGGCACATTTGAAATGGCATCCCTCAATGCACGCGCCGCGTCCTTGGAATCGAACATGCGAACCCAGCCTGAAGTTGGGCGATCACAGGTTCTCCTATACAATATACCATACCGCTACTGGGACAGTATCTGGAGGGATGTAATATCCTATACGGAGATGCCAGGCAACCATCACTTCCGTAATCCAATACTATTCCTTAATGCCAAAAACTTAAAACTCCAAACCATGACTTCAAATCCAGTTGACACCATTACTGCGTTTGATTCCTTCTGCGAGCGTATATTTTATCGCCAGCACTTTAATCCCTTCACCTTCTGGGTTGATATCGCGTGTGAGAGCAACCATGAAACGAGGAATTTAGATGTTGGTAATCGTTATCGACCGTTTCATGAACTTCAAGGCTCATATAATCCCTCCGGAACCGTTACTACAGAATTTGTTTTTCTTTCGAAAAAATGTTGCCTGAAGCAATATGAAGAACGCTTTCGCAGAATGTACCACGGTGATAGCTGCCATTCTAAGTACTACCACTGGAGTCTAATGGATAAGGTACAAAATTTGGCTCTGATACCAGGTCGATTGCATAAAGCCCGGAGGTTAGGCCTACCATATTCACAATTTTACACTACAACCAAGGAAATCTTTGATGCCGCGAAGGTATATCCTTTTCAAAATGCCGGCCTTGAAGGTCTAGCGGTAGATCCAAAGCTGAAGGATACATGGAACGAAGTCGGGGGCCGTACACATTGGAATGGGGAGAATATTTCTCGCGCATATCATGCATCAAAGATCCGTGCTACCTCTGGTCTTCTTGCGTCTTCTGAAAAGTCCTTCGGTATCAGACAGGAGCATCGAGTTTCACAATCCCTTCTTGCGTCAATGTTAGAGGTGTTTACCGAATCACCACCAGCTAGTCCTACAACCACTGGTAACGCAGTACCCGTCAATTCCACCATCAGCCCATATTGTATTGCGCCGACCAGCGAAATTATCCTTCTGCTTAGCGGTAATCTAAACAAGTATTGCTTTGGGTTCGAATACGTACTTAGTCTGAGCAAGGGACAACCAATTGACTGGGAGCATACACGACTTATGGTAATGTTCTTACGCCTATTAAAGCATTCCTCTGGCGGAAGTTACTTACCACAGCACCGAGAGATATGGGAGGATAAATTTGTTACAGATTTATCTGGTCAGAAGCATGTTGGCTTAAATTTCCAAAATACAATTCCACGACAAGGCTATGGATTTCTTCCCGCAAAGCTTATAGACTGGAACCACTGCTGCTTTCAGTATGATGTCAGGACTCTTGTTGGGTTTTCGAGCCCACAACTGGAATGAATGTATCGGCATCGCTGGGGTGATGTGACTTCTGCCACATCTTGTTACAATCTCTTCTGTCAAGCGTTATCAAATCTTGATCGCCATCGACATAACACCCGGCTATTAGGCATATCGTGTCGCATTTTCAGCTGCGTACTAATAGAGCTATTCCGGGAGGAGATTTGGAGTGCCGTGTTGGCAGATTACCCAGAGATCGACAAGTCCTATGAACATCTTACCGATCCTGCTTATCCGATTTGCATTGAAAATCTGCGCCACCTGTTTGCTGGTGATCTTTCCTGCTTTAAGTTTATTCAAAACTATAATCGTCATCAGTTTCACCCGTTTGAGCGTGTTACATACTTGTGGGACTATGACTTACAGCGGAAGCGAAAACCGTGGACCAATAAATCCTGGCGATCGTTATTTCAGCTGGTCTGTGTTCGATTAGCAGCCACATTTCCCGATGCAGGAATCGTGCAATGATTTCGTAATTCACATTTTAACCGCTTCCTTACACATAACCTCGCCTTCCCGCATCCGGTAAACGGTAAATTCTATCAAAAGGTGAAGCGAACCGACGAGCGCTCCCAACTTGTTTGGTTTTGTGCTTATAATCGTACCGACAATTTCGAATGGCACAAGGAGGACTGGACGTGTGGTTGTCCAGCAACTGGACTATATAATACCATAATTCCTCCTATGCTACCCTATAGTCGCTCCTCTTTAAAGGAATTAATCTCCTGCATTAATGCGGATGGAGTCATTAGTGACGCAATACTTCAACTACATAGGTAGAAAGGAACGTTAGTACTGCCGGTATGTATAACTGAAATTCTATAAGTATTGGTTGTCTAACAAATTGTCTACACAGAATCAGAGAATTCTTGAATTACGTTCTTGAGATAATGGATGGAAGATTCTTCAGGGGAGAATTTGCAAGGTTGCAAGATATTTTCTTTTGGGTGTTTTTCTTTTTCCACTTCGCTGTTCCTTTCACATATCTAATCGCTGCGTGCAGTTGCAAGGACTATGGTGGAAGAACTGCACTCTGGTTATGCATGTTTTCGCCACCTGTAACGCATATTGAAAGAATTAACTTGTGATGAGCCTTGCAAGCCTTTCATAGCATCTTCGATTTCTTGGGTTAGCCGGGACTGTTCATTACGCGAGGTTGGATAGTTTAAGTATGGTTTCACTACATACAGTCGGATGTATGTAGCAAGGAAACGGGATGATCCTGAGGATAAAAAGCTACCTGTTTTGCATTTGTTAGTCGTTTTTGTTCCATACCAATTTTCCTTTATTTTTCTCCGGTCACTAGTGTAGGGTAGTGATCCCGAGTGGCCAGTGTGTCCGGCTTTGGCTGTGGCCGCACTGGACCATGCTTTTTTATCGATGGCCTGGCCGCAATGCGAGAAACAGCCTTTTCAAAACCAAAGCCTGGTCTGGCCTGGGCATCTGACGGCTTTGGCCGGGGTTTTGCCATGAGTTGCACTAGCGGGTTGCTGGACGCTAGCAGGCTTCGGCGGCCCCCTAGAATTTTGACAGGACTGGCTCAGGCCTTTTAAAACCACGGCCGGACTGGCCTGACTCCTACCTGACAGTCTGGACCATAATCTGGACTAAGCACTCGGTATCACTGCCCCCATCACGGTCTTCCATTTTCCCATCTCCTGGATATCTTTCTCTAGTTCTGGCTCGTCGTTTCCTAACTCCAGTAAATTCATGGCATAGCGTTCCGTGAGTGAAACTAAAATTACAGTCCTTCTCCGTATAGATGCATGTAACAACTGTAACTGTGAATCATCTAACAAGGCTTCAAATATTTCACAACATCCAGCCTCACATAAGACTGGTGGAAAATCTCCAACATGTAGCTTGTCGTAAGCATGGGGAATCTTCACCGACTTCCCACAAACATTTCCAGTGAAACCTGTAAAGCCTAGATACCATTAGATATATAATAATACTAAGAAGAGTGATAAGATAACATACTTATTCCGCAACTAACCTGCACTAAAGCTCTTGCCTCCTTTGCCTCAAACCACTTAAATACGTATCCAAGAATACTTGTAGTGAAAAACATTGCTAGTGCGACACAGGTGGGAAGAGGGAAACATTTAACAATAAATTTTGATTGAGGAAGTTGTATTCTTGCCGGATCTTCTTATTTTCCATTACTCCAGGATGCTTGCTCTCCTATTG
>VBSK01000131.1:0-52121 GCA_006112555.1 Tuber indicum
AAAACAGGAGATAATGATCTACGAGAATTATTATTATTATAATTCATTACGCTTATGGAGCCAGAGGCTATGAAGCGGCAACTAACATACAAATGGCACGCCACCCGCGCCTGGTCCCTGATATCCGTCTCCTAAATATTAGTAGCAACTTTTGATTGGACCCCCTGTCATAACGCTAACGACCCCTTTTACAAATGAAATCCTCCCACCCGCCTTAAGCCTAACAAATAAAACAATGAAATACAAGTAAGAGGAAACCTAATTAGCCTTTGTCCGCCTCTCAGCAGCCACTTGGTTTGCCGCCAGGTATGTTGCACACTCCTTGGAAGTTGCCATGTGAGGTTCGTTGCAGTTCTTGCACTTGATGGTGGTATGGATGCAGGCTTTGCCTTTGGTGGGACAATCAGACCTGCCGCAAGCGTGAAGGTAGGTAGGGGTGCTCATGGGTGCAGATTGCACAGTAGGTAGTGCCCGTACACTGGGTAGGGTGGTGACCAAATGCAAGGCATCTGGAACACTGGGTGTCTGGGCCAAAGGTGAGGTAGCGTTGGACCTTAAACCTTTTACCAAAGAGTGAGAGGCCTCTGTTGAGGGCTTTATCTGTGCTGTCTTTGCCGGCAATAGTGATGACCATGGTAGATGCTGCTTTGCCCGTGCGTTGGGTGTCTGTGGTGAGCCACCTGGGTGGGCGGGGAAGGTGAATGCCAGTGTTGAACTCCTCAATCTCTGACTTGACAGTGTGGAACCCCTCAGGAGTAGAGGGGACTGAGGTGGGGATGCCGTGGATGATTATTATTATTATTATTATAAATCATTAAGCTTGTAGAGCCTATGGCTATGAAGCTGAAAAGAAAAACATGAGTGTAGTGCCTCCCACTACTGGTCCCAGATCCCATCTCCTAAATCCTGTTGTCTTCTTCTGATTGGGCCTCCTGCCTGTTCCCTCCTATCCATCAACCTTCCCACCTGCCTCCCTCCATTCTAACCATCTCTCCTCCTCCCTCCTCTCCCATTCTCCTCCTTCTTGCACTCCCTCCTCTTCCCTCTCCCCTTCCTCCTCCCCTCTCCTTCCATTGCCAGAGCACTCTAATCCTTCCCATATCCCCAAATGCTCCTGCCTTGTTGCTGCTCCACATTCTCCTATAAACTTTCCCACAGCCAGCAGTCCAGCCTTGGATCCAAGCACATCAGGAAGGTAGAAGGTTTGAGCAACTTGTCTGAGATGGTGTCTGGATTGTTGATATTTGCTGCAGTACAGAAGAATATGTTCTGGTGTTTGTAGTGCTGGTGTCTGTCTATCACAGGTACAGCTGGTTTGAACATTCTCATCCAATCTAGACAGATAAGATTTGAAATATCCATGGCCAAGTCTGAGTTGTGTGACTGTTGCAAGCTGATGTCTAGACAGTTTGTAGAAGTGTGGTGGTGGTCTGAGTTTGGGGAGGTGGAAGTGGATGGACCTGAAGTGTCTACCTTTCCTGGTATCTGGCAGTTGAGTCCAGTACTGGTGCCAGGCAGGAAGGGCAGACAGCTTGATCTGTGTCTTCAATTTGGTCAGTGAAAGGTAACTGTCCTGTGTGGGTTGGGGATACTCAGCTGCTTGTTTTGCTAAACTGTCAGCTTCATCATTGCCCTGAATACCTGTATGCCCAGGAACCCAGTGAAGATGAAGCTGTAGATCCAAGTCAGAGAGGAGTAGGTCCATGGTGAGCTGTTGAATCTGTTGTGAAACCTGTTGGCCTGGGTGAGGGGATAGGCTGTAGGAGTTGAGAATTGCTGCTTGGTTGTCTGTAAAGATCCAGATGTGCTTGAAAGATAGGCTGGTCCTACTGGCTTCTGTGAGTGCTCTGGCAATACCTACCAACTCCCCATCATAAACCTTCATATCCAACCCAAGTCCCACACTCCACCTGCCCACAATCTTTCCACCATGCATCATAACCACTCCTGCTCCTACTCCTCCACTCTCCAGTTCACTTCCATCTGTGTAGAGAATCAGGTTGTCTCCATTGTTGATCTGGTTGAATAGGATCTTATGTTGTCTGGCTGCTGCTTCTTTGTCTTCAGGGCTGATAAAGATGTCTAATCTGGGATATTGGTCTGGTAGGGTGGTGTGCCATGGTGGTTGCAAGACAGGATGGCATTGCTCAAGTTTCTTGCCTGCTGGTAGGTAGTTACTTAAAGTGTTCAAAACTCTAATCAGTTGGGTGGGAAACTTAGCTTGCTGGGAATGGGAAATCCTCCAATCTGGATTCACATTACCATATAGTTCATGTTGGGAGTTAAAGTTAATGTGATCTCTGAATCTGAATACTGGAGTTGTGGTACAGTCTGAATCTGAGGAGTAGGAGGTAGAGGAGCTTGGAGGATAGCTTTGTTGTAATGTTGATGGATATGAGTTAGGTGTTCTTTGTCTGACTGGATGATCTGGTAGCATCTGTAACACCCTGTAAGCATATCTCTTACAAAGTCTGTCAAGTCTTAAGTGAACAGGAAGGGTAGAAGCCTCAATCTCCAGAGCAGCTGTTGGTGAAGTTCTGAAAGCTCCTAGTATTCTCCTATTAGCTTCTGCTTGTAACTTCTCCAACTTATTAGCAAGTCCTATCTGTCCCTTCCACCAGAGTTCTGCTCCATAGTCAGCAATTGGGGTGATAGAAGTGTAGTATAGTTGCCTCATTGCTGCTGCTGATAGTCCCCATTCTGAGTTGGATAGTCTTGAGATCATGTTTAGTGCCCTGGTTGCTGCTGCTGTCTTTTGTTGTACATGGTGGTTGAATAATAGTTTCCTGTCCAGCCATACTCCTAACCATCTGAGGTATGTTGAAGGATAAATGACTGTACCATGGGGTAGGATGACTGGTATGTTGTTAGTATTGGAGAAAGGCTTGTTGTGGAAGTGCATAAGCTCAGTCTTAGGATCATCAAATACTGTGACATTGTTAGCTGCCCACCTCCAGGCCCTCCTGGCTGCTCTCTCCAATGACTTGGAGTTAGCAGCTTCAGAGGGTCCTGTTACTATAAGTGCAACATCATCAATATAGGAAGGAGATCTTAGCTGAGGGGTGAGAACACTGGGTCCTAGATCCTTAAACAGGTTGGATAAGTAAAAGAGAAACAGGATTGGTGAGATTGGTGAGCCTTGTGGAATGCCTGTCTTGATTGATTGAAGTGGTTGCCTCTGTCCATCAAATACTAAGCCAAGTTGTCTGTCTGTAAGGAAGGTGTCTATCCATGAAAGAACAGGAGTGGGAAAACCTAAAGTCTGTAAAACCAAGAGTAGCTGTGTTCTGGAGACATGATCAAAAGCACCTTTAACATCAATAAATAGAGCTGAGAGTACTTTACCATTACACCTTGCCTGCTCCACATCATGTACCAAAGCCATAACTGCATCAATGGCACTTCTGCCAGCTCTGCCTCCCATCTGTTCACTGTGTAGAAGTCCATAGGTCTCTGCCATGTAGGACAGCCTGTTAGCCATAATCTTCTCAGAGATCTTACCTAAACAGTTTAATAAAGAGATTGGTCTGTAAGATTTGGGAACTGTATAATCTGGCTTGTTAGGTTTTCTGATTATAGCTCCAGTTGCCTCTCTCCAGCAGTGTGGATGGTAACCTATCTTCAGCAGTATTTTGAACAATGCAATAAGTGGAGTGGGAATTGCCAGATATACATGCCTTAAGCAAAGAAAGTTGATTCCATCAGGGCCAGGTGCTTTGTTAGGGGCAGACTTGAAGATTGCATTCTTCACCTCAGAGTCAGTAATTTCAGGCCAAGGGAAAGACTTATCTGCTGGAGTATCTTCTATGTTGAAGTGAGATTGGCTGGGTGGTGGGTCTGGGAACATGCAAGTTGTGAACATCTGACATTTCTCCTCAAAGTCAGTAGCAAACTGTCCATTTAGAGAAAGTGTAGGAGTTTTCAAGGACATTGTAGGTCTGGTATACTTAGCTGCTGTGAAAATGTCTTGACCTTGGGCAGTTTGCAGAAAAGATTTCCAACACTGACTCTTAGTTTCTCTGATTCTTGCAAAGTATGAGTTCCTAGCTCTCTTATAGTCAGTATGGTAGTATTCCTGTCTGTCAGATTTCCACTTCCTATGCTTTCTAGCCATATCCTGCCTCAGATTAGTTAACTCAGAAGTCCACCACCTCTTGGATCTAGAACAGGGTTTGCTGAGAGGAACATGGTGGTTAAGAGAATCTAGTATAGAGTTTTTGAGTATGAGTGCTGCTTGATCCAATGCATCAGTAGTACCAGATATCAGATATGAGTTGAAGGAAGATGAAGTCTTAGCCATTAATTGTTGTAGAGTGGATTCAAAAGAATTCCAATCTGCTTTTTGCCAGTTGAATTTATTGCTCATAGGACTGGGAACTAAGCTGTCAGCATCAAGTACTAGAGAGAATCTTACCACTTCATGATCACTCCCTGTATGAGCATCTTCATCCACTGCCCAGTCCACTACTCTTTCATATATGTCTTGTGTTGCCAGTGTCAGATCTAATATTGAGCTTCCAGTTCCTTGTCTGTAGTTGTATGTGGAGATATCAGGATGGTTGACTAGATCACAGTTGTTAGCTCTAAACCAATCTACCAGGACCTCACCTCTAATTTCTTTCTGAACTGCTGAATTCCATAAGCTGTGGTGGGCATTGAAGTCCCCACAGAGGATGGAATGTTGAGGGATTTGTAGCTGGTGCAGAGTTCTGTCCATAGTGTAGATTGGCCTAGAGTCAGGTGTCAGCTTTTTCCTTTCATTATAGATATTCCATAAGGTAAACTTCTCTTTTCCTGCAAGAATTTGAATTGGAAGCACATCACCATCTAGGTGAGGAAGAAGGTCAGATCTGTAAGTGCAAAGAATGTCAAGTCTAGATTTGCTAACATAGGCAGCAGTTCTAGGTCTCTCATTATCAGTAGTATCAGGGAGAAAAGATTCAAATGAAGGGTGGGAGTAAGGAGTGCCATCAGAGGCCAGCCAGGGCTCCTGAACAAGAACAATATCTGCTGTACCATTAGTGTAGTGAAGGAGAGAGGTCAATACTTCATATGTCTTTGCACAGTTGTGCTGGATAATAGTAAGTGGTTTGCCTCTCATAATGAATGGGAAGGGTTGTCAGTTGATGGGAGTTCTGGTTTGTTAGTTAAGTTCCTGTAAACCTCACATCTCAGGTCAGTAGATTTGTGAGAGCCCTCACAGTTAGCACACTTGAACTGAGAGTGGAGACATTCCTTAGTAGACTGGCAGGTAGCACATCTGTGAAGGTTGGTAGAATGGTCTCCTGCACACAGTTGGCACCTGGTAGGATGTCTGCAAGTTCTCTGATGGTGTCCAAACTTCTGACAGTTCCTGCACTGGGTAGTGGGTCTGATGTCAACAAACTCTGAAGTCTTGACTGAAGTTCCTGCTATCACAAGTTGGTTTCTTAGTGCATATTTCAATTCTCTCAGAGTTTTAAAGGAAAGAACAAGGGAGGAGTGCAACTTTCCTACTCTAGCCTCTGGTCTGGTTAGCCATCTTGGAGGGGCAGCAAGCTGAATGTCTGTATTGTAGGCTTCAATGTCCTCCTTGAAAGCCATCATCTGTTTCTCCTCACTATCTGCCACAATCATGTCAGTAGCAACAGAGTGGGCCACCAGCTTGTACCATCTTTCCCTGATGACCACCTCCTGCAGTCCTGGAATCAGTTGACTCCAAACACTTTCCTTCTCCTTGAGTTCAGCAGCAGTGTTACCTGGCTTCACCTCAATTACTATGTTATTATTGACTGAGAGTCTAACAAGAACAACAGTAATATTCAGTTTGGCCTGGTTCAGAGCATGGTTGATTGACTCTCTGATCTGGAGTGGGTTGAAGTTGGTAGGAGTAGTGGTAGGCTTGAGAATAAGTGTTCTCTCTGGCTCTGGAGTGGGCTCTGGGCGCTTTTTTGAGGCTTTGGTAGTATTGGAAGTAGTAGTAGGGGTAGAAGTAGTCTGCTCAACCATGTTAGCCCAAGTCTTCTTTGGAGGTTGGGGAATAGGAGTAGAAGAAGGAGATGTGAGTTGGTCAAGTCTAGTTAGAATATGGGTTAAGGTCTTCTCCTGTTTAGATAGCCTAGCTTCAATTGCCTCTGGAATAGGAGAAGAGGTTGTTGACTGTAAAGGAGCTGCATCAGGAATGTGATTATCAGGATAGCTGCTAATGGAAAGGAGTAAGTGGTTGAGAAAGTCCTCTTCAGGTGCTGTGAAAAGTCCTTGGTGTTCCTTTATGTGGTTAACAATATCATGGAGCAATCCTTCAAAAATAACAGGTCTATCCCTCTGAGCAGAGGTAGGAGGAGGAGGACTCATTGTAGACATGGTGGGAAATGGGGGAGAAATAGAGGAAGAAAGTGGAGTGCTTCTCCTATGTCCTCTAACTCTGGTGACAGTGAGAGAAACAGGAGGAGGTTGTCTGCCAGGTGGAGTACTGGGTATAATGGGGGATGATGAATACAAAGTATTAGCATCATTTAAGGGTACTTGGGAGGAGGACACTCCAGAAAGTGGAGGATGGGCAGGCATAAGTGCTTCAAAAATGCGAAAATTGCTAAGTAAAATAATAGGTAGAAGGGGGTATAGTGGTTGACAAGGCAACCAACAAGGGGAAGGAACTTAAGAAAATCACAACAAAAACTAGGTTAAAAAGTACAAAGAGGAGCAGAAGATGGAAAAGGAGAGACACTTAGCTGAAAATTTAACAGAAGGTCCAGAGTAGCTCCAGCAGGCAGCTGGCAAAATTGTAGAGCTGGAGCTCTCAATCTCCAGAAGTTATGTGGTGATGTTCAATTTTCAGGGGTAAAAATAGGGGTAAAATGAAAGATGTGTGCCAAGATGGGGTTAAAAGTGGGAATAAAGTTTTAAAAAGTTGTAGAAGTGTTTAAAGTGGTTTATTTAACAGGATTCTGTGTGGAGGAAAATGGAGGAGATGTAGTTGTTGAGTAAAGTTATGGGGGGGGTCTTGGAGACTGTGGTTGTTTTGATGCCGTGGATGATGACCTTATGCCAAACTTCATCTTGTCTGAGGCCAGTGGCGGCAGGTATGGTGGATCTTGCTGTTTCCTCAATTGCTGTTCTGTGTTGCTTGAGGACTTGGGCAGCCGTGATGTTGTCCTTAGTGAGAAGAAGGACATGGTGGTTTGGGGTGAACTCAATGGTTGCAATAAGAGGTTTCTTAATTGCAGTGTTGAAAGCGTTCCTTATGGTGAGGGTGTGGATGTCGTCAGGGAGTGCTGTGCCATCTCTCTCAATGACAATCGTACGGTCGCGTTTGGTCAAAACTGGAGTACTGGCAGTTTTGTTTGGTGAGTGTGCTGGGGGCTTGCTAGGGAGTGTCCTGGCCGCTTTCTGGGCCCAGGTTTGCTGTGGTGGGTGGGGGGGAGGGGGTTGGGTGTTCGCGAAGGTGGTGTTGCTATGCTGTGGTTGAGCAACAAGGTGTGCGACTTGAGAGGTAAGGGCTGCCACTTTGGCTTGGAGGTCTTTGGTGTCTGTAATGTGTCGTTCCTGCACTACTAGCATGTGTGCTTCCATGGCTTTGAGGGTATCTATGAGTTCGCAGTAGCAGGTCTTCATGGTTTGTAGTTCCTCTTGTAGATAGGTGACGTGTTCATTGACTGCCTTTTCCCAGGCATCTTCTGAATCTGGTGGGGGTGCGACAGTTTGGACAGGAGAAGGGGTATCCTCTTCCATCTCGGTGTCGTCAGGCGAGGTGGGGAGGATTGATGTTCCTCTGGTCTGGTGGGATTCTGGTAGGTGAAAGGGGCTGGCAAGAGGGTTCTTGCCACCCCTACCCTTGCCCAAGGGTCTGCGCGACATCAAGGGGCCTGTATGAGGGACTCAGTTGATAGGGGTGATGGAATAACAAATAAAGTGGGATGATTTGTCTGTAAAAGTGGGGAAAAAGGTTGGGTGAAGCGGTGATAATTGGTGGTTGACCAATGAGGTGAGGGCTCGGCGAAAAATTTGGTGTGGTTTTTTCTTTCGCTGTGGTTGTAACGGCAACGGAGTCCATGATCTACTAGAAGGTAACTTAGAACACTAGGAACTAATTGAAGGTGTTTTCAATGTTTAAGCAATAATCTAAGATGACTCTGAAGATGATGAATCAATAAAAAGCAAGTAGGAAGATCACAAACCATGTAAAAGGTAACCCAGGAGGAGATAACCAACAGAAAGGTGGCTCAGGCAATGATAAACTGATAGAAAGTATCCTTAAAGATGAAGCAGTGATACCAGTTGACTTGGGAAATAATAAACTGTTAGATGATACCTCTAGAGATTATGAATTGATGGAAAGTGTCCCCTGAGATGGGCAGATAAATAGGGGCTTCTTGAATAAAGAATTAGTAGAAGGTGTCTTTGGAGAAGATAAACTAAGAGAAGAACTTGAAGGCTTCGGAAGTGATAAACTGTAAAAAGTATCTTGTGAGATAATATGCATATAAATAGTGTTAGGAGGAATGAAAAAATAACCTCCTGCCTAGTGTCCTTATCTAAGAAGTAACTTATATAATCAATTTAGGAACTGCTCAGCTTGCTACAAAAATGACAACTTTTGCATATCAAGGTGATTGTTTTGGTAAGCTAGATAGAGTTAAATGGGGCCTTGCTTGGCTTGCTACAAAAATTGTGTTTTTAAAAATTGAGAATTTTATCTGATATAAATAGGGTATAGGGTAATCAATTTCTACAAAGATAATGTACAATTAAAATATCATACTATTGAATTTTTAAGTCTTCAACTTTTATTGTGATATTCCTAAATTGGTACACTCGTGTCTAATAAGTTCTTCCACAGTCTTGGGCAATGGCAACACTACGCTATACAGTAAAGTTAACAATGAAAATAATAATAATATGAACTCAATTAAAAAATAGGTAATAGTAGAAAAAGAAAATAACAGTTTATCAATGCTACCATTTTATGTGATCCCCATCTGCATCCAGTAAAGCCCGAAGCCTTTCAGGCATCCTCACAATCCTGTAATGGGACTCCACTGAGTACTATTACAAGCATCCAAACCTATACCTATACTGGTGTCAAGAGACTACTGTGGTAGGGATGGCGGTAGACTTAGTTCTACCAAGTGGAGGTACCAGTGGTTAGGTACCCCAGTCAGGCATACTAGACCATACCAAAGGTATGATACATAGGTACTAGTAATGGTTGGGGGTTACCCTACCCTGGAGGGTAACCCAAGTAGTCAATTAGGGAGTTACCCCAAATTACTTGACGGAGAGTCCAGGTAGAGTAACCCTACTGTCGGACAAGGGTTACCCTGCCTTGGGCTATGGGTTACCCTGCTATGGAGCCAAGTTACCCTATCTTGATATTAACTGGTTACGCAGGACTTCTGGGGAAGTTACTAGATTGTTTGTCACTCAAAACCACATATGGTGTTAGAATCTCAGATTGTGCAGATCACTCCCGCACAACCAGTTTAGCTCTGAATAAGCTGTAACTGGGATGTGTGGTTGCTAACACCCTCTTCCGGCCCTGTTATAAGTCCCTCGCATCATGGACTACATCCTGAAGAGTTGCTGTAAGTCTAGCAAAAGTCTCCAAGTTGAGATGTTGCTGTAACTCCATATGCGCTGACGCCGTCCGACTGACCGAAAGCTGTTCGCAGGATATATGAGGGGGTCGAGGTGAATCTGAAAAATAGCCTCCAGGTGGTTTCATGGAAAATGGACCAAAACTGACAGAGTAATACTGCTTTAAAGTCAGGAGTAGTACGTGAGGTTACTGGAGGCCTGTAGGAGAGGTAACTGAAGTCCATTGTCCAGAAAGTGTAATAGTATTGCAGAATCGCTAAAGACTCTGAGACACTATTCTGAGGTCACAATTAGACCTACTACTAGGAGGGTTGACTGTGGGTAGCCCCTATTAGTAGTCAACCTCCGTAGTAGTCTATTAGGATAGCTATGTAGCGATCTCCCGGAATGATATGGAAATGAGTAATACCGATAGATGTTCAGGAGCTGCAAATGCTTGCAGAAGGCTAAGTGCATATGGGTAGAGAGTTCCATAGTTGGTATAGTATCTACACGGGCATGACAGCTCACCACTGGCATGGCCACATTATGAAGAGGTTTTACTCCAGGGGTTGTATTGGAGGTAACGTGGTTAAAACACTCCTATCGGGCAGATATTAGAACACCACTGAGTGGTCTAGTTCGCTACAGGGGATCTTTGGTCCGACCTGTGGAGGTTAGCTAGACAACCCATAGGAGTTGGGTGCTCATGAACGCAGAGTAGTGATGGGGAGTAACTGGCAGCATACTAAATCTACTTAAGTATATGCGAGTTCTCCTCTCCTCTGGCAATCAACTACCTCTCAAGATCAGGGCTTAATTGAGTAAAGCTGTGGCTTAACGATATCAAGTTTTACTGTTTTATTTTTTCAACTCTTCTATTGATCATCTTTATCATTACTTTCAGAAAGAACACTTCGGTATGGTCGCAACCTTGGGATCTATCTTCCCAGAGGGAGCCCCCGTTACAAATCCACTCATCTAATGTTTCCTGAGGAATCAATTTCCACTCTTCCTATACTGCCTGAAATAATTCAGCAGTTCAATAAGGCCTCCTTCCCTCCTTGGAGAATCACTTTCTGTGAGTTTTTTTGAGAAGTTCCCAAGTATCCTCAATTGGGTTAAGATCTAGGGAGTTGGGAGGCCAAGGCAATCTTTGATATACATACTCCTTTTGCAAATTCTTGTTTTCCATCGCACCATACCCTGATGCATTCTCAGCAACCATATAAATTATTTTTGGGGCTTCCTTTATCACTTGTATGAAGGAGATAAGATATGGCTGGTGAATATCAATTGCATATTAGTGGGAGTTGAGTCCGAGTCTGTCTCCTTTGCTAGTCCTATACTCCTGAGGCCTTTTCCTGACAAGAATTAATTCTGACTTCCCTCTATGCATAATTGCAGCATAGAATCCTATGTTTGCACATCCTGACTTAAAGCTTGACTTGAAGTTTTTTTTTTTTTCCAGCTCTTCACCAGGTCTAAGTCTGACCATTCTGCCCACTAGATTTGAATCATATTCAATGGTGGCTTCATGAACAAAAACTATCCACTCTCAGGCCCCTGTCCAATTCCTCCTCATCTTTGTAAACTTCTTTCTCTTCTCCTTCCGTCCAATGTTCCAAAATGGCTTTTTGCTAAGTATCTTGAGCTTAAAACCAGACTCTTGAGATATCTTATTTATGGTGTCTTTTCCAAGTCCAACATTGGCTTTATGGGTAATGTCTCTTAGGGCTAAATGAGGTTCTGCATTGACAATATCAAGAATTACTTGTCTTTTGGCATCTGTATTCTTGGTTGACCAGTCAGATGTAGGTCAGTCTGTTAGGCATATACGACCTAGAATAGTAGTAATCTCAGGTAACTGACTATTGACGTCAGGGGATTCAAAGGATAGTTGCGGCAAAGCTATATAGGAATTAAAATAATAATTTCTAATTCATAACTCTCTGACCACAAACTATACAGACCACTCGCAATAGTTACTAGCTGACCAAGGAATTTTCTATCAATAAGATAGAAGACATCTGTTGCAATCAAGATACTTCAAAAGCTACCAATACTCATTCAGGACTAGATGTATATCTGACAGCTCTAATAAGAGTCCCTCTTAGAGTCAGGATATCTGAGGTGAACCATACTTGAATTGAAAGATTGGAGATGCATGATTCTTTCTATAACGCTGGTACATCAAGATTCACGCAAGTATATATTATTTATGCGCCAGTTCCTGACAACGAACTTAGCCAGTGCTTGATCAGAAGAGATGACTGAAATAATAGCCATTTGGACTACATTTACATGACTAGTCCTTTTAAGCGTAGAGATCATGAAGAGATTACTGGGAGGTAGGACTCTATCCTCTCAAGATAAATATCTCGTCTCATTATTGGTTGAAGTGGTGTATAGACTTTCAGGGTCAAACGGTGTTCACACTTAGTTGAAACTAAAGTCAAAAAGCTCCCCGGTACAAGTTAGTTTAAGGAAACTAAGTACCAGCAGATTAGTATAAATAGGCTTATGGTCTCCGGGTTAGTTAGAGAAGCATGCAATGGAGAAGAGAACTTAACAATAATATAAGTTTACAAAACTCGAATCTTTACTTCTTTACCTTTTATTATCTTCTGAGTCTTCCTAGACAATCTCTGATCTTAAGATTCAAGCCCTAGTCCGACCGATAAGATAGCTCTCGGCTACTGCCTAACACAGTCATGGGTATTGCCTTCATGAATTTTGGCTCTTTGGACTACAGAGGAAATGGTTGACTTAGGGACTTTCATTAGTTTTTAAATTTTATTATACTCCATATTAGTGTGCTTATATAGAACATAAATTTCTTGATCTTTGTCTTCCTGAGCTCTTCGGGTGGGTGGTGAGGCCATGGTGGTGCGGATTGTATGGTTGATGGTCAAGAAATGGCTGCTTCACAACCGTACAATAACTTATTAGACAAAAGTGCACAGGCTGAGCAGGGCCTTACTGTGGCATGTGAGGGCGCCGTGGTATCTGAGGTATATTTCACAAATGGGTATGGCATTTCTGACCTTTACTGATGATTTTATTGTGTCATCATTTCTCACCTCTTTACACACTTCGGTTTGTTTCGGCATGCTTTGCGCAGAATTGGTCCCTTGTTTCATCCTCTCCCAAAACTTACATTTCTACAATAAAACAAAAAGCGCTTGGTTCTTATGTAAAAGATTATTACCTCTCCACGCTTTTTTCTTCTCGAAATTTGTTGTTGCAATTGACTGATGCGACATCGGGTTTTGGTGGTTTGGAGGTCTTGGTTTGATACCATTCGCACTATACATTCCACCCCGGTAACCGCTCCAACCCAACCTCCATTTACCAGCCACCTCTGTGGGACATCCTAGGCCAACCATCCGTTCCATAATACCAATCACCATTCCCAGCCCATCAATCATTGCTGCAACATCAACTCAGATACACTCCTAACCATAAATTTTAACCTGTTAAAGACCTTCAAAGGGATGTCAAGGACAACGAAATTCCCCGGGGATATCGGAAATGTTCTTCTGTCCGGTAACGCTCCCTGCCGCCATACACACACGTCTGCTTTTATTTCACTTGACATCGTTTTACCATACAGCTCATTGTCATTGGACAAACCAATAGCATCAAGCGGTACTAGCTAGTCGCAAACACCGCAAATCCAAGGTGTAAACTAGAGTACATTACAGCGCAGAACTCCAGCCAACTGTGACTAACCTCCCCACCAAGCCTGTTGAAAGACTAAAACACAAACAAACGCACCACTATTCATACATCTCGCTCAAGAACTGCATATCCTGGGGTTCTACGGGCCTAGTGCCTTGCTGGTGGCGTTCGTAAGCATGATATCCGCCATTCCTGTCTACCGCATGGACTTCCTGTCTGTGTTCTGCGTTGGCTCCTCTTCTCCCAGCAATGCCCGGACCGTGACTGCGCCCGCGACCTCTACCACCGCGACCACGGTTTGGGTTGAACCGGTCATAGGAAACGTAGCGACCTTGAAAATTTCCACGACGGGATGGGTGGAGCGAAGGTTTTTCTGCCAGGTGTTAGTGAGTAGCTGGGTGGGTGAAACACGCTGGAACTTCGCTCAATGAATATGAACCGCCTAACTTACCCTCTGACTGGTAGTTCTCGCCTTCAACGCGAAGATAGGCTTTCTCAGCGATCATCGTTCTAACGACAAAGTTACCAGTCGGAACCTGCTGCCAGGTTGTGATTTTCTGAGCATCGCTAGGTTTCCCGTCGCGACGGATCGCGAGTATAATTACCGGGCGATGACTATCCAATACTTTGAATAAGTTAGATACAATCCCGATAAAGGTGCAGCGTATACTCACCACTATAAACCTTGTAATTTGGATCCACGGGCTGTGCCAATGCTGCCCAAACTTTATTCTCAAAGTGACCCCATCCAGTCACCAAAAAGTCAACTGTCGTTCCCAAGGGGCCAGCATTGGTCAAGACACGGTTATCGGCGGCGCGAGGAGATATCAGGATCCCAGTACCATTAAGTCTTATGTCCTTATGATTCCGCGCAAGTCCTGGGATATTCAGGGTGTTGAGTAAACGAGAGGTCGTTGCGGGTGCTAAAAGGTAACCTGCGAGCCCAAGTGTTGGTTACCCGAGGAACCACTTAATGGGCAGATCTTCAATGTAGTCTTACCGGTGTAACTGACCGTCTTGTTGATGACCAAGCGCCCAGTGCCCCCTAGGGCAACATGGTTATGATCCTCAACCATCTTCAGAGCTTCCCTAACCTCAGTGACTGGGTCAAGAAGCGTCTGCATTTGCGAAAACGAAATTAGGGTATGTCGCCGGTGTCTGTGAGGGGGTGACTTACAGATTCCTCAGCGATATGAATAACGTCCGCTGTCGGACCAATTCTTGGATTATTATTGTGACAATTGATTCGAATGTAATCCTTGAGAAATAATTCAAACGCCCTCACGTGTCTTTCGCGGTCCTCATAAACCTTGACCTCATCGGCATGGATATAGGTGTTGAGGAGATCATTCAAGAACATGCACTTGAAATGCATGGTATTCTTGATGTTCTCACCACCAGGCCCTCTCTCAGGCTTCAGCGCGATTATGTCGAAATTGAGTTTTTTGCTGGCAACCATCCGCTTGATAAGTGGCACAAACTCCCCCACGGAACGCCCAGTGAGAAGAATCGTGAGCGCATCCTTTTGTTGCATGGAGAGCTCGACTAAAGTCACAACCCGTTCATTCCACCAGCCTTCCCAACTCCGTGGTTCCTCGACCTCGATGCCTTCACCAGTAGCTGCAAGGATTCGCGAATCATGCCACCAACCTGCATAATCCGATCAACACCATGCAAGAAGAAAAAAAATCTGGGATTTGTCGGGATAATCAAACCTCCGTTTTTGAAGATATCCCGATTCATCAGCTGCCCAAGTGTACTAGCGTGCCAGATCTTCGCATTAGGAAGCGGTGACTTGAAAACTGTGCCGCGAGTCGAACACTAGTTAGCAACCATCGTTTTAGTTTCTGGAAGGACGTATTATTTACGCGTGTTATCGAAGTCGTAGACATGAATGGCTTTGATAGCTGTTTTTTCGGGTAATGGTCTGTCTTGGACGCTCCATTTCCCTAGCCAAGTTGGAGAATGCTCGCTGGGTTTCATGGGTGTGATCTCGTAGGCTCCATTGGTGCCATGGCCTCCTGGGCGACTGTTGGAGGGGTACATTCTTGTGGCAACAAGTGCAGGGCGGGAAGGGAGTTGAGATGGTGAGGCGAGGGGCGTGGTGGGTCGTGTGGTTAGCAGCGAGGAGGGGGCGAAAGTGAAGCTTTTGAACCAGGACAGAGCCTTGGGAGCAAGCGGAGCGGACGAGCGAACGTGGAACATAGGGCATGAACAAGCAACAAGGTTCCATGGTTGGGGTGGTTAGGCACTATGATTTGAGAGCAGGCTGCTATCATAGATACGGCGGTCTGTATAAGTTTATTTTGGTCATGATTCAATCGGAGTAAAACTACTGGTATCATACCTCATTAACAACCATGACACGGAAGTTGAACTGGCAATGAAACTTGCGAAATTTAACTATGCCACAAGAGATTGGCCTCAAAATCTTCGTGCTATACATAGTACACCATTCCACATACTAGTATCCTACTCATATCTCTACAACACTCCAAACCACCCTACATCGTGGTATTACGCCGTCCCATTGAGAGGAATTCTAAGAAAAGTAGAACGCTCTAGTTGAGCACAGAGCCCAAACATTCCGCGGATTACTAATAAGTACAGATTTGAGACAGCTCTCTACCGGTATCATAAACAAAAACATCAGGATATCGTAGCCTAATTACCCGCATGCGTGTGACTTTGGCGAGTTTCAACTCTGGCCACTTCACTCTGCAATCTAAGCAAAACATCTCAACTTTTTCCCCCTATCGGAAGGGACTCTACCACACCATGAGCCACCCAGACCCGTCGAAAACGAGAAGGGAAAGAACGGAAATGGAAAGAAGAAAAGAAAAGAGAGGAAAAGAAAGCGACAGCACATAGCTTGATCAACAGCGCGAGATAAATATGCGAAAGGTGATCGCAGAGGGAAAAGGATTGGGAATGAGAAAGGGAGTGAGAAAAAGAAAAGAGAAAAGAACCAATGAATAGCAACAAACCACAAAACCGAGGGCGCAAAAAATCAAAAGCAAAAAGTGTATAATAACCCCTCCTTCGCCTTCCATGTTCACCAGTTCCATTCCTGTACCCCAATGTAGATCCCATTTCCACGCTCAATCAGAAGAAATGAAAAGACTCCACCATCAAACAGATTCAAAATATGGGCATTACCAGTACCAAGTAGGACCCATATCCTCGCTCGGCCAGAGGATTAAAACACAATACCGGTCCAAGAGAAGGAATACCAAGCGAGAAGATTAAAAGATGTTACTTTCCACATATGATTGCTTGACGAGCCTATTGCGGTAAGGAAATTTCCACTGCCAACCCCTGATAAACCCCACCAGACCGAAATACAACAGAAAGCAGAATAAGAAATGACAAGCTCTACTCAAGTACTAGGAGTTTGATATCTACCGCAGGCTTACTGCTTCAAATCAACCGTAAATTTCCAACTATAAATTAACATTGTCAGCCTGCGGATCAACCGTCACTTGAGCACTAGCGCAAGGGGGAACTTACTTCTCTTCCGCAAGCACCTTCGCTGTGTCTTCCAAGAGTATTATACGCCGACTATTAACATACGCGGTTCTATCCATCATCTCTTTTTTGGCGTTGGCAAGTTGATCAGTTGGCATCTCAAAAAGTGAACTCAATGTCTCGACTGCCATTTCCAAATCTTTTTGATTATCCTCAAAGATGTATGTAAGATTGTTCCGCTCCAGATAAAACGCAAACGCATATGTCCATTTGAGAGTTTGGCGGCACTGTTGAAGAACTTTGGAGGCGGCCTCGAGGTATTGAACTTCAATCCACGACAGGCCAGAGGATGATTGGAGAGTCGTCATCTTTTTCTCAGTCTTAACATAAAGGTCCTTATCCAACTTCGCTGAGTGGTCATGATTATCGTATCTGTTGTAATACTAGAACGGAGATGTTAGTCCATGCCTTATAGGATACGCCAAACCCAAGACTTACGTGAAGATATCGTTCCAATGACGCTCGAGATTTCGCTTGTTGGTCCCTAGCCTCAGACCCACTCTTCTCCTCAAAACGGTTACAATTATACCAACTGGTTCCATGTTCCTGCCATGGTCCCATGCAAACCCAGCAAAACTCGTGCTTGCATTTTCGACTAAGCAACTAGATTAGGCAAACTCGAACACTAAAGAAAATTCTGGTAACTTACCAAGTCATATGATTGCAACCTCCATTCTTCTCTATTGTAGAAACGCATTTCGGACATTCCTTTGTGTTCGCAGATATCCAATTGGCAGTCTCCGAATCATCCTCACATTTCTTCAACCATTTCTTGACAAGGAGGCACGGGCAGGGAAGATGGTCCGCATAACCACACCCGAAACAAAACTGGTGGCTACAACTGCATTGGACAGTTGGAACAATCGAGTGTAGTTGTGTCGGCCTTATCGCGCAATCCACTACATATTCACAGTTCGGGGCAGGACACCATCGCAGATTCGGCTTGTCGTCGACATAAGTCCGGTTAAGTAGTTCCCTGTATCTAAAACCGAGTGTAAGCGAGGTTGTCATGCGCAATCGCACAAGAGCTTACCTATGGTTAATCTCAGAGGGGACAAGAAGATCAATCGTCTTCGATCCCACAATTCTAGAACAGCCCTCTGAAGGGCACTCTATCCGGCTTGCTTCTCCTTCGTCTTTTATTTTCGACTCGATATACTGCCGATAGCAATCTGCGCAGTAACGGTGGCCACACTTCATGGCATATGTGTCCAGACCACGCTCATCATCACAACAGATCTCGCAGCTAAACCCCTTCAACTTCTCAAGCACGGCTGGGGCTTCGTATCCCGGTCCTAAGCCAGCATCTTCCAGGACCTCATCTGGAGTATCCATATACTTTTCAATAAGTCGATCCTTTTGCCACTTGAAAAAACGCAGTAATATCGCACACTGCTCCCCTGGGAGACCCAGAATGCTAGAAACCTCTTCAATCTGTATCTGCTGGGCGGCACGAATTTGCTCATCAGAATGAACCCTGTAATCGACTTCATAGGCCTTTTTTGATGGCTTCTCGTCCTTAACGTCATCTAAGTAGCGGTCATCGTCTTCTTCAAAAAAACGTGTCAGCAACTCCAAGGAAAAATGGAGAGGAGTTGAGTCCACTATGACCTACCAAGCTCACCCAAGCTATAATCATCATCCTCGTACTGATCATCTGACAACTGGTCCGACATAAATTCGTCATCGCTCGACATTGTGGTGGTTGCTGAAGTTGCAGATGGAGCGACCGGTGCTAATTTTTTGGGGGCCGGATTGGTGTCGGCCTCGACCTGATCCGCAGCCTTTCGTTTTTTGGTAGAGGCAACCGTTGTGACCAGTTGTGTTAAGGCTCGTTGCTTGGAAATTAGACCAAACAACGACACCGTTTTATGGCTGCGGAAAACACAAGAGGTAGAGTAGCAGAGGATTAGGGTAAAGAGTAAAGGGAAGTAGAATAAAGCGAGACGAAAGGAGGGGTATAGGTCGTGTCAAATGAACAGGTAACGAAGGGTCAAAAGACAACAAGGCGAGGGTATCCAGGAGCCGAAAAGGACGAAGAGTTAACACGCCGAAGAGTTCAGGGTGAAGTACAGCAGGAGAATGATTCTTATCTCGACAGGAGAGACCAAGCAAAGTAAGTTGGAAGAGCCGACAGACAACAAAGAGGAAGAGGAGGGAGAGGAAGCAGAGGTGGAAGAGAGAGGAGGCTGCAAGGGTCTCGGTGCAGTAAGTAAGCAAAAAGGTAAGAGGGCAGAAGAGCACAAGGAAGCTGTAAGGTAACTCGTCAGAGTGGTTCCCCTTCTTCCGTAGTCAGCACAGCCACTACCACTGCCAATGCTACACCCATTTGAAGTGACTCAGCGGGTGGCTTCATGTTACTCTTTTGAGGGTTCCAGATTTACCGTACTGGGTCCACAAGAGTAGCGAACCGTTTCGAGTTTTGAATGAGTGTGATAAATTTATACTGTATCGTACTTGCAATGAGTATCGGTACTATCCGATGACTCCCAGAAATTTTATGACTCTCTTCAGTGATTGACTAGGTTTCCCATTGCCGAGAAATTGGCCGAAAGCATGCAAGACGTTTTGCTTTATCATACTTGTAGAGTGCGGTACGTGCTTGTGTTGGCAGTGAGCTACGAGCTGAAATACTTGAAATGTTGTTCTCCACGGTAGTCTATAGTACGAGTACTCGTATCTACTTGAGTAGGTATTCACTCCCCATTCCCCGCGCTTAAAATCCCCCGTGCCAATCCTTCAATCCTCCCCCGCCATAAATTTATGCCCCAACTCAGTCTTGAGACCGGAGCATACCGGTAGTGCGCTATCTATCATAATCAACTTTTACAACAATGGTGGCTGGCTGTCCTTGTATCATTGCTGAACGCCAATTCCACAATGTTATTATCTGATGATTACTGGGCGCAGTCTTACTCTACAAGTAGTGCGGTACGTTACGCATTAGCATGCTTTTACAATCTAGCCAAATCCCAAGAGCCAGGCCGTTTGCACCTTTCTCCCTCTAAGGCTCGGAAGGGGCTCTTCTGCCCTGGTGATCCCATCATCTAGTATTTAGCTAGCAGAAACTCCTAAACCCCACAAGGGTAGATACCCAACTTATAAGTTTACAAAAGAAAAAGTGTTAGGAAGGGGAGAAAGAGATGGAGCCAACGAAGTGAAAAGATATAAAGACGAGGATAAGTGGAAACCGATAAACTATGCGCAACCGCGAACTGCCGGCCACTAAGATTGAGGAGTGAATAAGTCATAGAAACACTTGGATGAGTAGAACCTGGGCAAGGAGTACAAGAAACGGCCACCGAATAAATTAAAATCGAATAAATTAAAACCAATCAAAGTAAATGCCATGGTTCCAGAGGGAGGAGAAAAAAAACATTGCCATCCAGTGCGTGATAACCGCTCCCAGTTGAAGACACAAGTGGGGGCAACAAAATCACCCCTCACTCGTATCGACATCCCAACGGAGGTATGGGAGAAATAACCAGAGATGGCTGTGATCACCTAAACAAGATGGCCGTGTCCGTGACTCCAAAGAACCTTCCGGGATAACGAGAGACTATAGGGGGTGGGGAACCCAACGGCTCGACTTGCCAACAAAAACCTAATAGCGTGTCTTTTTAGCATCGAGACCCATGAGCTGTTGCTGGCTACCATCCATTTCTGAAGCACCTCGTCGGACTCCATGAGCGAGGGCCCCAGGAGAGGGAAAGGTGCCGGTTGTGCGAGGCGCAGTACTGTCACCCAAGTAACCCGGTATGAGATTCGCATAAGCGGTATCTTCAACAGCTGAGGGTGTTTCTCCGATCGGATCTTCGACTGCATCAGACGGCGGGCGCCCATACAATACCGCGTTCTGGGGTGACTTTGAAGGCGACTGGGAATATTTAAGTCCGCTTTTGGCCATAATATTGCCTTGTTCCACAATAATCCTATTGTCGTGCTCATTAAAATTCAATTGTGTAGGTATTTGCCCTTCGTTGGCCTTGAGGTGCGAGAGGTATTTTTCGAGCATGTTGAGAAGCCCTTCTTTGGTGAAGGGTTTAGGTAATACATCGTTCATCCCTAAAAGGTATTCGATTTAACCCTGCTACCGACCTCCATAGGTAAAATGTCTCACCATGATTGAAATACATATTAATATCGTCTCGGCGAATATTTGATGTCATTGCTATAATCGGGGTCGTGCTGTCAAACTGTCTGACCAGGGAGGCTGCTGAGACACCATCGAGCTGCGGCATAACTATATCCATGAGAACAAGGTCATATTTCCCACTATTGAGCTTATTGACAGCTATTAATCCATTGCTCTAACAGGAAAGTTAGCCGTCGTTAAGGGCATAGAGAGGCCATAAACGCAGGTAGTGTTCATCATCCAGTGAGGACAGAAAAACAAAGGAACAAGGGGGCGAGTCATGGGGGGAAGGCCGTAGAATGAAAGTATTGCACAGCACGATTCAACCGTTACTCAAGCCCGTCTAGAATATAGGAGGGGGAATCTCACTGCCATGTCAACGCTGCACTCCGCTGTCTGAAGAAATTTAGATCCAATTCGCGCACAAGTTGGATCATCCTCAACGAGTAACACTCTAGGCGGGGTTTGCCAATTTGGAGGAACGAATGGGGTGCTTCGTTTCCGGCTAGGAGCTGGCCTTCCGCGTATGCCTAGGTTTGCATTCTCATGTTGTGGAGGCTGAATGGAATATCCAAGATTCCCGTTGGAGAAAGGCTCTACCATTGTGGTTCCCGGGCTGATTGCAAATGTGGCACCTCCATCCTCTGGAATGGTAGATACGCCGTTGGACGGTGCTGCCTGTCGTTGGCCATTCTGTGGGAGGCGGCTCACAGCTCCATAATCGCTATAGTCAGAAGGCCCCGATTGAGAAAGGCCTCTAAATCGCCCCATAGTAGGGTTGGCATCTAGGATATCGGGATGGTTATCAAGAAGCATCTGAGCCCGTTGTAGAGGGGTTGATAGATGCTCTCGAGAACCTGAGGCACTCGCAGCTGGTCCAGTGACAGAGTTCTCTGGAGAGACAGGAGCCGAAGGCCTCCCTTCATTATCGTGTAGTTGTTGAGAAGGAATACCGCCAACTGGTCTCATCTCCTTTATCTCATCGTCCAGCTTCTGTAGATACACCATGATGTTATTTATCACCTTCTCTTGTACCCTAACCCGCTCCTCATGCTGTTGAAGCACTTGCTGCATTGTATTCAATTCCTGAATAACAGCATGATTGTCGCTGGCTAAGCGTTGAACTTGGTTGGTCATCTCCTGGTTGACTTTTGATAGATCCTGTACTTGGCTATTCAATTCCTCTATCTGTTGCACACCCCCATCCTCGCTCTGCTGTACTTGTTTCCGTGGTGCAGGTGCCTTCCTTTTGATGTTATCAAGGTTGTCTATGTTGTTCATTTGAAAATCTGGATGTTTAAATTCCCATGTCTTGATACCTCATCCCGGTTAGAATGCGCTCATCTTGCATTGGAATTGCGTGAGACAAAACCTGGTGCCCATAAGAATTGCCTCCACTTTCCTCATTGCTCCGGATCTTGTGAAAATCATACCTATCGTGACATTAGTTTGGAAGAGAGGTCCGGCCTTAAATGTAAGGAGCGCACTTATTTAGCTGTCTGACAAAACTCGCAAAATTGCTGTGCTTGAAATGATTCGGCAGTATGTTTCTGGTGAACTCGTTGGTCTACCCATCCAGTTAATCATGAGCGATCGAAAGGGGATTCCTTTGCGGGGTAGGGTAAGTGGTCTCATACATCTACAACTATAAAACTATCACCAGCATCGCTCCATCGAACCGTCTGCCGATGCGTAGGGTCTTCCAACATTCTATAGTTTATAAAGTTATTACACTCCATATATTTCCGCAATCGCAGGGTTAGCACATACTTATAGAGTTTTCGGACCTAGAGAACGCATAACGAAATAACCATTAGAGATCGCCTCCAGGAACACAGATACCATGAGGCAACATACAAAGTCGCTACTACTGCTCGAAGCCGGGCCACCACCAGCACCGCCCCCACTAGAGACATTTCCCTCCATCCAGGCCTATATTTCGCCCCAACACCCAGTATCCAAAACACAGTGAATCCGAGAATACCCCAGACAGGCAGAGCAGTCCGGGGCGCTGAAGTGTTGAGGTGTTGAGGTGCGAAATGGAAGAAGGCCGACACGGGAGGGAAAAATGGGTAGTAGAGCCGCAAGGGAAAGTCCCGAGAGCACAGAGAACTCCTGATACCTGTAAAGAAGTTGCTGACTATAATAGTAGATGACACTGTTCCGTGGCGGAGGTGCTGAACCTCTGCTGTAACCGTCTCCAGTATCGAGCGGGGTGGTTCACAACGCGGAAGTTTCTTTTGAAAGCTCAGAGAATTGGTTGGGGTTCGAGTGTTGGAATAGTGTCGGTGATGGATGCCAGTAGTTGGGGGGGGAAGGGAAAGGGAAGTCAATGATACGATAGGAGGAGGGTGAACGGGGGCGGTTGGAGGGGGCCGCGGTGGACAAGGAGGTAAGTAGATAAACGCGGACGGAGAGCACTAGGCTATTGGGGGGAGGAAGTTTCCTTGACCATGATGTCTAGATGAAGCAGAATACCAGTACCCTGTTACAACACTCAAACCATGAAAAAGGGCGGTGATGCTTGCAGAATACCTACGATTCTAAATTTTGCTCCTCAATCCTCGAATCTCCCCACATTGAGGCTGTCTACGGTATGGTACGCCCGTTGAATTATTCGTGGGGGCCGGACGAAGTATTTTTTTTTTATTTCTTTTACCGGCATAGGCTTGAAGGCGCCATGGTTTGAAATGATACAATAGTAACTCTGATACTACCCAAAAGAAACAATCCCCGCTATGGACAAGTATGATAGCAGATGGGTAGGGTGTTGGTATGACTCTCTTAATTTACCCTTCTTTCAACGGAGTAGGTGGCCCACTCATAATAAATCCAGAGTATCCAGAGCAAGTGTGTCGAACCCCACTGGTTGGGCTGGCGGCCTCCAGACCACTCGCAAAATGGGAATCACTTTGGCCACTAGGCGAGAGTTTGATAATTTAGACATTTTCCTCCACCAAAGTTTAGCGTAGATTCACCGAGCAGCGACGGAAAATCAGCCAGTCGACATATATGGCAATTTCGACCAAAGAGTCAATTCTTGGGCACCTGAGCTCACACCCCGACTACTCGTGGACCATATAATTTGGGCAAAACCCGAAATCACGCTAAACGCTTGTGTGGTGTGGGGAATAGAGTGTGGCGTGGTGTCAAGAGGTGGCGAACTTTAGCGAAGAAAGAATCAAGTGATTTTCCATGACAGCGGAGAATAATATTATCATAATAATTATTAGTATCAATAAACTGGGGAATCCGCTCCATGCTCTTAAGGAAAAATAGTATCAACCGAACTAAGGGATCCTACTTGGTTTTCTGGTAGCTGCATGGTGTTTTTCTTAGGCTGCAGCTTATTGTAATATAAACGGAGCGGAGCGTCTTGTAGGAAAATATATTCTGAGAGGAGACTCCGTTGCCGTTACAACCACAGCGAAAGAAAAAACCACACCAAATTTTTCGCCGAGCCCTCACCTCATTGGTCAACCACCAATTATCACCGCATCACCCATCCTTTTTCCCCACTTTTACAGACAAATCATCCCACTTTATTTGTTATTCCATCACCCCTATCAACTGAGTCCCTCATACAACCCCCTTGATGTCGCGCAGACCCTTGGGCAAGGGTAGGGGTGGCAAGAACCCTCTTGCTAGCCCCTTTCACCTACCAGAATCCCACCAGACCAGAGGAACATCAATCCTCCCCACCTCACCTGACGACACCCAGATGGAAGAGGATACCCCTTCCCCTGTCCAAACAGTCGCACCCCCACCAGATTCAGAAGATGCCTGGGAAAAGGCAGTTAATGAACACGTCACCTATCTACAAGAGGAACTACAAACCATGAAGACCTGCTACTGCGAACTCAAAGATACCCTCAAAGCCATGGAAGCACACATGCTAGTAGTGCAGGAACGACACATTACAGACACCAAAGACCTCCAAGCCAAAGTGGCAGCCCTTACCTCTCAAGTCGCACATCTTGTTGCTCAACCACAGCATAGCAACACCACCTTCGCGAACACCCAACCCCCTCCCACCCACCCACCACAGCAAACCTGGGCCCAGAAAGCGGCCAGGACCCTCCCTAGCAAGCCCCCAGCACACTCACCAAACAAAACTGCCACAACTCCAGTTTTGACCAAACCCGACCGTACGATTGTCATTGAGAGAGATGGCACAGCACTCCCTGACGACATCCACACCCTCACCATAAGGAACGCTTTCAACACTGCAGTTAAGAGACCTCTTATTGCAACCATTGAGTTCACCCCAAACCACCATGTCCTCCTCCTTACCAAGGACAACATCACGGCTGCCCAAGTCCTCAAACAACACAGAACAGCAATTGAGGAAACAGCAAGATCCACCATACCTGCCGCTACTGGCCTCAGACAGGATGAAGTCTGGCATAAGGTCATCATCCACGGCATCCCCACCACTGTCCCCTCTACTCCTGAAGGATTCAACACAGTCAAGTCAGAGATTGAAGAGTTCAACACTGGCATCCACCTCCCCCGCCCACCCAGATGGCTCACCACAGACACCCAACGCACAGGCAAAGCAGCATCCACCATGGTTATCACTATTGCCGGCAAAGACAACACAGACAAAGCCCTCAACAGAGGCCTCTCACTCTTTGGCAAAAGGTTCAAGGTGCAACGGTACCTTACCTTTGGTCCAGACACCCAGTGTTCCAGATGCCTAGCCTTTGGACACCACCCCACCCAGTGTACCGGAACTACCTACTGTGCAATCTGCACCCAGGAGCACCCTACCTACCTCCACACCTGCGGCAGGTCTGATTGTCCCACCAAAGGCAAAGCCTGCATCCATACCACCATCAAGTGCAAGAACTGCAACGAACCTCACATGGCAACTTCCAAGGAGTGTGCAACATACCTGGCGGCAAACCAAGTGGCTGCTGAGAGGCGGACAAAGGCTAATTAGGTTTCCTCTTACTTGTATTTCATTTGTTTTATTTGTTAGGCTTAAGGCGGGTGGGAGGATTTCATTTGTAAAAGGGGTCGTTAGCGTTATGACAGGGGGTCCAATCAAAAGTTGCTACTAACATTTAGGAGACGGATATCAGGGACCAGGCGCGGGTGGCGTGCCATTTTGTATGTTAGTTGCCGCTTCATAGCCTCTGGCTCCATAAGCGTAATGAATTATAATAATAAAAATAATAATAATATTCTGAGAGTACAACAATAATGAAATGCGTTCAACAGAAGACACAGGTAAATAAAAGTCTCAAAATCTCAATAGCAGAGCTGGAGAAACAAAACTGTTAAATAATATAATTAACCTGCTGCTTTACTGTATAAATTTTTTAGTCTTGAGTAGTTGTTGAATTGGAAGAGTTGAGGAGAACTCCCATACATACGAGTTGATTTCAGTTGTAGCCACATTTTTTTTTTTTTTTATATCATATATTCATTGTTAAGGTACAAGAACTCGCATGCAGCGTGAGCTATGGCGTAAACAAAACCGTAAAGCACGCATCCCTCCTCCGTCTGAGGCAAAAACTGAGAACCCCAAGCCCCTCTGGTATGGAGCCAACCGCACATCTCGCCCTGAATCAAGCCTATCCTTACAACACAAGCGAACTCAGTTCTAGAGAAACCCAAAACAAGGAAAGCAGGAAGCCCAAGGAAAAATCCCCCTGGAAATCTTGGCCCGAAGGCACAAAAGAAAGGCCAAACTCATACCTACCAGGAACGCCCATAGCAGACCAGCCCGCCAGGAGGCTAACCCAAAAAGAGCTCTAAATAAAACAGGAGCCGGGCACACCGGGGCCAGGAACTCTGGCAACGGAGTGCCCCCGCAAAGCCGCGGTAGCCAAGGAGGAAGGGATGGTGCCGACCGGCCTGAGACAGTGCAATACCGACCGGAGGCGGGAGATGAGGGCTGGGGTCCCCATGAGGAAAACGGATGGCAGTAAGGTGCCAGCTAGGAGGTAAGTAAGGTGCTAGCTTAGGGTAGGAGTAGTAGGGTGCGAGCCAGGCGTGGAGAGGAGATAGTAGGATACCAGCCGACCGAGCCGAGGAGAGGAGGAAAGAGGGGTAGACCCAGATGCCGAAACAACTATCGGATATGGGTTCATGTCTTAGCTAGGCTGTCCCCTATGATCCTTAACACCCAAGGGAGCCAGAGCACCCATAGAGGATGGAGAGGAGGGAAGTGGCAAAATCAATCATAGCCTGTTGAGAAGACCAAACCACCAACCCCGGACTGTGGGACTGACCCGTACCCACCAGCGGGATAAAACCCGGACCTAGTAGAGGGACTAACCCGAACCGAACAGAGAAAAGCAGAAGAAATCCATCGTAATCGCGTACCACAAACGGTATTCCCAGCCGTCTGTTGTAGGGAAATAGAAGCCGCCCGACCGTGCTGATGCTAAGCGAGGCCAGAGCAAAAGTGGAGAAGGAGAGAGGCCCAGTACTCAGAGATGCCAGGAAGGACCAGGGAGGATCTCAAGAGGGTAGACCTCAAGAGAGAAGGCAGGAGAGGAGTTCCACTGTGGTGGAAGGATAAAAGGTAATGGCCTACTCCCCCCCTAGGGGGAGGACCAGACGTGAAAGATCGTAAGAATTCCTTTGGTGTTGAGATTTCAATCACCGGAGGTGTAGCGGAGATGGTCGGTGCAGTTATAGCCACATTGCTTCTCTTTATTATATAATATAATTCATTGTTAAGGTACAAGAATCTTGCATGTGAGCTATGGTGTAAAGAAAACCTTAATTTCAAGTAAACAAATAAAAAGAAACCATCAGCTTCTGTTCCTCCTCTTTAAGCTTATAGGAGAAATTATGGGTGAGAAACGGCCTAGTTACTTACAAAATAAAAGTATACCAAGCAACAATACTTTATTACTTGGGGTGGAGAGGAAAGAAACAATAATCAGAATTTGCCAAATTTAATAACTGTGATGGGGAAAAAAGCAGCCACCAGGCTGTACAAGAGGGGGAGAAAAAAAGCACAAGGCCTATGTATCGACTATATCTATTACATCATCCTCCTCTACAAACTCAGGAAGTACTTCAGAGCATTAGAGGCAAGTAAGGCAGGTGTGAAAATAAGACACATCAGTGAAATGGCAGTTGATCTATCTCAGACTAAAAGGGGGATATCTGTAAAAAAGAATTACCTGCGTCCTGTGTGTTCTATGCATCTGATGCACAGGATGCTCAAAATGGTAATAGTTAATCAGGTAACAGACGTCCTATCATACTTAGTATTCATTACTCATGCCACTGTTCTGGCTGTCCAGCCACAACCTCCTGAAGTTCACTTTCTCACTTTTGGAGGGTACGCCACCGAGTACCCGACAGCTCAATACCACCAGACAGCTTAACACAACTTTGTAGCTCAACATAATTTAATGGCTCAAAAGCACTTTGAGCCACAATATCACTTTGTGGCTACACTGTATATTCAAGCTGAATTTAATAGTACTTTGAATTTCAATAGAACTTTGATACTCTCAAAATCGATAGCAACATGAAACTTAAAATCCAGGAAGGTTTGTGGATTAAAATAATAGAACATTATTATGAAATGTAGTTTGATTCTATCTATCAATATACATATGTCGATTACCATCTGCCATGCGACTACTATGAATTATACTCTTCAGTCAACGGGTAGATACTTATTATGAGGTCAAAAGATGTATTGAGGTATCTCTTACAACACTTCATACTTTAGAGTGCAGTAAACAAACTCTAAACATTACTGCAATAGTATCTATTAGAAAATAAAATACAGCATCTATTAAGCTATAAGGTTGTATTAAACTACAATACACAATACAGCAACAAAGTGATATTGTGGCTCAAAGTGCTTTTGAGCCACAAAATTCTCTTAAGCTACAAAGTTGTGTTGAGCTGTCAAGCGGTGTTGAGCTATTAGGTGCTCAGTTGAGTGCCCCTGAAAGTGAGAAAGCGAACTTTTGGGGGGTTGTAGCTGGACACCTCAATGAAAATTTATGCTCACGCCCCGGGCATCTCCTCTGCCTAGTACACGGGACACTCTGAATGCAAATTGTGAATCAGGAGGTGACGTCAATCCTATGTGGCGTCCAACTTGCGTCATTTTATATCCCTCATCTGAACTCCATCGGGACAAAGACCATTTGCATTCCCAGCGCCCTGATAGTGTCTGGTGAACTCCCATTGCACCCCGGCTACATCAGGAGCATGATGCTGGTGCACATGCCACATCAAAGCTTTTGCTGTTACTGTTAGGCATATAAGACCTAGCAGAGTGGTAAGGTCACACCTATGACCATAAAAGTCAAGTGACTCGATAAGATGGTTGCGGCAAAGCTATATAGAAATTAAAATAATAATTTCTAGTTTATATCTCCCTGACCGCGAACCATATGAGACCACTTACTATAAAGTGAATCGGCGACTGAGGGATTTTCTATCAATTAGATACAAGACCTCCGGCGCTATCAGACTACATCAGAAGTTACCAATACCCATTCAAGATTAGGTGTATGTTGGATGGCTCCAATAGGGGTCCCTCTTAGAGGCAGGAGGTTCGAGGGGAACTACACTTGAATTGGAAGACTGGGGATGCATGAAGCCTTTCTATGATACTGGCGTGTCGAGACTCATGTATGCATATATTAATTATGCACCAGTTCCTGATGATGAACTTAGCTAGTTCTTGATCAGAAGGGAAGATTGGAATGATAGTCATTCGGACTACATTTGCATACTTAGTCCATTCAAGCCTAGAGATCGTAAAGAGATCATTGGGAGATAGGACGCTATCTTCTCAAGATAAATATCTCGTCTGTTTAAGGTTGAAGTGGTGTATGAACTTTCAGAGTCAAACAGTATTCGCACTTAGTAGAAACCAAAGTTAAAAGCTCCTCGGTATAAGTTAGTATGGGGATACTAAGTACCGGTAAAAATGTATAAATAGGTTTAAGGTCTCCGGGTTAGTTAGTGGAATCAAGCAACGGAGAATTATTATTATTATTATTATAATTCATTACGCTTATGGAGCCAGAGGCTATGAAGCGGCAACTAACATACAAAATGGCACGCCACCCGCGCCTGGTCCCTGATATCCGTCTCCTAAACGTTAGTAGCAACTTTTGATTGGACCCCCTGTCATAACGCTAACGACCCCTTTTACAAATGAAATCCTCCCGCCCGCCTTAAGCCTAACAAATAAAACAAATGAAATACAAGTAAGAGGAAACCTAATTAGCCTTTGTCCGCCTCTCAGCAGCCACTTGGTTTGCCGCCAGGTATGTTGCACACTCCTTGGAAGTTGCCATGTGAGGTTTGTTGCAGTTCTTGCACTTGATGGTGGTATGGATGCAGGCTTTGCCTTTGGTGGGACAATCAGACCTGCCGCAAGTGTGAAGGTAGGTAGGGTGCTCATGGGTGCAGATTGCACAGTAGGTAGTGCCCGTACACTGGGTAGGATGGTGACCAAATGCAAGGCATCTGGAACACTGGGTGTCTGGGCCAAAGGTGAGGTAGCGTTGGACCTTAAACCTTTTACCAAAGAGTGAGAGGCCTCTGTTGAGGGCTTTATCTGTGCTGTCTTTGCCGGCAATAGTGATGACCATGGTAGATGCTGCTTTGCCTGTGCGTTGGGTGTCTGTGGTGAGCCACCTGGGTGGGCGGGGAAGGTGAACGCCAGTGTTGAACTCCTCAATCTCTGACTTGACAGTGTGGAACCCCTCAGGAGTAGAGGGGACTGAGGTGGGGATGCCGTGGATGATGACCTTATGCCAAACTTCATCTTGTCTGAGGCCAGTGGCGGCAGGTATGGTGGATCTTGCTGTTTCCTCAATTGCTGTTCTGTGTTGCTTGAGGACTTGGGCAGCCGTGATGTTGTCCTTGGTGAGAAGAAGGACATGGTGGTTTGGGGTGAACTCAATGGTTGCAATAAGAGGTCTCTTAATTGCAGTGTTGAAAGCGTTCCTTATGGTGAGGGTGTGGATGTCGTCAGGGAGTGCTGTGCCATCTCTCTCAATGACAATCGTACGGTCGCGTTTGGTCAAAACTGGAGCAGTGGCAGTTTTGTTTGGCGAGTGTGCTGGGGGCTTGCTAGGGAGGGTCCTGGCCGCTTTCTGGGCCCAGGTTTGCTGTGGTGGGTGGGTGGGAGGGGGTTGGGTGTTCACGAAGGTGGTGTTGCTATGCTGTGGTTGAGCAACAAGGTGTGCGACTTGAGAGGTAAGGGCTGCCACTTTGGCTTGGAGGTCTTTGGTGTCTGTAATGTGTCGTTCCTGCACTACTAGCATGTGTGCTTCCATGGCTTTGAGGGTATCTTTGAGTTCGCAGTAGCAGGTCTTCATGGTTTGTAGTTCCTCTTGTAGATAGGTGACGTGTTCATTGACTGCCTTTTCCCAGGCATCTTCTGAATCTGGTGGGGGTGCGACTGTTTGGACAGGGGAAGGGGTATCCTCTTCCATCTGGGTGTCGTCAGGCGAGGTGGGGAGGATTGATGTTCCTCTGGTCCGGTGGGATTCTGGTAGGTGAAAGGGGCTAGCAAGAGGGTTCTTGCCACCCCTACCCTTGCCCAAGGGTCTGCGCGACATCAAGGGGGTTGTATGAGGGACTCAGTTGATAGGGGTGATGAAATAACAAATAAAGTGGGATGATTTGTCTGTAGAAGTGGGGAAAAAGGATGGGTGAAGCGGTGATAATTGGTGGTTGACCAATGAGGTGAGGGCTCGGCGAAAAATTTGGTGTGGTTTTTTCTTTCGCTGTGGTTGTAACGGCAACGGAGTCCCCAAGCAACGGAGAAGAGACCTTAACAATATAATAAGTTTACAACTACGAATCTTTATTCTTTTATTCTTTACTACTTCACGAGTCTTCCGAGACAATCTCCGATCAAAGATTCAGGCCCTATTCCGACCGATAAGTTTGATCTCGGCTACCGCCTAACAGTTACCTCCGTTTGTCGCCCAAACAGATTTTGATTTTGAGTGACAGCTAACGTAGGCGCCATCTGACCTGACGTCAGATCCGCACCATCAATGTCTGGTAGCCTTGTTCTTTACATTTCCTGTCCTGTTGAGCTCCTTTCTGCTGTCTACGTCCAGACACTTTCCCTCTCTTACTGCCCTCGTCGTACGTTTGCACTCAATTCGTAATGCATTCTAATAGTATCTGCATGTTACCATTCCCCCACAGATGCTACTACATAAGATTATGACTTAGTCCTGATGCTATCTGACCCCCATAAACAATTCACGATGTTGTCCCCATAGTACCCCCGGCATTATTTGTTCTTCCAAATTTGCTCGTAATGATGTTTACTACTCTCTGATCACCCTGACACCCTTATTGGTATTACTAACTTTCTCTTGCGCTCATATATTGTGACTATCAATTTCCTAGGCGTCCGCTATCGTGCGCCAAATGTTATTACAGACAGTGAAATTCAATTAATTTTTGCTACTTTATATGTCCATTACATGCTAATTGGCCTTACTAATACTCACAGCCGTGCACGCTCCTCCTTCCTCCAAATTCTCAAAGCTAAGTGAGAGGCATTGTGATCCTGTAGGGCTCGTAACCTTTTCTTCCCTCCTTCTGTCGGTAACCTCAAGTAAGCCATTCGGACACCGAGCATCAGAATCAAGTATGCTGTGTACGCATGCATCTGGGGTCAGGAGCATATCTAAAGAGAAGTCTGTTGGCTGCGAATCATTTTGGCTGTCCTAAGGATAATACACCTGCCGCCTCTGTGCTCAAACACCATCACTTTTCAATTGAAGAGGCAATCAGAGCCACCATTCCCGCTGCCACAGGCCTCAGAGAGGATGAAATCTGGCATAAGGTCATCATTCACGGCATTCCTACCTCCTCCCACTTCCATACTGTTCAGGCTGAGATTGAGACCTTCAATCCTGGCACCCACCTCCCACGCCCCCCCAGGTGGCTCACCACCCAGGCCCAACGTCAGGACAAGTTGGCCTCCACCATGGTCCTCACCATTGCCGGCAAAGACTCCACTGATAAAGCCCTCAGCAGAGGCCTCTCCCTCTTTGGCAAGAAGTTTAAGGTGCAATGCTACCTTTCCTTTGACCTTGACATCCAATGCAGCAAATGCCTGGCCTTTGGCCACCATACCACCCAGTGTACTGGCAACGTGCACTGCAGCATCAGCTCCCAAGAACACCCTACCCACCTCCATACCTGCGGCAAGTCAGATTGTCCTACCAAGGGCAAAGCCTGTCTTCATACCACCATTCAGTACTCCAACTGCGGCGAGCCCCACCAAGCAACATTCAAAGAGTGCAAAACCTACCTGGCGGTACAGCAAGCAGCAACTGAGAGGAGGACCAGGGCTGTTTAGTTTGTATACTTTTGTTTCCTTTATTTGTTAGGCTTTAGGCGGGTGGGAGGATTTCTTTTGTAAAAGGGGTCGTTAGCGTTATGACAGGGGGTCCAATCAAAAGTTGCTACTAACATTTAGGAGACGGATATCAGGGACCAGTTGCGGGTGGCATGCCATTTTGTATGTTAGTTGCCGCTTCATCGCCTCTGGCTGCATAAGCGTAATGAGATATAATAATAATAATAATAATTTTGGCTGTCCTGGTGCTCAACAGGTTCCCCTATCTGCAGGCAACTGCGACGCAGACCGCGTAGGGCGGGATGTCGTGGAGTCCTGCCAGATATCAGATCCCGTAGCTACGCAGCTACTGCTGCCTTGTTGTCTGTTAAGCCCTGGAGGTGGTCTTCTTACTTATTATTATTATTATAATTCATTACGCTTATGGAGTCAGAGGCTATGAAGCGGCAACTAACATACAAAATGGCACGCCACCCGCGCCTGGTCCCTGATATCCGTCTCCTAAATGTTAGTAGCAGCTTTTGATTGGACCCCCTGTCATAACGCTAACGACCTCTTTTACAAATGAAATCCTCCCACCCGCCTTAAGCCTAACAAATAAAACAAATAAAATACAAGTAAGAGGAAACCTAATTAGCCTTTGTCCGCCTCACAGCAGCCACTTGGTTTGCCGCCAGGTATGTTGCACACTCCTTGGAAGTTGCCATGTGAGGTTCGTTGCAGTTCTTGTACTTGATGGTGGTATGGATGCAGGCTTTGCCTTTGGTGGGACAATCAGACCTGCCGCAAGTGTGAAGGTAGGTAGGGTGCTCATGGGTGCAGATTGCACAGTAGGTAGTACCCGTACACTGGGTAGGGTGGTGACCAAATGCAAGGCATCTGGAACACAGGGTGTCTGGACCAAAGGTGATTATTATTATTATTATAAATCATTAAGCTTGTAGAGCCTATGGCTATGAAGCTGAAAAGAAAAACATGAGTGTAGTGCCTCCCACTACTGGTCCCAGATCCCATCTCCTAAATCCTGTTGTCTTCTTCTGATTGGGCCTCCTGCCTATTCCCTCCTATCCATCAACCTCCCACCTGCCTCCCTCCATTCTAACCATCTCTCCTCCTCCCTCCTCTCCCATTCTCCTCCTTCTTGCACTCCCTCCTCTTCCCTCTCCCCTTCCTCCTCCCCTCTCCTTCCATTGCCAGAGCACTCTAATCCTTCCCATATCCCCAAATGCTCCTGCCTTGTTGCTGCTCCACATTCTCCTATAAACTTTCCCACAGCCAGCAGTCCAGCCTTGGATCCAAGCACATCAGGAAGGTAGAAGGTTTGAGCAACTTGTCTGAGATGGTGTCTGGATTGTTGATATTTGCTGCAGTACAGAAGAATGTGTTCTGGTGTTTGGAGTGCTGGTGTCTGTCTATCACAGGTACAGCTGGTTTGAACATTCTCATCCAATCTAGACAGATAAGATTTGAAATATCCATGGCCAAGTCTGAGTTGTGTGACTGTTGCAAGCTGATGTCTAGACAGTTTGTAGAAGTGTGGTGGTGGTCTGAGTTTGGGGAGGTGGAAGTGGATGGACCTGAAGTGTCTACCTTTCCTGGTATCTGGCAGTTGAGTCCAGTACTGGTGCCAGGCAGGAAGGGCAGACTGCTTGATCTGTGTCTTCAATTTGGTCAGTGAAAGGTAACTGTCCTGTGTGGGTTGGGGATACTCAGCTGCTTGTTTTGCTAAACTGTCAGCTTCATCATTGCCCTGAATACCTGTATGCCCAGGAACCCAGTGAAGATGAAGCTGTAGATCCAAGTCAGAGAGGAGTAGGTCCATGGTGAGCTGTTGAATCTGTTGTGAAACCTGTTGGCCTGGGTGAGGGGATAGGCTGTAGGAGTTGAGGATGGCTGCTTGGTTGTCTGTAAAGATCCAGATGTGCTTGAAAGATAGGCAGGTCCTGCTGGCTTCTGTGAGTGCTCTGGCAATACCTACCAATTCCCCATCATAAACCTTCATATCCAACCCAAGTCCCACACTCCACCTGCCCACAATCTTTCCACCATGCATCATAACCACTCCTGCTCCTACTCCTCCACTCTCCAGTTCACTTCCATCTGTGTAGAGAATCAGGTTGTCTCCATTGTTGATCTGGTTGAATAGGATCTTATGTTGTCTGGCTGCTGCTTCTTTGTCTTCAGGGCTGATAAAGATGTCTAATCTGGGATATTGGTCTGGTAGGGTGGTGTGCCATGGTGGTTGCAAGATAGGATGGCATTGCTCAAGTTTCTTGCCTGCTGGTAGGTAGTTACTTAAAGTGTTCAAAACTCTAATCAGTTGGGTGGGAAACTTAGCTTGCTGGGAATGGGAAATCCTCCAATCTGGATTCACATTACCATATAGTTCATGTTGGGAGTTAAAGGTAATGTGATCTCTGAATCTGAATACTGGAGTTGTGGTACAGTCTGAATCTGAGGAGTAGGAGGTAGAGGAGCTTGGAGGATAGCTTTGTTGTAATGTTGATGGATATGAGTTAGGTGTTCTTTGTCTGACTGGATGATCTGGTAGCATCTGTAACACCCTGTAAGCATATCTCTTACAAAGTCTGTCAAGTCTTAAGGGAACAGGAAGTGTAGAAGCCTCAATCTCCAGAGCAGCTGTTGGTGAAGTTCTGAAAGCTCCTAGTATTCTCCTATTAGCTTCTGCTTGTAACTTCTCCAACTTATTAGCAAGTCCTATCTGTCCCTTCCACCAGAGTTCTGCTCCATAGTCAGCAATTGGGGTGATAGAAGTGTAGTATAGTTGCCTCATTGCTGCTGCTGATAGTCCCCATTCTGAGTTGGATAGTCTTGAGATCATGTTTAGTGCCCTGGTTGCTGCTGCTGTCTTTTGTTGTACATGGTGGTTGAATAATAGTTTCCTGTCCAGCCATACTCCTAACCATCTGAGGTATGTTGAAGGATAAATGACTGTACCATGGGGTAGGATGACTGGTATGTTGTTAGTATTGGAGAAAGGCTTGTTGTGGAAGTGCATAAGCTCAGTCTTAGGATCATCAAATACTGTGACATTGTTAGCTGCCCACCTCCAGGCCCTCCTGGCTGCTCTCTCCAATGACTTGGAGTTAGCAGCTTCAGAGGGTCCTGTTACTATAAGTGCAACATCATCAATATAGGAAGGAGATCTTAGCTGAGGGGTGAGAACACTGGGTCCTAGATCCTTAAACAGGTTGGATAAGTAAAAGAGAAACAGGATTGGTGAGATTGGTGAGCCTTGTGGAATGCCTGTCTTGATTGATTGAAGTGGTTGCCTCTGTCCATCAAATACTAAGCCAAGTTGTCTGTCTGTAAGGAAGGTGTCTATCCATGAAAGAACAGGAGTGGGAAAACCTAAAGTCTGTAAAACCAAGAGTAGCTGTGTTCTGGAGACATGATCAAAAGCACCTTTAACATCAATAAATAGAGCTGAGAGTACTTTACCATTACACCTTGCCTGCTGCACATCATGTACCAAAGCCATAACTGCATCAATGGCACTTCTCCCAGCTCTTCCTCCCATCTGTTCACTGTGTAGAAGTCCATATGTCTCTGCCATGTAGGATAGCCTGTTAGCCATAATCTTCTCAGAGATCTTACCTAAACAGTTCAGCAAAGAAATTGGTCTGTAAGCTTTTGGGACTGTATAATCTGGCTTGTTAGGTTTTCTGATTATGGCTCCAGTTGCCTCTCTCCAGCAGTGTGGGTGATAACCTATTTTCAGCAGTAATTTGAACAGTGCAGTAAGTGGTCTAGGAATTGCCTGATATACATGCCTTAAGCAAAGAAAGTTGATTCCATCAGGGCCAGGTGCTTTGTAAGGAGCAGACTTGAAGATTGCATCCTTCACCTCAGAGTCAGTAACTTCAGGCCAAGGGAAAGACTTATCTGCTGGAGTATCTTCTATGTTGAAGTGAGATTGGCTGGGTGGTGGGTCTGGGAACATGCAAGTTGTGAACATCTGACATTTCTCCTCAAAGTCAGTAGCAAACTGTCCATTTAGAGAAAGTGTAGGAGTTTTCAAGGACATTGTAGGTCTGGTATACTTAGCTGCTGTGAAAATGTCTTGACCTTGGGCAGTTTGCAGAAAAGATTTCCAACACTGACTCTTAGTTTCTCTGATTCTTGCAAAGTATGAGTTCCTAGCTCTCTTATAGTCAGTATGGTAGTATTCCTGTCTGTCAGATTTCCACTTCCTATGCTTTCTAGCCATATCCTGCCTCAGATTAGTTAACTCAGAAGTCCACCACCTCTTGGATCTAGAACAGGGTTTGCTGAGAGGAACATGGTGGTTAAGAGAATCTAGTATAGAGTTTTTGAGTATGAGTGCTGCTTGATCCAATGCATCAGTAGTACCAGATATCAGATATGAGTTGAAGGAAGATGAAGTCTTAGCCATTAATTGTTGTAGAGTGGATTCAAAAGAATTCCAATCTGCTTTTTGCCAGTTGAATTTATTGCTCATAGGACTGGGAACTAAGCTGTCAGCATCAAGTACTAGAGAGAATCTTACCACTTCATGATCACTCCCTGTATGAGCATCTTCATCCACTGCCCAGTCCACTACTCTTTCATATATGTCTTGTGTTGCCAGTGTCAGATCTAATATTGAGCTTCCAGTTCCTTGTCTGTAGTTGTATGTGGAGATATCAGGATGGTTGACTAGATCACAGTTGTTAGCTCTAAACCAATCTACCAGGACCTCACCTCTAATTTCTTTCTGAACTGCTGAATTCCATAAGCTGTGGTGGGCATTGAAGTCCCCACAGAGGATGGAATGTTGAGGGATTTGTAGCTGGTGCAGAGTTCTGTCCATAGTGTAGATTGGCCTAGAGTCAGGTGTCAGCTTTTTCCTTTCATTATAGATATTCCATAAGGTAAACTTCTCTTTTCCTGCAAGAATTTGAATTGGAAGCACATCACCATCTAGGTGAGGAAGAAGGTCAGATCTGTAAGTGCAAAGAATGTCAAGTCTAGATTTGCTAACATAGGCAGCAGTTCTAGGTCTCTCATTATCAGTAGTATCAGGGAGAAAAGATTCAAATGAAGGGTGGGAGTAAGGAGTGCCATCAGAGGCCAGCCAGGGCTCCTGAACAAGAACAATATCTGCTGTACCATTAGTGTAGTGAAGGAGAGAGGTCAATACTTCATATGTCTTTGCACAGTTGTGCTGGATAATAGTAAGTGGTTTGCCTCTCATAATGAATGGGAAGGGTTGTCAGTTGATGGGAGTTCTGGTTTGTTAGTTAAGTTCCTGTAAACCTCACATCTCAGGTCAGTAGATTTGTGAGAGCCCTCACAGTTAGCACACTTGAACTGAGAGTGGAGACATTCCTTAGTAGACTGGCAGGTAGCACATCTGTGAAGGTTGGTAGAATGGTCTCCTGCACACAGTTGGCACCTGGTAGGATGTCTGCAAGTTCTCTGATGGTGTCCAAACTTCTGACAGTTCCTGCACTGGGTAGTGGGTCTGATGTCAACAAACTCTGAAGTCTTGACTGAAGTTCCTGCTATCACAAGTTGGTTTCTTAGTGCATATTTCAATTCTCTCAGAGTTTTAAAGGAAAGAACAAGGGAGGAGTGCAACTTTCCTACTCTAGCCTCTGGTCTGGTTAGCCATCTTGGAGGGGCAGCAAGCTGAATGTCTGTATTGTAGGCTTCAATGTCCTCCTTGAAAGCCATCATCTGTTTCTCCTCACTATCTGCCACAATCATGTCAGTAGCAACAGAGTGGGCCACCAGCTTGTACCATCTTTCCCTGATGACCACCTCCTGCAGTCCTGGAATCAGTTGACTCCAAACACTTTCCTTCTCCTTGAGTTCAGCAGCAGTGTTACCTGGCTTCACCTCAATTACTATGTTATTATTGACTGAGAGTCTAACAAGAACAACAGTAATATTCAGTTTGGCCTGGTTCAGAGCATGGTTGATTGACTCTCTGATCTGGAGTGGGTTGAAGTTGGTAGGAGTAGTGGTAGGCTTGAGAATAAGTGTTCTCTCTGGCTCTGGAGTGGGCTCTGGGCGCTTTTTTGAGGCTTTGGTAGTATTGGAAGTAGTAGTAGGGGTAGAAGTAGTCTGCTCAACCATGTTAGCCCAAGTCTTCTTTGGAGGTTGGGGAATAGGAGTAGAAGAAGGAGGAGATGTGAGTTGGTCAAGTCTAGTTAGAATATGGGTTAAGGTCTTCTCCTGTTTAGATAGCCTAGCTTCAATTGCCTCTGGAATAGGAGAAGAGGTTGTAGACTGTAAAGGAGCTGCATCAGGAATGTGATTATCAGGATAGCTGCTAATGGAAAGGAGTAAGTGGTTGAGAAAGTCCTCTTCAGGTGCTGTGAAAAGTCCTTGGTGTTCCTTTATGTGGTTAACAATATCATGGAGCAATCCTTCAAAAATAACAGGTCTATCCCTCTGAGCAGAGGTAGGAGGAGGAGGACTCATTGTGGACATGGTGGGAAATGGGGGAGAAATAGAGGAAGAAAGTGGAGTGCTTCTCCTATGTCCTCTAACTCTGGTGACAGTGAGAGAAACAGGAGGAGGTTGTCTGCCAGGTGGAGTACTGGGTATAATGGGGGATGATGAATACAAAGTATTAGCATCATTTAAGGGTACTTGGGAGGAGGACACTCCAGAAAGTGGAGGATGGGCAGGCATAAGTGCTTCAAAAATGCGAAAATTGCTAAGTAAAATAATAGGTAGAAGGGGGTATAGTGGTTGACAAGGCAACCAACAAGGGGAAGGAACTTAAGAAAATCACAACAAAAACTAGGTAAAAAAAGTACAAAGAGGAGCAGAAGATGGAAAAGGAGAGACACTTAGCTGAAAATTTAACAGAAGGTCCAGAGTAGCTCCAGCAGGCAGCTGGCAAAATTGTAGAGCTGGAGCTCTCAATCTCCAGAAGTTATGTGGTGATGTTCAATTTTCAGGGGTAAAAATAGGGGTAAAATGAAAGATGTGTGCCAAGATGGGGTTAAAAGTGGGAATAAAGTTTTAAAAAGTTGTAGAAGTGTTTAAAGTGGTTTATTTAACAGGATTCTGTGTGGAGGAAAATGGAGGAGATGTAGTTGTTGAGTAAAGTTATGGGGGGGGTCTTGGAGACTGTGGTTGTTTTTTGGTCAACCACCAATTATCACCGCTTCACCCATCCTTTTTCCCCACTTTTACAGACAAATCATCCCACTTTATTTGTTGTTCCATCACCCCTATCAACTGAGTCCCTCATACAACCCCCTTGATGTCGCGCAGACCCTTGGGCAAGGGTAGGGGTGGCAAGAACCCTCTTGCTAGCCCCTTTCACCTACCAGAATCCCACCAGACCAGAGGAACATCAATCCTCCCCACCTCGCCTGACGACACCCAGATGGAAGAGGATACCCCTTCCCCTGTCCAAACAGTCGCACCCACACCAGATTCAGAAGATGCCTGGGAAAAGGCAGTCAATGAACACGTCACCTATCTACAAGAGGAACTACAAACCATGAAGACCTGCTACTGCGAACTCAAAGATACCCTCAAAGCCATGGAAGCACACATGCTAGTAGTGCAGGAACGACACATCACAGACACCAAAGACCTCCAAGCCAAAGTGGCAGCCCTTACCTCTCAAGTCGCACACCTTGTTGCTCAACCACAGCATAGCAACACCACCTTCGCGAACACCCAACCCCCTCCCACCCACCCACCACAGCAAACCTGGGCCCAGAAAGCGGCCAGGACCCTCCCTAGCAAGCCCCCAGCACACTCACCAAACAAAACTGCCACTACTCCAGTTTTGACCAAACGCGACCGTACGATTGTCATTGAGAGAGATGGCACAGCACTCCCTGACGACATCCACACCCTCACCATAAGGAACGCTTTCAACACTGCAATTAAGAGACCTCTTATTGCAACCATTGAGTTCACCCCAAACCACCATGTCCTTCTTCTCACTAAGGACAACATCACGGCTGCCCAAGTCCTCAAGCAACACAGAACAGCAATTGAGGAAACAGCAAGATCCACCATACCTGCCGCCACTGGCCTCAGACAAGATGAAGTTTGGCATAAGGTCATCATCCACGGCATCCCCACCTCAGTCCCCTCTACCCCTGAGGGGTTCCACACTGTCAAGTCAGAGATTGAGGAGTTCAACACTGGCGTTCACCTTCCCCGCCCACCCAGGTGGATCACCACAGACACCCAACGCACAGGCAAAGCAGCATCTACCATGGTCATCACTATTGCCGGCAAAGACAGCACAGATAAAGCCCTCAACAGAGGCCTCTCACTCTTTGGTAAAAGGTTTAAGGTCCAACGCTACCTCACCTTTGGCCCAGACACCCAGTGTTCCAGATGCCTTGCATTTGGTCACCACCCTACCCAGTGTACGGGCACTACCTACTGTGCAATCTGCACCCATGAGCACCCTACCTACCTTCACACTTGCGGCAGGTCTGATTGTCCCACCAAAGGCAAAGCCTGCATCCATACCACCATCAAGTGCAAGAACTGCAACGAACCTCACATGGCAACTTCCAAGGAGTGTGCAACATACCTGGCGGCAAACCAAGTGGCTGCTGAGAGGCGGACAAAGGCTAATTAGGTTTCCTCTTACTTGTATTTCATTTGTTTTATTTGTTAGGCTTAAGGCGGGTGGGAGGATTTCATTTGTTAAAGGGGTCGTTAGCGTTATGACAGGGGGTCCAATCAAAAGTTGCTACTAACATTTAGGAGACGGATATCAGGGACCAGGCGCGGGTGGCGTGCCATTTTGTATGTTAGTTGCCGCTTCATAGCCTCTGGCTCCATAAGCGTAATGAATTATAATAATAATAATAATAATAACCTGAGCCACATATTAAAAAATAATAATAATAATAATAATTAAAATTAAAATTAAAATAAAAAATTTTTAATAAAAGGAAAATTTTAGCATCCATCCAGAAAACTAGTCGTGCACAAAACTGTATTGGTGAAACGCCAAAGGCTACGTATTATTCCTATCTTTACCAAAAAATTGCTAAGAAAAGATAGTTTGTCTGAGGAGACCTAAATAGTCCAAACTATGCGGGCATAGTAACAAAGACACTAGTTACACAATGCCTAAGAGAAAAAATAATGACGAGTGGTGACAGCCCCATAGGTCTAAACTATATGTGCCACTACCTAAACCATATACCTGCCCTAAAGGCAGTGCGAACCTTTTTATCCATTGCGAAAGACAAAAGATTACGCTCCTTTTGCACTCGGGATCTAATGTTTTCGTCATTAACGAACAGTTAGTTCAACAACATCAATTATCCTTTACCGAAAGGCCAGAAGCTGTAAAAATTTATGCCTTCGAAGTACTGTAGCCCCTTCCGAAGGAAAGTTTTATACCTATTTTGTTATACTTGAAATCGAGTGAAATAAGCACCTTCCCAAAGTAACATGCAAGATTGCCAAGTTGGGACTATAAGACATCATTATAGTATTTGGTTAGTGGCAAACCGACCACCCAATATCTAATATCGAAGGCCCGTGGAAGTGGTCCTTCGACTTACAATGTTGGGAAAATTGTATAGAAGAAGGCAACGGAATCAGGTATATGTTTAAATATGATGAGATGGTGGTAATGGATGAGGATTGAGTGAGGATAAAAAGGATTGGTATAAGAGATTGTCCAGAGACTGTCAAATTGACTTTCATACCAGGTGTATATCACGAATATAGGAAACTCTTCCCACCACAGATAGCGGCCAAGTTACCGCTGCACCAAACCTACGATCACAAAATCGTTATAAATGAGGAAAAGGGAAAACCATGGGGACCAGTAAGACTCCGTTGCCGTTACAACCACAGCGAAAGAAAAAACCACACCAAATTTTTCGCCGAGCCCTCACCTCATTGGTAAACCACCAATTATCACCGCTTCACCCATCCCTCTTCCCCACTTTTACTGACAAATCATCCCACTTTATTTGTTGTTCCATCACCCCTTTCAACTGAGTCCCTCATACAACCCCCTTGATGTCACGCAGACCCTTGGGCAAGGGTAGGGGTGGCAAGAACCCTCTTGCCAGCCCCTTTCACCTACCAGAATCCCACCAGACCAGAGGAACATCAATCCTCCCCACCTCGCCTGACGACACCCAGATGGAAGAGGATACCCCTTCCCCTGTCCAGACAGTCGCACTTCCACCAGATTCAGAAGATGCCTGGGAAAAGGCAGTCAATGAACACGTCACCTATCTACAAGAGGAACTACAAACCATGAAGACCTGCTACTGCGAACTCAAAGATACCCTCAAAGCCATGGAAGCACACATGCTAGTAGTGCAGGAACGACACATTACAGACACCAAAGACCTCCAAGCCAAAGTGGCAGCCCTTACCTCTCAAGTCGCGCACCTTGTTGCTCAACCGCAGCATAGCAACACCACCTTCGCGAACACCCAACCCCCTCCCACCCAGCCACCACAGCAAACCTGGGCCCAGAAAGCGGCCAGGACCATCCCTAGCAAGCCCGCAGCACACTCACCAAACAACACTGCCACTTCTCCAGTTTTGACCAAACGCGACCGTACGATTGTCATTGAGAGAGATGGCTCAGCACTCCCTGACGACATCAACACCCTCACCATAAGGAACACTTTCAACACTGCAATTAAGAAACCTCTTATTGCAACAATTGAGTTCACCCCAAACCACCATGTCCTTCTTCTCACTAAGGACAACATCACGCCTACCCAAGTCCTCAAGCAACACAGAACAGCAATTGAGGAAACAGCAAGATCCACCATACCTGCCGCCACTGGCCTCAGACAAGATGATGTTTGGCATAAGGTCATCATCCACGGCATCCCCACCTCAGTCCCCTCTACCCCTGAGGGGTTCCACACTGTCAAGTCAGAGATTGAGGAGTTCAACACTGGCGTTCACCTTCCCCGCCCACCCAGGTGGCTCACCACAGACACCCAACACACGGGCAAAGCAGCATCTACCATGGTCATCACTATTGCCGGCAAAGACAGCACTGATAAAGCCCTCAACAGAGGCCTCTCACTCTTTGGTAAAAGGTTTAAGGTCCAACGCTACCTCACCTTTGGTCCAGACACCCAGTGTTCCAGATGCCTTGCATTTGGTCACCACCCTACACAGTGTACAGGCACTACCTACTGTGCAATCTGCACCCATGAGCACCCTACCTACCTTCACACTTGCGGCAGGTTTGATTGTCCCACCAAAGGCAAAGCCTGCATCCATACCACCATCAAGTGCAAGAACTGCAACGAACCTCACATGGCAACTTCCAAGGAGTGTGCAACATACCTGGCGGCAAACCAAGTGGCTGCTGAGAGGCGGACAAAGGCTAATTAGGTTTCCTCTTACTTGTATTTCATTTGTTTTATTTGTTAGGCTTAAGGCAGGTGGGAGGATTTCATTTGTAAAAGGGGTCGTTAGCGTTATGACAGGGGGTCCAATCAAAAGTTGCTACTAACATTTAGGAGACGGATATCAGGGACCAGGCGCGGGTGGCGTGCCATTTTGCATGTTAGTTGCCGCTTCATAGCCTCTGGCTTCACAAGCGTAATGAATTATAATAATAATCATAATTGTAAGACCATACGTAGTCAATGATCCATTCGGCCAGTCCCTTCCAGTAAAAGTCTCTCATGATTATTTCGAGGGTCTTTTCTTGTCCGAAATGTCCTGCTATTTTTACATCATGGCATCCTTCGGCTATCTTGGTGTAAAGGGCTTGGTTGTCGGGGTCGAATATACAATTCTTATAGTATAGGAGATCGTCAACTAGCGTCCAGCTCTTAAGGAATTCCGTTCCTTCATTTCGGAGTTTCGACAAGTCCTCTCGTCGTTTTAGCCAGTTTCTATCCGACCTCGTCGCCTCAAGAAGTTGTCCAAGGACCTCAAGATTAAACTTTTTCATAGTCTTTTGTTTTGGCATGGCCGTCGATATTAGTATTTTCTCTGGTCTTTCTTCGATGTCGTACCAGGACAAATTTTCGGCTGCCGCTGCTTCTAGCTGACATATGATGGGCTCTTGTTCCTTTATCGTTAGACTTCTTGTAGCGATGTCGGTACTCCTAAAACCTTAGGCTCCTCTTTCAGTCTCGTCTAATTCATCGACCTCCATTAAATCAGATATGTCGATTTTTTCCACTATGAGTTGAGCCATTCTGTTTCCTTCTCGGACTTGACAATCAACATCCTTGTGGTTGTACAGCAAGACTTTGAGTTCTCCCGTATAGTCGGCATCTATTGTTCCTGCGCCGACCGAGATTCCGGAACGTACTGCCAGGCCACTACGGGCCGCCACTCGTTCATATGTCCCAGCTGGTAGGCTTCTTGCTAGTCTAGTATCGAGTAGCACTTGCCCGCGTTTAGGGATGATGGCGTCGCTTATGGCATATAGGTCATGTCCGGCTGCCATTCTTGAACCTTTGTTGGGTAACCTTGCCTTATGGTTCAACCATCTTACTCAGATATATCTGTCCAAGGTATTTGTCTCTGGCTTTAGCGCCAGGTCTTTCTCATCGCTCCAACCCAGTACTTCTTTTCCTAACTCTTCTTCATTTTCCTCCTGTAGTGCCACCAGCATTACTTGGAAGTGTTTTGGTTTCAGAACAGTTTGCTCGCGATGTGTAGCTCCCTCCTCAGGAGGGTACTCCGGCCATCTACTTAGTGCATCAGGCTTTCTGCCCTTAGTTCCTGGTTGGTAAACAATCTTAAAATTGTATTCCGCTAGCTTCTGAGCCCATCGGATTTGGCCTCCGCTCCAAACCTTGGAAGTCAGGAAGTATTGTAGGTTTTGATAATCGGTGTAGACCGTTACAGGTTTCTCCGTGCCTACTAAGTATTGACTCCATTCTTTGAACGCTTCTAGGATTGCAAGTAGTTCCTTGTCATGAATCTCGTAGTTTCTTTCTGCCGAGTTCAACTTTCGTGAGTGGAAGGCAACTGGATGTAGCCTTTTATCCACAAACTCTGACAAGACACAGCTCAAGGCGAAGTCGCTTCCATCTGTTTCTACCACAGTCTCACGGTCTGGGTAGAGGTGTTGTAATATGGGCGCAGTCGTGAAACGATGTTTTAGTTCTTTGAACGCTGCTTCTTGCTCTGCGCCCCAATAAAAATCCTTTGGATTTCCTTTCAGTGTCTCCGTTATAGGTTTACAAACTCCGGAGAAACTTCGTATAAACCATGGGTAAAAATTGGCAAATCCAATGAATATTTGTACTTCTTTTACCGACGCCGGTGACTTCCAACCCAATACGGAGTCGACTTTCCTCGTGCTCATAGCTACCCCATCAACAGATACCATATATCCCAGGAATTCTACCTCTTGGACGTGAAAGACTGACTTTTTCAAGGATAGAGCTAGTTGGTAGTCTGCAAGTCTTTGCAAGACTTGATTGACTAACTCAACGTGGCTTTTTTCATCCTTCGAATATATCAAAATGTCGTCCAAATAGCAGACCACTCCGTAGTCCAAAAATTCATGCAGGACTTGGTTCATCATGTCTTGGAACGTCGCAGGGGCATTAACAAGTCCGAAAGGCATCACCTTGTACTCATAATGGCCATACCAAGTCCGGAAAGCTGTCTTCCATTCGTCTCCCTCTTTAATTCTTATCAGATGATAGCGGTCTTTCAGATCAAGTTTTGTGAAAATCTTGGCCCCAGCTACTCGATCTCTTGATTCGGACATTAGCGGTAGCGGGTGCCTGTTCAAACCTGTAATACGGTTAAGGTTTCGGTAGTCTACGACTAACCGAAGTTTACTGTCAGGTTTTGGAACGAACAGCACCGGTGCTCTTGCTGTGGATTTGCTTCTCGTGATTTTTCCTTGATCCATCATCATTTTATGGTATTCCCTTAATGCGGCCAGCTGCCTTTCTGATAAGGGGTATATCGGACCCCAAGGGGCTTTTAAGTCGGGTTTTAGTTCGATTTCGTGATCGAACGTCCTTCGTGGTGCCAGTTTTTCCGCTGTCTGGATTAGGAACAGGTTTTTGTGTTGCCAATATTCTTGTGGAAGCGATCTCAAGACTATGTCATCAGGGCTTTCACTTGTACCGATCCTCCCAATATATGCAGCATTTTCGTCAAAGACCACCGTCTCATCATACTCGAACATGTCGGCTATTCCTTCATCTTCTCCCACACAATTTTCGCAACATCTTGCGTTGAACGACCATTTTTCAGGGTCTTAAATGTGTGATATGGGATGTTCTTCGTGCCACCATCCAAACGGTATGATCATCCAATAGGATCCAAGTTCTGCTATTTCGCAGGTTATCTCAGACAGATGTTTATTTCTTCCAATTTCTAACCATAAAGGATGGGTGTAAAACTTCCCTCCGGACGCCGCTGCGGTTCCATCAAATCCATAAATTTTGACCGCATCTGGTCGTTGCGTGAAAGGCAACCGGTGTTCTTGTACCAATCTTTGATTGATGACGAACACATTGGAGCCTGAGTCCAATAGGACTTTAATTTTTTGTCGCCTATAATTTAAAAAGAGGTAGGCGTCTCCCTCCGGGCAGGAATATCGTTTAGGTAAAGACGCGTAAAGCTTGCGTCGTCGCGGTTGACCGCAATCATCTTCAGGTTTTCGTTTAGACATTGTGTAACATGATGTTTGTTACCATGCCCGCACGGTTTCGACCATTGAGGTCTCCTCAGACAAACTGAAATTTTCTTGATATATCGGGCAGCCCGCTACTAGTGGTCTTTACCTCCTGCCGAGGAGTTCCCATACCTTCCACTTTTTTCCACCTGTGGAACCAAACTTAGGGGTCTCTGCCATCGTCCAGATACCATGGGGACAAGAGCCGGGTGCGTAGGGCTGGTCTGCTGTCCGTTTGGTAACCTTCCCGGGCTTATTATCCACCCTCACTTAACCGTAGACAGTGTCCTCATTTTATCGAGTACCCGGCCGGTACCAGCGCGGCACTTAAGAAGTAATAAATAGAGGCGAGGTCTAGAGCTCTTGTACCTGCTGGTCGAAGATACGCCTCACTCATCTTTCTAAGTTTTTCATCTTAGCCCTACTGTTGCTCCCGACGGTACCCTTGGTGCTATCTGTTTCCTGTCTAGGCTTTGGTCCTTTTCGGAGACCTTTCAGATTCCAGGTCACGTGCCTGACTACCCAAACAAGCATGTGTCCGGGACATTAGGGCGAAACATACGTTATTACCTTGAGAAGCATAGAGGCGTCGCCAATGTTACTATCGCTCTTTGATGATCCTCTTGTCTCAGTAAGAGGGACGCGTGTACTCCCACTCAGATTGTCCCGTATGGTTGCTTTCCTCGCTTAGATCCCCTTTTGCCGTTGATTTCGACTCCTAGAGACTATGTGTCTACTAGACTACCCGAACACCGTCGTTGTCGGTACCGTGTGAAGACTTAAGTAATTTCTTCGTCTTCGCCTAATTCCCATAATCGGCTGGTAGTTCTGACTTGTCCAGCCTGTGCAGGTTTTCGAGTAGGTCTTGGTGGTTTGACGGACCTTGCTTGACTTGGGCCCGTTCGTAATGGCCTTCGGCTAACCGTGGCTGCCGATACTTGGATGTCTCCCCAGCACGTTTTGTATGTGGCGTTCTTCTTTCCACATCTCGTGCAGGTATCATCCTTTTTTCTCGCGTCGATAACACTTTGCGAGATTCCTTGGTGTGCCTCAGACTAATTTGAATGTGTAGTCTTAGCACTTCCTGGTAATTTCTTAGTTGGCCGTTCCGACTTGTGGTCTTCACGTTTCCTTTTTGGAGAGGGTCCTTTGTTTTTTTTTTTTTTTTATATCATGTATTCATTGTTTGGTTAAGGTACAAGAACATGCGTGCAGCGCTAGCTATGGCAGAAACAAAACCCAAATCAACCAACTAACAAAAGAAAAAACCAAAACCGGATCCTCCGATGGTGTCCAATAACCGACACAGTGCCTACACAGGACTCATAAAGGAAAACTACTAACTAACTAGCATCGTAACAAAGAAACAAATCAAAACTTATAACAACAACAAGTAATGAAATCAAACAGGAGACCTTCCACCGCTTAGACCATACGGCGATCCAGCCATGACAAGCGAGGCGAGGCAGGAAGGGAAGGGGAGGGGGAGAGGGTAGGCCGGCGGGGGGCATATTGTGCATACATGTTGGGGGGAAAACCAGTCCTGGTAGCGGTAAGGTATCGACCGAGGCCCAAAAGCATCGGGATCGAGGTCCATAGAGAAGAGTCAGGTCCAACGTCCGATATCCCCTGGAGGTGGCGATCACGGGCGGCAGACTTGGCAGAACAAGACAGGAGGTCATGCTCGAACATTTCGTCTCCCTCCTCGCACCAAGGGCACAGGGGAGAGGGGTCAGTGTCGTGCCATGAGGGATGGGCAGCCAAGTAACTTTTGCCGGCACGCATCTGATGGAGCCGGCCAGAAAGGAAACGCCCCAGGCCCATAAAGGGGTGCGGGCGTAGGGTGGGGCTGAAGAGGTAGTAGGGCGGGGGAGGCGAGAGGAGGCGCCAGGAGGAGAGGAGTTCCTCGCGGCACCAGGCCTTGAGCGAAGCGTAGAGGGCTGAGGCTCCCATCGGGGCTACCTGAAGGGGGGGCAAGAGGCGAGGGTTTGCCGGAGGAATGCGGTCACTAAGACCACCGATAATGAAGTCGGCGCAGTGGGCGACTGCATCGATAGGGAGGTGACGTCGATTGGGTGGGGAGGGCGCTTTGGCGAACCATCTCAGGGGGGTGTGGTTGGGTCCGGCCCAGGGGTGCCAGCCGCGGACGGAACCCGGGAGGCGAAGGGAGTCGGGTGCCCGGAAGGGGGACGTAGTGGGGACGGAGTGGTCCAGGCGGGCGGAAGCCGGATTGATTTCTGGTGGCAGGCAGACGAGGCGGACCGCCGCTAGCCGCTGTAGGTGCTTGATCAGGAGGTCAATTAGGGGGAGGGAGGCCTCACAGGGGAGAATGGCCGTGTTGGTGGAAGAGAAGCAGTTCGTAACCCACCTCTGCACCCGGTGCCAGAGCGCTCTCGTCTTGTCAACCATTTTGGTGTTGGGTGAGAGCAGGTCGCTACCGTAGAGGAGGATGGGGCAGACAAGGGAGGAGGCGAGCCGGTAACATAGGCCGTCTATTGTAGAGAGGGCAGCGTCAGCCAGGGCGAGGCGCCTGGTGAAGTGGGAGGAGGTGGCACGGTCCAGCGCAGGGGTCGCTGGTTCCAGCCAGTAACCCAGCCACCGAAGAACTAGGGCCGGTTTGTAGGAGATCGAGTCAACTGAGACGGGGAGGGGAGATAGAGGCCCCCTCTGCTGGGGCGTCCTCCAGTGCATTAGTTCTGTTTTGGGGAGGGAGAAGGTGACACCGATACGTTGTCCTGTCGATGTGAGTGATGATGCGACAGCCTGCAGTTTCTGGACGTTGCGCCTGTAGGAAGGCGAAGCCACCGTTACAGCAAAGTCGTCGACGTAGGAGAGGATAATGCCGTTGGGGACTGGGAAGTGAAGGGAGGAAACATAAATTAGGAAAAGAAGAGGGGAGACAGGCGATCCTTGGGGGGTGCCAACCTGGACTGGCGAGAGGACTTTAGGAGAACCCTGGTATAGGAGGCGGCAATGTCAGCCATGTAGGAAGGATCTGACCCAAGAAACAAGGTAGGGTAGAACGCCACTTTCCCGAAGCTTGTCACACAGGGCAGCCGAGTCGACGTTATCAAAGCGCCCCTTGACGTCAAGGAAGAGTGTGGAGGAACAGAGGCCCATGCTGTGCGAAAGCCTGATCTCATGTGAGAGGGTAGCAAGGGCGTCAAAAGTGGCCATGCCAGATAGCGAACCACATTGGTTAGAGTGGACGAGGCCAAGGGCCCGAGCAACTGCGGCTCGCCTTACAGCTACCACACGCTCCAGGATCTTGGACAGGGTTTGGAGGAGGACTATGATGCGAAAGGAGGCCGGTGTATGATAGGAGGCCTTGCCTGGCATGTCAAGTATGATGCCATTGGCCTGCTTGAGGGACGAGGGGTGAAAACCGTGCAGCAGGAGGGGGCTCCGCAGAGAGGTGAGGATCTTTGGATATGTTCCGTGGACTCTCTTCCACACCGAGAATGGGATGTGGTCGGGGCCAGGGGCGGACGAGCTAGAGCTGGATGCCAGAGCCCTGCAGATCTCTTCTTTAGTGAGAACATCAAGGTCCTTGAAGGGGCGCAGGATAGTAGGAGGGGAGGAGGATTCTCTGGGGGGGAAAAAGTGGGTCAGGAGGGCGGTGTTGACAGCGAGTGGAGTGTCAGCGTCCGGGAAGGACGGAAACCGGTCAGGGGGGCGTCCCATTGCGAATCGTTTGGCTGTCCACACAGTCTATGGGGTTGCAGAGGAGAGGAAATCGTGCAAGTACTTTCGCTTAGCCTGCTTGATGGCTTTAAAGTAAGTGTTGCGGGACGTCCGGGCCTCAGCCTGGGAGGCCACGCCAGGGGCCTTGTGGGCCCTGCGTGTAGCTGCTGCGTGAAAGGAGATTCTGAGAGAGGAGAGGAGGGGCGACCACCAAGGTTTAGAGCGGGTCAACATGCGGGTGAGGGGAGTGTGCAGGAGGAGAGTGGTGCGGAGGCGGTCAACATTGCTATCGAACCAGATCGTGGCCGAGGCCAAGGTTGGGAGGGTGGGAGGTGGAGAAACAACAAATAGCTTAAGGGCATCACCAAGGGCAGTCCAATCGGTCTTGGCCCAGACTGGTGTGGGGGCAGGGGGCGCAACAAAGGGGTGGAGAGAGAAATGCAAATCGGAACGTGGTCACAGCCGGTAGACGGGAGCGGGGTAGCCCATTCCTCAAAGAGTTGGGCTGCCGCGCTGTTGGCAAACGAGAGATCAGAAAGGAGGGCCTGTCCACGGAGGCAAAAGGAAAATAA